>CM058234.1:99375584-99721475 GCA_030180135.1 Orychophragmus violaceus
ATGGTTGTATACAGAAAATTTTGTCTGAAATAAGCACCAAACCGACAATGAGAATTGTAATTTCTTGAATTTCAATGTATCAGATACTGAGACGTCAGTTACTCATTACAGAACACATGCCTAAGTAGTTAACTGTCATCTTCTGATCAATTAACTGTCAAAAGTGGAAGCTTTTTTTCACGTTACACCAGGTTAGAATTAAAATGATCAGTTTCTCAATCTTCCAGCTTAGTAGTTTCCTTGAAGCTCTTGGACAACCAAATCGCTGTCTCTCTGGGTGAGACTTTGCCTGGACCAAATGGTCTCAGTAAGACATTCAGCTCATCATACCTCTCATCTTGAAGCAATCTCGCACTGAATTCAAGCAATCCCTCCAATGCTTCGGCACGTTGCTGATAAGAACTAGGATCAAATCTTTGTCTTCTTATACCCGAAGAAGCCCTGCTTGATGCTCCAGCAGTTGCATTCTGATCAGACGACTCGCTCCTGTTTTCTGTGGTATGCTTCTTCATACTGAGACACTGCCTTCATAATTGCTCCATCTACGTTTAGGCCTGGTTCGAGTGTAAATTTGTCTTTGGTCATTGAGCAGTCTAATGGTGGCTCTGGAGGTGGGCTGTATGAACCTCTAGACGATGCTTTCTTCTTCTTCCCACGCACAACTGGAACAAATGGCTCTTCCTCGTATGAAGCTAGAGGAAACTCGATCTTGTCAATTCGTGGTGCGTTCATTGACACATCAGGAGATTTTATCTGGTGGAGAATACTGGTTTTCGAGTTGTACAGAGAGTCTTTGATTTCTTTTACAGGTTTTCTTGGGCCAGGCATGGAGGCTCTACGAGTCAGAGCCGCTGATTTTCGGTTGGTACGCTGTGATGAAACCGGATGCTGCAACATTATCGAAACAAACGTTCTTTATTCTGACAAAACAATCAGTAAAACCAGTAACGAAGTGCATTAAGGATAGATCACTTACTTGACCAAGGTCACTCCTAGGCTGTCTTGATCTCACAGGTGAGGCTGCAGCTCTCACTGGAACATACCTAGAACTTTTAGTAGCCGTTGAGTTTCTACGAACAACCGTTCCATCACCACTTTCATCTGTAGACAAATCTGTTTGCCTTTCACGAGTCAAATATGCAGGCACAGGTTTCTTAATCGAAGAACCAGAATCTTCCTGGTTACCCCTAAACCTGCTTGGACCAAAGCTATGGCTTTTGCGTGCAGAAGGCCTTCGCTGCTCAGGAAAGCTGCTTCTCCTGGCTGATTCAGTTTCTGGACATTGAGCAGGCAACACATTGTTTCCTGGATCATTCACCTTCAGATGAATCTTCTGAATATACGGCTGAAGCAACGGTTGTCTGAGAAGCTCAGCAGCCTATACAAAAGAAGAGAGATGATGTTTACTGGTTAAGTTTGTTCACTTTCACATTAGGATCATATACAAAAGCACGTAATAATATGACGTACGCTTGGTCTGAGCTCTGGATTTTTCCGAAGCATGCTTTTAACCAGACACCGGCTGAAGAAAGCAATTGCCTAGATCAGTAAATTCTAACAGATCTCACATTGAGACAAACAAGATCCTACAGACTTACAAGGCAGCAGAATATTGAGCCGGAAGTGGAGGAACGATCGATCTGTTAATCCTGTTTATTAGTCCTTGCATGTCCTGCAACAATTTCAGACGCCGACAAACTTCTGATGAACATAAGTCGGAGGAAAGTAAATGTAGGTTTCAGAACTTACAAAAGCTTTGAATGCGGGCTTCATAGCTGTCATCTCATACATACAACATCCTGAAGAAAAGAAGACAAAGATTCAGATGAAGAGCTAAAGGTTAACAATCTTAGCCATGGATGAAAACTTGCCAAGCGACCAAATATCAGACTTGGACCCGTAGGGTATATCAGCTAGTAGCTCAGGGCACATGTAGCTTGGCGTTCCAACAACCTGGTTTTGAAGAAGGGTAACCATCAAACCTGTCTGGAACAAATCAATATGTAAAAGTTTAAGGAAACTATACTTACTGAAGATGCAAGGTCATCTGATGTTAAGACCTTGGCAAGTCCAAAATCGCCTGCCAATATCATCGAGCCGACTTGTTATACTATGGTTTTGTGTTAGGCTGATTAGGAATATGATATAGTTTGTTAAGTATCTCACCTAGACGTATATCTTGATCCTTTGTCAAGAATATGTTTGAACACTAGATACATAAAATCGGTTAGTCCGGGGACATATATCTAAACTGTGCGGATCCTGGGACATAACATCATAACCAACCTTGACATCGCGATGGAGAATGTGATTGGCATGCAAGTATTCAAGAGCCATCAAGAGCTGAACAAGCCATTTGCAGAGTTTCTGGTAACCAAACCAAAAAAATTGAGAGATTCAGAAATTTCGTATCAATGATTCAGTGGCCGGAATCAATCAAACTTTTCTTTGCACAAACCTCTTCAGAGAAGTGTACACCATTCGTTTTCTTTATGGCTTCCGACCTGCAAGGCAGAAGAAGCAGAGAAGTCAGTAACTATGTCAAAGAGCCTCTTCTCTAGTCAGTAGCCGAAAACTACTGAGAAGGAATAAGCTTACATGTCTCCTCCTTTGCAATAGCCTATGATAATGCACACATAGCACCCCTAATAGCACACATCCATAGACCATAGAGCTGGTTACATTTTCAGATTTTGTATTTAAGAAACGAAAAGATATGTATAGATGATACCTTTTCAACCCAAGAATCTTTATATTCCACAATGAATGGATTGTTTATCTTTCTAATCAACTCCATCTACAAAGAGATAACAGGAGGTTGTTAGTATACAGAACAAAAGTCAACATCTATAGCTCAAGAATGCAGTATGATCCATAACAGCATATCCAGAAATTAAATAACAAAGCAACATCAAGGGCCATTGTCTATCCTAAGATCCTCCCAAGAGTTCAAATTCCATGATTCATGTCTAAGAAGTGACAAAAGGAGCTGCATTTGTTCTGTGAACTGGACTAGAGAAAGCGTAGATATATGTGAATTCAGAACACATAAGAGATTCAAAACAACCTCTTGATGAGCAGATCTTCTTGTCCTACCAGTCTGCCGAGCAAGCCGGATTTTCTTCAGAACATACCTTTAGACCGCAGAAGGAACAGAACATTACAGATAATTCAACTTTCAGAAAACATCAATCCTGTTTTAGGGTGAAGTACTTACAGTTTCTTCTCATGCTTATGTCTCACAAGAAGAGCTGACCCAAAGGACCCTTTTCCAATTTGCTCAAGAACCTCGTAATGCTCCATTGACAAACTCTGAAATTCACCTCTTTGTCTTAATTTCGTCTATAAAATCTGACATCAAAGATAACAGACACAATGTAAGATCAGTTTATCATTAAATCATGTTTCTTGTTAAGCAACACAAACCATACCTTTCTGAACATTATAACTGAGCAAAAGCACTCAAAAATGGAAAAACTGAAACTTTCTCTCTTCGATTATTCTAAAAAAATTGGACTAATTTCCCTGCCGTGCGACCCACCAAACTTAAAAGGAAATTTGACACGAACACGAACACGAATCAGAATCATCCATCATATAACATGCAAAAATTAAGAATTTTCAAACGTTTATTGTGTCCGGTGATGTTAAAAACGAAAACTTTTCTGAGATCATTGGAACTACAGATTTATATCCTCGCATTCACAGTCTTTTTATACAGCCCATCAAATTGAGCCAGTCTATAACAACGATGAACACAGCATTTTTGCTAAAAGAAATAAAAACGGTTACTTTGGTTCAAGAGAGAGAACAAACCTAAAAACGGCGTCGTTGTGAGATTCAATCGGCAGATTTAGAAGAAGAAAACGAAGAAGGTAATAAAAACAAGTCCCTGCATTTCATGGAGGAAGCTACAAAACGGCACCGTTTCCGGAGAAGGAGCAACGGGAATGAAGAAGAGACATTAGACGGAGACGAAGAAGAAGGTGAAGAAACTGGTTCGCCATGAAACCTGCTCTCTTGAGATGAAAACGACAGATTTTGCTTGATGGAAGTAAATAAGACTTTGTAATTTCTTTATATAAAATTTGAGACAACAATATACTTTAATAATAATTTAATGTTTTAATATAATATATGATTCACCCTTTTGTCCATTTGATGTGACTTTACTTTATTTTTTTAGTTTTTTTTTAACAAAAAAGCATAAGATGACAAGTTCGTCTTGAGATAATATATATTATTTTTTGTAGTTCGTGCATTACGATTTATTTATATTATTTGATCAATAATTGATTAGGTCGCGTTAGGAAATTTTTGTATTTCAAAGTTAGTGATTTTTTTTCCCATATCTATATAGACTAATTTAGCTTTTGAGTATCACAAAAGTATTTCTTGTCTTAAATTTTTGTTATATTAAATAATAAATATTAAGTATTAAAATGTATGATACTCTGTGATTTATCTTTTAAATGTTCTTCCATATAGTTGCTGCCACATTATATTAGTCCATAAGTCTATTCTAAATAACATTAATATGTTGGAAAACAATATTAATAGAAATAAATTTGAATTTTTCATTGTTATATAAGTGTAAATTTATTTTGTTCAGCGTATCTTCCTAGATACTTTGTAAAAAAATACTATATTCTTAAACTACATTAATACTATCCTCTAACATATTATTAAATACTAGTAGTACATTTACCACCAAATATATCAGCAATTTTCAACTTTAAACAAATAGAAATAAAATAAAACTAAAGATAAGTTGATAATATTTGATGCTTTGTTTCACGATAATCCACATCAAACACAGTAATTATAATTAAAAATATGAATGCTTAGTGATGGTTGCCAATTTTCTAAATTGTCATTCTCATTGACAATGTTTCGGCACTGTCAATCTCACATTAGAAGTTCTATTGATTTAAATAATTTATAATGAGAAAATTAATCTAAGAACACTTATCCATCTAATCCACTCGTGTTTCTTGTCGTTTCTATGAAATCATCAGGTGTGTATAATTTTAGAGGCATGAGTCATGTAAATGTGTATAGTATTAACTAGTGCTGTCCAATATGTATGGTTAACTAAAACTAATTTATTAATTTGTACATTGTTCAATTAAGTGGCACCCAACAACACTTGAAGATTTGTTTTCCATCAAGCTTATTGGCTAGAGAAAAAAAGATATTTATAATAATCGTTATGCAAAATATATATAGTTGTTTTTATTTGCAAGGGTTTTTTTTTTCGTCTTACTTCACACCCACTTATATATATTTGCCTTGTCCATGAAACTATTTAATAGAGCTTTAGTGGTTTAGGGCAAAGCCAAACCGCGTGAGCATATTAAATTTTAATAAAATCTCACGTCAACGAGATATCTATTTTTCTTTTTAAAAGTTCACCAAATAATTGGTCCAAATTACAGGATGGATGTAACTCCACTATTTTGTCATTTACTTAAGAACTGTTCAATCAAATTGCAGGGATGTTCAGTGTCCAGTCCAGTCACATTGAAGCTATATTTGTCCTTTTCACCGTGGTTGTTCTGTACAATATAAAGTTGTATTATAGTCGCAATGACTAAAGCTGCACTATTTTTTTAGCAAAAGATTGAATCGGCAAAGCTAGTTTGAACTTTTGGTATTACATCAATGTATACTCCAAAGTCCCAACTGAAATCAATGGAGATCACAAGGAAAAAGCTCTTTATCAATCAAGTGCTAGTAGTGGAGTGGTTTCGTTGGTGAAAGTTGTTTTGTTGGTCTAAGCTAAAGATCGACTTCCGGCGAAAGTGTTGGTCATATATTTACAACCTTAGCCATTGGAGTATTCACATAGTCTCTCCAGACTCTAAAATTAGCCGTTTAACTGCCGAATCTTTATATTAATTGAGAAGTGTTTTTGGCTTTATATTCATCCTCAAAATGGTTGATTACTAATTTATCATTAATGAAATTTGGTTAATTACTTTATTAACCTTAATTCATATTGATAATTTTATTATTTTTTAATTTTATCATTGAGATATATATAACATTAGATTAAAAAATGAGATGATAATTATGAAATATTAACGAAATTTTTTAAAATTTTATTTTGGGAGATATACATAACATTGAATAAAAAATAAAAATAAAAGATGAGATGGTAAATATGAAAATTTTAAATTTTATTTTAGAGATATATTGTATATCATATACATACCATTTAATAAAAAAATAAAATATGATAAATATGAAAATATTTATGAATATTTTTAGATAAAAATAAATATTATTTTTAGATTTTATATAGTAAAATCGTATTATTTATATAAATTTTGAATATATATATTTATGATAAATATTTTAAATAAGATATTTATGTATTGATTTTTATAATAAAATATATAATTATAATTTATTTTATTACTATAAATTTTTATTTATAACAAACTATAAAATATTTTATTAAATATAATAATATATGTATATTTAATTATAAATAATATCATATAGAATTTATAATATTATTATTTTTGTTTTGGCACCCAACAATATTTGAAGATTTGTTTTCCAACAAGCTTATTGGCTGAGAAGATAAAAATATTTAATAATATTTGTGTACGCACAACAAGTGAATACATACCTATTCTTTTAGAGAGTTTAAATCTCTGCAAGGGGTTCTCCGTTCCACCTTACTTCACACGGACTTCTATATATTTTGCCTTGTCCATGTAACGATGGGATTTGGGAAGCGACTATTTCTTCGTTTCGTTTAGTTCTTTAGGGCAATGTTTATACCGCTTTAGCATATTCCGATCGCAATAAAGTCACGTCAAATCGGGATTTCTATTTGGCTGGCTAAAAGTTCTACCAAATAATCTGGTCCAAATTACAGGATCGGATGTCACTCGGCACTATTTTGTCATTTACTTATGGTTTCTTCAATCAAATTGCAGCGACTATGATCATTGCTTTCCAGTCTTTTCATTGTCAGCCGCTTTAGTCTCTTTTTGGGCTACGCTTTTCACCGCAGATTTACTGTACAATCTGTCGGGATTAATATCGTCATCGCGCTACCGGCTTGCAGAGGACAAAAGCCTTTGCACTAGATTACAGTTAGTGCCCATGTGAATCTGATCAATCGGCGACGGCGCCTCCTTGGCCTTGGTGATTTCCGGCGCGGTTGTAGTTCTGATTGCCTTTTCTTGCAAAAACAATCACACTGATGGTGGTTCTGGGAAGTTTGGATTCGGCGGATGTTTCATGGATAACCCTCAAATAGTAAAAATATTAATTCTGGCGAGTCTCAGCTCCGTTCTCCTCCACGTCCGTCTGCGTCTCCCGGCGGTGCTTCAGGACAGAGACACGTCTATTGCATGTCTGTTTGGCCGCTCTTGACGCCATGTGGCGTCCTTATCTATGGCCATTGGGCTTGCTTGTGTTTCTGTTAAATTTCATTGTACTTGTTATGGCTCATTCGAACATAAGGCTTTGGTCCATGAAATATATTTGGTTGACTATAAAAAAAAAAATACTAGTTAGTTAGAGTTATAAAAAAAAAATCTTTATCACTCTCTTTTGTTGACCAAAAAAAAAAATATTTATCCTTGGACAAAAACCCAAAATGTTATGATTGAAGTTATGAATTCTAATGGATTCTTATTGGGCTTAATATGTTACAAGGTAGGTCATAATATGTTACAAGGCCTTAATATGTTATTGGGCTTCAAAAAGTTGTCTACAGCCCATCATCCATGAATATCAGATCCACTATAATTGCTGGAGCAGTCGGAGGGGATTACGGCTTTCATGGCGCTTTCCGGGAACAAAATATCGTCAAGCGATTCCTTCGTAACTGATGAGTTAACTTCTTTCTCAATTTAGGGTTTAAGAAATTGTTTGAGAATTAGATTACTTTTTCATTGACTCATTGTTACTGGAATTGAAGTTCCAAAATTTGTCATTTTGAATTGAAAATTATTCATTTTTATTGCTGATTCTGTTCACAATTATTGAACTCGAATGGATGGTGAATCGAATTTAAAAGAAAAAAAAACTCAATTGGTAATTTTACAAAGGAGAAAACTTGTCATCGAGTGAAGAAGAAGAAGACGAAGAAAAACTTCACTTGTTCATAACTTCAACACCATTCTTCCCAGCAATAATCACAGACGTAGCCATACCCAGAAACAAACCATGCTCCACCACACCTTCAAACTTCCCAATCTCTCTCCCCGCCGCAAACCCATCTTTCAACGGATTCTCAAAATACAAATCAATAATATAATTCCCATTATCCGTCACATAAACTTTCCCATCTCCACCCCCTCTCAGCTTCGCATCACACCCAAATTCCTTAAACAAATCTTTCAATCTAATCAAATTAAACTTCCAACAAAACTGAACAACCTCCACAGGCATAGCTAATCCACTCCCACCGAGTCCTTTTACAAGTTTCGTATCATCAGCCACAACGATAAATTGCTCCGCTACAGCTTCAACCATTTTCTCCCTTAGAAGAGCACCGCCTCGACCTTTGACTAAATCCAGATTCGGATCTACCTCGTCTGCTCCGTCGATAGCGAGATCGATTCTTGGATGTGTGTCTAACGCAACGAGTGGGATACCTAATGATCGTGCTTGTTCCTCTGTTCGTTTGGAAGTTGGGATGCCTACGATGTCGTAGAGTTCGCCGGAGGAAAGGAGTTTTCCGATTTGGTCGACGGCGAAAGCTGCGGTGGATCCGGTTCCGAGACCTAGAACCATCCCTGGTTTGATGGCCTCTACAGCTTTCTCCGCTGCGAGTTTCTTTAAATCGTCTTGCGAAAGTGCGACGGATTGAGCTCTGACGGAGAATGAAACAGAGGTTCTGGGGGAAGAGGGGTGAGAGTTTGTGCGTAGGTTAAGAGATGGAGTGCGTAGAGTAAGGTGAGAGGAGGAGACGAAGGATAAGGAAGCCATTGGAGAGAGGAGGAGAAGTGTCTGGTCTGAGAAAGAAACTAAACCGTTTTGAGTTTTGTAGTTGGTGTGGGGGTATAATTGGAAAATCAGATTTCAATCTAGTATTGGGGTTAGAGCATGTACAACCATGTAACTCAGGTGAGTTTCTTAAAAAATTTTTTTTAATATATATATATATATTATATTTTTTTACAGGCAAAAAAAAAAAAAAATTGGCCAATACCGTAGCGCCACAGCGCTACAGTTAACAACCCGTCTCTTAGCTAAGGATCGCAAGACTCGGTTTGTTAAAATTTTTGTGGATCCCACGTGGGGTTAACAACCCGTCTCTTAGCTAAGGATCGCAAGACTTGGTTTGTTAAAAAATTTGTGGGTCCCACGTGGGACCCACGTGGGATCCATATTTTTTTATTATATTTTCGCCTAGGAAACTCCACCGAGAACGTGGTTGTTCCTGCTCTTAGGTGTGGACATTTTAACCGGAACCGAAACCGAACTGAACCGATCTGAAATAACCGAAAAAATGGGATTCAGTTTGTTAACATAAATCAAATGGTTACTGTCTATACATTATCCGTGGTTACCCGAACCAAACCGAGATCGAAACGAGAACCAATCATTACTTTTAGTTCCCTAAATATATAACCAATTTTTAAAAAAATTAATCATTTTTTTGTAAAATATAACCAATTTTTATTTTTATTTTCTTTAATATTTTAGTTTTTTGGGTATTTCAGATATTTTTTTGGTATTTCGGTTCGGTTTTTTTGGGTAATTCAGATAATTTCGTTATTTTTGGGATAGTTTGAGTGCAAAAGTAACCAAAACTGAATTAAAACCTAACTGAATCCGATAAATTTTAGGTATTTTCCGGTTCCTAACACAATTACCTATACCGAATCGAATACTAACCGAACCGTTCCGACCCAATTTTTCCCTGGTTCCTATTTGGTTACTAGACATCGATAAGCGAAAAATCCGAAACCCGAATTAACCGAATGGGTAACCGAATGTCCATGTCTGAGTTCGAGTACGGTGCGCCGTTTTTCTTCTCTACCCGCTGAATCAATCAGAGGTTTATCATGCGGCGTCGTTTAAAAGACCTTTTAATTTTCGTCTACAAGTCCAATTACTTTCTTCCACATTCTCGATCTTCAGATTTCTTTGCAAGGGAAACGAAAAACTCACGATGTCCGCCGAATCAGCCAGCGAAATTCCTAAGGGACAGGTGAATTAATCGTTACTATTTTAGAATTTTTTTCTTTTGTATGCGTAGATTTGAAATTTCAATTTTAGGGTGGGAAGAATAACTTAGGGTCGTGCCAATTGAAATTTTGAATCTTGGGGCTTGGGTATCCTCATGTATTTGATTAATGGATTCTCTTAAGTTTGATTGTTGTGTTTAAAATTTTACAGGTTGATTTGCTAGACTTCATTGACTGGTCCGGTGTTGAATGCCTAAACCAAAGCTCAAGTCACTCCTTGCCCAATGCTCTCAAGCAGGTTATTCATTACTAGCTGAATGTAGTTCTCTGTCTCTATCCCATGTTTATGTGTGTGTGAGTACTTGCATAGGTTTTAGATGATCGAGTTCGAAACTGGGTTTTGCTGGATTGATATATTAAATAAATATTGACCCTTGATTTCATTTGACCCGTGGAACAAGTATTGTGTAATAAAAATTGTAACTTTCGAAGTTGTTTGATTCTCTGTTATTGTTTCATGACCTGAGATTGATTTACTTGTTTGTTCGTGGTGTAAAGTTATAGAGAAGATGCAGGTTATACTAGCTGAGTGTAGTTCTCTGTCTGTATACCAAGTTTACGTGTGTGTGAGTACTTGCACAGGTTTAGATGATTGAGTTCGAAACTGTGTTTTTGCTGGATTGATGTATTAAATAATGTTGTCCCTTGATTTCCTTTGACCCGTGGAACATGTGTTGTGCAACACACCTAATAAAAATCATAACTTTCGAAGTTGGTTGATTCTCTGTTACTGTTTCATGACCTGAGATTGATTTACTTGTTCGTGGTGTAAAGTTATAGAGAAGATGCAGGTTATTCTTAGCTGAATGTAGTTCTCTGTCTGTATACCAATTTTTGTGTGTGTGTGTGAGTACATTCATATGTTTTAGATGATTGAGTTCGAAACTGGGTTTTGCTATATTAAATAATATTGGCCCTTGAGTTCCTTTGACCTGTGAAACATGTATTGTGCAACAAGCCTAATAAAAATTAAAGCTTTAAATGTTGTTTGATTCTCTGTTACTGTTTCATGAATCATGACCTGAGATTGATATACTTGTTCGTGGTGTAGGGTTATAGAGAAGATGCAGGTTTAAACCTAGAGAGCGATGCTGATGAACAACTTCTAATCTATATTCCTTTTAACCAAGTCATCAAACTACATTCCTTTGCTATCAAAGGCCCTGAAGAAGAAGGTAATATATTGAAAGCATTCTACTTTCTATGTGTTTGTGATTTTTAGTCTTGCCTTTTTGCTGCTGTTACGTGTTAGCAGTCACTGAGATTAATGTTTTTGGTTACTTATATAACCTTTCAGGTCCTAAAACGGTGAAGTTTTTCTCAAACAAAGAGCACATGTGCTTCAGGTAATGTGAATATTTTCTTAATTCTTACCTTAATTCGGTGATTATCGTGTTAATAACTCAAATCTGTTTAATACAGCAATGTTAATGATTTTCCTCCAAGTGATACTGCTGAACTAACTGAAGAAAACCTTAAGGTGAGACATTTCTGAAATCTAACTTTATTTGTTTAGTGACCATCTATTCTCTGTCTTGAGACATCTCTGTTCAAATCCATTTACAGGGAAAACCGGTGATCCTTAAATATGTTAAGTTTCAGAATGTTCGTAGGTAAAGGTTTTACCATGCTTACTTGCTCAGCGAAATCACAAGCTCGAATCTAACCTTTATCTTCTAAATTGTAGCTTGACGATCTTCATTGAAGACAACCAATCGGATTCTGAGGTCACAAAGGTTCAGAAGATCGCTCTCTACGGCTCAACGTAAGTCTCTCGTACTCTTTTATTACTAGTCTGTTAACAGTTTACAATCCTCAGGAGAATGATGGTCTTGTCTTGGCTGCTTATATTTTTAAATATTGGTCTTTTACACCGTTATGTGCAATTACAGGGTTGAGACGACTGATATGAAGGGGTTGAAAAAGATTGAAGATCACTGAGCAAACAAAAAGGGTTATATCACTTTGATTTCTAGTCTTCTGTTGTGGTTTCTTTTGTTTTTAAATTGAAATAGACTAGAACTTGCGAGTTGCTATTTGCCTATTTTTACTAGTGAGAAACGAATTACAAGCTCAATAACATTATTTCATAACACAGACTCAAGTCTCATTAACTTCAGATGACAAATAAAAATTATATTCGATCAAAACTTAACAACTAGAGTTCTTCAGGCGAGGCCACACTGTCCATCATTTTTAACACTGTTTTATTGAATTTGGTTTGAAATCACACGCCTCTTAGATATTCAAAAAATGGATCATAGAAGTAGTCAAGTAGCTTGCTCCGATCCATCCGTAAGGCTAATTAATCATTGAATTTTCTCGAATATCATTTAACATTCTTAAAATGGGTTGCACGTGAAGCAACCGTGGCCTAGTGGTCAAGTGGTTAAAGCTTTACACCGGCAGGTATTGGGTTCGAATCCCCGAAGGCGCAGTTTTACAAGATTAATGGAGGCAAGCTTATAAAGAAGTTTTCAGGAGAAGGTAGAGCCGTTGATGGATTCTCGTAGAACGGAGGTAGTATAAAAAAAAATGGGTTGCATGTGATTAGGTATAGAAAGCTTGGTTGGCTAAGCAAGTGACAACATTATAATAACCAAATAAAAAAAGGAATAACTAATACTATATTCTAAAATTTTGTTAGCCGAAAGTGAAACGGTATCCAAGTATGGGTGTATGGATTCACGATTAAATATATTCAACTATGTCACCAGATTTCTAACCAAAAGAATTTGATCAAAATATGCTTCTCATCATCATCACACTTTTTGCAGTCTTACAGTTCATAATTCACATGCTAACACCATTCTAATATATCAACTAGCTACTCTAATTTTATATAATGCAGACATGATGCATATGATTGCCCATAACAAGAAGAAGTTTTTTATATGGATTAATTCTAACTAATATGTTTTGCGACATCTATCAATAAGTTTCTTTACCATCAATGACAATTTGCGACATCTATCAATGTTAACAAGTCCATCAATATAGAGGAGAGACTCTGGAAATTTCAAGGCCACACTAATCATCACTAGTGTCCCATAGGGGATTCGTTAGGTTTTGGCCAATATATCTCTCATTTTTTCCGGACGAATTCATGACTTCATTAATCAACAAATACATTGTATGGTTATAAATCAAAAACATATATAGAATTATATTAACACAATTGTTACATACACAAACGTATGATTTTTGTAACCGAGAGATTGACGATATTTTCCAAAAAATAGTCTTATTTGTAACCGATTATATCGGTTATTGTCGAACTTCATAATTGATTTTCTCTGATGTGGTTTGCGGTCAATATATCCCTCATTGTCAAAGAAAAACATACTTGTAATGCTTGAAAAGCAAAAGGGTCTAAAGAGTAGAAGGCATGCATGCAAACAGTGATCATCCTAATGGTTATTACAGACGCATTTTGATAGTATTTGCATGTTTATTGCAATTTGGTTGTTCTTTGTTAACTTCAACGAGAAAAAAAAAAAAAAAAACCCTTACAAACATGGTGCATGGATAAATATTATATATGACATGGTATGCAAAATAATATGTTATGTCTAATTTTTATCTTATGTTTTCTACCGGCTCTAATTGTTTTGACCTTGTAGAAGATGGTGTTTATATGTGTCAGCATGCGTTGTCTTTAGGCGTGACAATATTCAATTTGCATCTTATTTTTATCTGTAATTCATAACGGGACCACAAACAAGTTCATGTTCTCATCACTTTTTCAACTCCCAAAATGCTTTCTTTGTTAATTATTAACTGTTTACAACATATAGTAATGTAATTAGAGAATATATAATACAAAAAGTAGTATGAACATTCGTTGTATTGGTTAATAACCTAACATATGTAAATGTGAAATCATGACCAATTAACTAAGCTTTCTCTCTTTTTCCGGATGCATGTATGTATACATATTTACTTAACAGATTCATTTGACGGAAAATCAGATTATAGACACGTGTTTACTAATAATTCTGAAGAACCAAACACAGAAATTGTTAATTAAATCATCATTAAAAAGCTTTAAATCTACATCAGACGACCGACTCTTCGAACACAACTAGTTAAGTTTAATTAAAAAAAACTATGTTATGATAATGTTCAAATTAAATAATGATCAATGATTCATTCACAAATCACACTCTCAGGCTTCCCCAGACTATTTAACTCTTCTTCTCCCTCTCATTACTACCTACATGAAACAAGAAGCTCACACACAGAAACACACAAATCCATGTGTATATGTATACTAGTATTTCTGTATGTATGATACCATGCACTAGTAGCAGTTAAGCTGCCAGCATGATCTCGTCTTCATCTCTTAAGCTTCATATATAATTAAACTATATTAATTTTTCTTGTTCTTATAATTAAGATTATATAATAGCTTAGAGAGAGAGAGAGACTAGGTCATGCTGGTAGTTTCACCTGCTAATGAATGTAGCATGAAGAAGAAAGAAGACAAGGGGGAAAATGTATATAACACTCCTTCTGGTCCTTCCCATCCAGGAAGAGGTCATGGAGAGTAATCCTGGTGATCTATTATAAATCTCTCTGCTTTCATTTTTTAAACATTTTACTATATTAGTAACCCTCCTGTTAATGCATGTTACCATCATGAATGTAGTATAACGTTCACCGGAAATTATAAACGTTAGGTTAGAAGAAGTTTGGCTATTTAGTTTAGATGTATACGCAATTAAAAAGCTTACGAATTTGATTAAACAGTGGAATGCAGGTGCGGATGCCTCATGTAAATTCTGTAACTGTCCCCAAGAAACACGAGACCATCTTTACTTCGCTTGTCCCTATACCAAAGCAGTTTGGAAGAACCTGTCAACGAAGCTCTTTGGAACTCAGTTTTCGACCACTTGGTCACAAATTTTGGCGAATCTGGAGACAAGAAATGTTGACACAACAACACTCTTCCTCCGACGGTATCTTCTACAGGCAACTGTCTATAATATTTGGAGAGAACGGAATGCTCGACATCATGGTGAGAAGCCTAAATCTCAAGCAACTATCATTCGTCTAGCTGATCAGTCTGTCCGCAACAGAGTTTCCTCTATACAAAGTCAAGGGTGTTCGAAATTTGCAGGAGCTATGCAAATCTAGTTCTCATCAAGAGACAACTAGACTTTCGATTCAAAGCAATGTGTAAATTCAAGATATAGTTGCACTCGTTGTAAAAACGTTTTTTTGGTTTGAATAAATTTAACATTCATTCAAAAAAAAAAAAAATTCATGGAATGTGATTTTTTTTTGGTAAACATGAGTTTCATTATGATGAAAGGCCCAATGGGCTACAAACGTAATGATGAAAAGCCCACAAAAATTAGAAACTGTAAATTAGTTAGTACTGTATTTTATGAACCACAACAAAAGTTTTTGGCGTCCAACGACGTCGTTTCTTCGCAACGTAGTGCCTTTGACTCTGTTTACTGTGTCAAAAGACTGAGGAGGACAAACGTCACTTAAATGCGGGATTCTATCTTGTATCCTATCCTCAGAAAGTGAGAATCCATGTACTCATCCTCCCTTGCTCGTGTAAAAAAAGTTGTAGTATTAAGGATTTTGCATCCAAAACGAGTGGTGGTGCTCTGTTTTATTTCCCCCTCCTCCATCCTCCTAAATCCTGACTATCCATCTCCTTTTGCATTATCTCTACCGTTTCTCGTTTCGATTCTTGTCTGATTTTCGGGTTTTTCATTTCGCCCCTGAATTTCCCAGAAATTTGGTTCCTTTACTTCATTTGGTTGCCAAAAATCTTCACTTTCGCCTCAGGTTCTACGTCTCTCTGTTTTCGTCCACTTTCATGACGCCATTTTCCTCTGAACTCGTTGGTTTCACTATCCCTTTCTACTCCAAAACCCAAAAACACAGCTCAAGTTCTCACGGATTACCATTTCACAATCGAAGCTTCTTAAGCTACTCAAACTCTACCCTTAACCACGAAAATGTCAAACCTTTTTCATCTTCAGCATCAACGAATCTTCAAGCCACCACAACCCATTCACAGTCTCTCGGATTTAGAGATACCCAGATGCTAAAAATCTTCCATCGATCATGCCGTTCAGGTAACTACATCGAAGCTCTACATCTACTCGAGAGCATGGTACGTAAAGGTTACAACCCCGATGTGATTCTCTGCACAAAGCTGATAAAAGGGTTTTTCAATCTAAGAAACATTCCAAAAGCCGTTAGGGTTATGGAGATTCTCGAGAAATTCGGACAGCCTGATGTCTTTGCTTACAACGCTTTGATTAATGGGTTTTGTAAGATGAATAGAATCGATGATTCTACAAAAGTTTTAGATAGGATGAGAAGCAAAGGGTTTAGTCCAGATACTGTAACTTACAACATAATGATTGGTAGTTTGTGTAGTAGAGGGAAACTTGTTCTTGCTATGAAGGTTTTAGATCAACTCCTTAATGATAACTGCCAACCTACTGTGATTACTTACACTATCTTGATCGAAGCAACAATGCTTGAAGGTGGTGTTGATGAAGCACTGAAGCTTTTGGATGAGATGTTGTCTAGAGGGTTGAAACCAGACATGTTTACTTACAACACAATCATAAGAGGGATGTGTAAAGAACAGATGGTTGATCGTGCGTTTGAGATGGTTAAGAACTTGGAATTGAGAGGTTGTGAGCCTGATGTGATCTCTTACAACATCTTGCTTCGAGCTCTTTTGAATCAAGGGAAATGGGAAGAAGGAGAGAAGCTAATGACTAAGATGTTCTCAAAGAACTGTGAGCCAAATGTTGTAACTTACAGCATACTGATTACTACCTTATGCCGCGATGGAAAGATCGATGAAGCTTTGAATCTACTTAAGGTCATGAAGGAGAAAGGTTTAACCCCTGATGCTTATAGCTACGACCCTTTGATCGCTGCGTTTTGTAGAGAAGGTAGATTAGATTTAGCTATCAAGTTCTTGGAAACTATGATCTTGGAAGGATGTTTACCAGACATAGTTAACTACAACACTGTCTTAGCTACATTGTGCAAGAACGGGAAAGCGGATCAGGCCTTGGAGATCTTCGGGAAGCTAGGAGAAGTAGGCTGCTCACCGAACTCAAGTTCTTACAACACAATGTTCAGCGCGTTGTGGAGTAGTGGTGATAAGATCAGAGCTTTGAATATGATATCAGAGATGGTTAATCAAGGGATTGATCCTGATGAGATCACTTATAACTCAATGATATCTTGTCTATGCAGAGAAGGAATGGTTGATGAAGCTTTTGAGTTGTTGGTTGATATGAGAAGCTCTGAGTTTCATCCATCTGTTGTTACATACAACATTGTGTTGTTGGGATTCTGTAAAGCTCATAGGATTGAAGATGCTATTGATGTTTTGGAATCAATGGTGGTGAATGGTTGTAAGCCTAATGAAACTACTTACACTATGATGATTGAAGGGATTGGATTTGCTGGATATAGAGCTGAAGCTATGGAGTTAGCTAATGATTTGGTTCGGATTGATGCGATTTCTGAGTATTCTTTTAAGAGATTGCATCGGACTTTCCCTTTGCTTAATGTTTTACAGAGATCTTCTCAGACAGGGTGAAAGTGGTCGGATAAACAGCAAACACATCATGTTATTGTTTCTCATCTCAACCGTTTTTTCGGTTGAAGAAAAGTTAAAACAAAAAGAAACTTCTTCACTGGCTCTGACAAGTTTAGTGAGCTGTCACCCTTCGTACATCTAGGTTTTCAATGGTAACCGCGGTCAAAACGGGCTAAATTATATACAGACTAAGGTTTTGAATGATAATCGCGTTCAAAGCAGATTAGTTTGTGAAAGGTCTAAACCGTTTTTGTTTATCATCCACAATTTTTAGTCGGCAAAAAAGCCTAAACCATTTTGTTTAGTCTGCCATTTCGTGATATTTTAGTCCATAATCTAGTGTCCTATTTTCGGCTAGTGGACAACCTATCTAACTATTTGGGAGAACTGATTTTTTTTTCCGTTTTGACTTCGATTACCATTCAAAGCCTAAACTATTTTATTTTTGGGGCGGACAGTCCGCTGCAGACAAATATTTTTTCACAAATATGGACCGCATATGGTTTGCAGCGAATTTTATTTTATTTTTTAAACCGCTATCGATTAAAAATTGTGAATGATAAACAAAAACGGTTTAGACCATTCACGAATTAATTTGTCTTGACCCGGTTTACCATTCAAAAACTTAGCTTTTAAAAATACCATTGTATATGATCACATCAAATCTTTTATGTTACTTAGCTTAGATATTAGACAAACAAATATTCTCATCAAGACGAGAGCTTTTTGCTCTGTTTCTGCTCTATGATCATGCTTAGAGTAATTCGGTTGTTTGCCACCGAATGTAGAACCAAATGGGATCCTCTTCATGCCCTTGAGCTCAATCACCCATCTCTTGTTCTTCTCGAGAAATGCAATTCCAGGAATCAATTCAAGCAGATTTTAGCAAAGATCATGCGTGTCAATCTCATAACCGATACGTTTCCCATGAGTCGTCTTATCTTCTTCTCAGCAATCACATATCCAGAGAACATCGACTTGGCAAAGCTTCTGTTTCTTAATTTCACACCAAACCCCAATGTTTTCATCTACAACACAATGATTTCTGCTGTTTCGAGCTCCAAGAAAGAATCTTTTGCTCTGTATAGTTCTATGATTAGACACAGTGTTTCTCCCGACAGACAAACTTTTCTTTACATAATGAAAGCTTCGAGCTTTCTGTCGGAAGTGATGCAGATTCATTGTCACATCACTGTTTCTGGGTTTTTGTCGCTAGGGAATAATTATCTGTGGAATTCTCTGGTTAACTTGTATTTGGAGTTTGAAAGTTTGGGTTATGCAGAGAAGGTGTTTGATATAATGCCTGAACCAGATGTGAGCTCTTTTAACACCATGATTGTTGGTTATGCTAAGAAGGGGTTTAGTTTAGAGGCACTGGAACTGTATTATAAGATGATTGGTGATGGTATTGAACCTGACGAGTACGCAGTGTTGGGTCTTTTAGTTTGTTGTGGTAGGTTATCAGATATTAGGCTTGGGAAAGGAGTTCATGGTTGGATTGAGAAGAGGAAGCCTGGTTCTTCATCAAATTTGATACTGAGCAATGCTCTTTTAGACATGTATTTCAAATGCAAAGACTCTGGTCTTGCGAAAAGAGTGTTTGACATGATGAAGAAGAAGGACACGCGTTCTTGGAACATTATGGTTGGTGGCTTTGTTAAGCTTGGGGACATGGAAGCTGCTCAGGCTGTTTTTGATCAGATGCCTAAAAGGGATCTTGTCTCTTGGAATTCTCTGCTTCTTGGTTACTCAAAGAAGGGATATGATCAAAGAGCTGTCAGAGAGTTGGTCTGTAAGATGTTGATAGTGGAGAAGGTTGTTCCAGACCGTGTCACTATGGTAAGTTTGATAAGTGGTGCAGCAAACAATGGTGAACTTAGCCATGGAAGATGGGCACACGGGTTAGTGATCCGTCTGCGATTGCAAATTGATGCCTTTCTTGGTTCGGCTCTTGTAGATATGTACTGCAAATGTGGTAGCATCGAGCGGGCTTTCTTAGTTTTCAAGACAGTTGATGAAAAAGATGTCACGCTATGGACAACAATGATAAATGGCTCTGCTTTCAATGGAAATGGAAAGCAAGCTCTGCAACTATTCGAAGACATGCAACAAGAAGGCGTGACACCAAACAAAGTCACCCTCCTCGCTGTCCTAACAGCTTGCAGCCATAGCGGCCTAGTGGAGGAAGGGATACATGTTTTTAACCACATGAAGGAGAAATTCGGGTTTGACCCTGAAACAGAGCATTACGGAAGCCTTGTCGATCTGTTGTGTAGGGCAGGGAGAGTAGAAGAAGCTAAAGACATAGTACAAAACCAGATGCCAATGAGACCAAGTCAGTCAGTGTGGGGATCAATCTTAAGCGCGTGTCGTGGAGGAGAAGATATCGAAACCGCAGAGATTGCTGTAACGGAATTGCTTAAGTTGGAACCTGAAAAAGAAGGTGGATATGTTTTGCTGTCTAACATCTATGCAACCGCTGGAAGATTTGGATATTCAGACAAGATGAGAGGAGCAATGGAGAGCCGTGGAGTAAAGAAGGTTGCAGGATACAGTAGTGTAGTAGGAGTAGAGGGTGTTCATAGCTTTGTGGCTGCAGAGAAGCAGAACCATCCAAGATGGCTTGAGATACAAGGAATGTTGCACCATCTGTGTGATGAAATGAATTCAAATTTGGGTCCTTCAGACTTGTTAAGAACAGAGATCAATTAGACACTAATGATACTTTTTTAATCTTCTTGAACCTATCATTAATTGGTAACAATTTGAGGCAAAATCTCTACATTTATAATTGGGAAACACAAAAAGAGCCAAAATCAGTATAATATGTACACATTAAGACAATAATTTCCAAAACTTGCACAAAAAGATACCTACTATATGGTAAATTCCTTTTAAAGTGTGTTATTACTACTACTACCATCTCTGAGACCTTGAAGGCATAGATGCATTGTTCTCTGGACACTATCTGCAACCAATTTGAGTTTGCCTTCAGTCAAATCACCTGCAGCAGAACCGTTGACTTCCACTGTACGGCTCACTCTCTGTTTACACTTGTCCCAATCATCAACACGTTGCCAACAAGCTCGACCACCATGACTTCCTTCCATTCCAAGAAACGTAACGCTAGGGTTGTCTCCAAAGGTATACCTTAACCTAACCGATACACAGTAAGGTAACCACGCCGCTCCTCCAGCTGCGTTTATGTGAGGTATGTGAGCAGGATCAAGAACTACAGTCAAAGCAAAGTCAACCATGTTCTGTGGCCGGTCGTGATGGATATTGCTTTTAGCTACACAACTGTTTTCTACATCTGCACCGGAATGATTCTCTAGACATAGCTCGATTCGAGGTCTCTGTGCAGGAGTAATCTCTCCAGCTTGTTGTGATTGGGATAAGACTTTTTTCCAAGCTATCAGTTTTAGAAACTCCCTCAAGACTGATATGGGTAATGTGAGGAGTGTTATGAATGAGGCAACTCTTGAAGCATCATACGGCTCTGATGCGACACGGCGGCTGAAATAGTCGCAGATTTCTCCAATCTCGGATTGTGTTAACTCCTCTTGAGCAACAGCTGATGAACCGTTTTGCTGCTGATGATGGAATCGCCTTACGCTAAGGACTTGAAGAAGAAGTTGAACTCTATGGACGCTCACCGCAAATACATAGCCACTACAAAAGAAAAAGAAGACAAGTAAGGTTAGCACAAACAGATTAATGTCTAAACACACGATATGATTGGCCTAAGTTCTTAGTTTAGATTACCCGACAAAGAAGCGTAACGCTGGTTGTTCTTGGTCTAAATTCAAGAGAGCGCCTTCGTTCTCCTTCAAGATTGAACCTAAGATCTCTCTTAAGAGATCTGGTAACTGAGCAAATAGCCACAGAACTCCAAGATATTTAAGGATACCACGCAAAACTTTTTTAAGAGCCACAAGAGGAACCCATCCTCCGCCATAGCCACCATCATCACCTAAACCGACAATCGCTGTGTTTAATTCGCCTCTTACATGTGCTGGCACAGCACTGCCCAATGGTCTACGTACAGACAATCCTGAAGCAACACTGCCTACACGATTCACCACGGCTCTTGACATTGTACTAGAGGGGGAAAAGACTCTGTTCCCACCGCTACCAGTTGGGTTCGCACTGTTTGGATTTGTTGTTCCTTGGCTACCAGACAAATTTGGATCTAAACCGTTCAATTCTTGAGCAACATGCTCCATGATGAAAGGTCTGAATTGAGGACATGGCAAGGAGCCTCCAATAGAAGCACCACCCTTGGGTGGAGTTGCTGGTTGCAACCAGACTTGATCTCCAGCAGAGCATCTCATGTCCACTGCAAAACGTTTACGGTATATGATCCTTATCCAATAGGGTCCACGGAGTACTACAGAGACATCAATGGGTAAGAGAGAGCTCGGAACGATTCCAGGTCCGCTTCTCCCTGCAGCTGCTAGCATTGCAACTCCATGGAAACTTCCACCAAGTGGGCTTGGAGCAGGAGAAGTAACAGTATTTCCTGAAGCTGCGGAGGCAGACTGGCCAACAGCATTGGGAGCTGCTAAAGTTGTAGGGGCAATGATTCCTTGAGTTTGTTGTATCAAATGTGATTGTCTTGAAGTCGCTGTTGCAGGTACGACAGGCACGCCAATGGAAGTACTAGCTCGGGCAGGGCGAGTAGCGGCAGCTAATGCAGTCAAAGGCCCAGCAGTAAGGCGAATGCAATCCAAAAGAGATTCTACCTCTACTCCATTTATGAAATCCTCCAAGAACTGTACAATAATAACTAACAATGAGGAATTCCATATATTCTAAACCTCTTGAGAATAAAAATAATTCACATGAAGAGATCGATCGTTAAGTTATGCGAACTCACCTTAGTATGTGGCCAGTGTTGGTCAGGAGAGACATGCATGGTGCATCCATCTTTACCTGATTCCCACTCCACAACAAAACGCGCCAAAATGCCTGAACCAAAGCTAAACCACAGGCTTGTTAATCCTACTGCCTCAATCTTGAAAGCCCTCCATCTATCAACTGGCTCACCACTGCCTTTCCCTCCGACAGGTCCTTTAATAGTGGCATTAGCCCCAGGCTCTTCGGCTTTTTCATCTGGTTTTATGCCAAGTAGTTTCCGCATACCAAGGGAGAACATTCTAGCATTTGAAAGCCTCTGTATGTCGGCCACAAGCTTCTTTATACTATCAGCTTCCACAGATTGATAGCTTAGAACAACACCTTCAGGGTCATAACGGATATGCGTATCAATATCAGACGAATTCGCAATGTGAACTCCAGATCCCCACGGTGTGGTTTTACTTCCCTTCTGAAGTTCCCAGAGATCCCTGAAGTGTTGGTCATTTATTTTCACATCCCAACACATGCTTCCAGGTCTACCAAGCTGCAAGCATATATGTTGCCATGAATCATTTTGAGCAAATGGAAGCCGGAACCATATATCTGAAAATGCATCTCTTAGTCCTGTTTCCTCAACATATTGAATATCCAGTGCCTCCATCTGAGTAGTTAGTTTAGCATGCTTTATGGACAACGAAGAATGCCTGACCACATGGAGAAGAGCATAGACAAAAACGCTTGAAGGTGCATTCCCTTTGTTTGCTTCAGCTATGAGATTCCCATAGCTGCATCCAATAGTTTTTGTTGATGTTGCCACGGCAGTGGATAGGGTATGTGATGCAGGGCTAAAACTCTTCACTACTTCACTCTGAACAAGTTCACAGGTTTTACTTCTCTTATTGGGATTAGCAACACCTTCCACTCCCTGGAGAGATGGGATCAATCTTAGCAAATCTGAAGCTGAACGTTTCCGGGACTTCTGGTCTTTTGTCAACAAAGGACCATCAGAAGTAGATGCAAGAGCTGTTTGTGCTGCAAATAAAAGAAATTAGGAATTCCAGTGTCGAGAAAAGTTATATGACAAAAGGCTATGGAAATGTTGAGAAAAGTTATATGACAAAAGGCTATGGAAATGTTCTTACATACGGGAAGAGGTGACAACGAGGATTCAGTGACCATTCTACTGCCTGGCTCAGAGACTCCGTTTAAAGCAGTTAGGGATGGAGACAATATCATGGACAACTCCTGGTTAGATTTAGAGATAGCTATCTTCTTCATAGAACCTTTCCCAGGGGGAGATGATAAAAGACTATAAGAGCTAGGTTGTAAAGGGCCCTGTAGACTGTAGAAGGAATCCGACTGATAGCTAGTCAACAATGGAACTTTTCCGAGGCCATTAACAGCAGGAAGATTCTTTGGAACTGAACCATGCACATCACTTAAAACAAGATCGGATGTTCCTTTCTCATGTCCAAACACTTCATCTACGATGCTAGAAAAACTCAGTTGGCTTCCACTCATTTCTGGCAAAGATTCGTCAATTAATCCAAGACGACGGTGTCCAGATGCTTTATTTAAGCTCTCAGCATCCGACAACGAAGATACAAATCCAGCCACATCGGATGTAATCAAGTTAAGATCATCTTCAAGAATCCTTATCTGCCCAATATCAATTTTCTCAACTCGCAAAACATTGCTCAGATCACTGAAAGACTGAGGTTTTCCCGAACCATCCATTTGAATCTCCGCTAATTTAAACAATGGCGTGAAGTCCTTTTCGAGTTCCATGAGCAAGACGTGAGAGCTTTCACAGTCAGGGAATCCCAAAGCCAGAATGCTTGACCCATCTGAGAGGTTTTTGGGAACTTTGTTTATACCAAAACCATGTTCGTAGACCTGATTTAAACAAAAATTTCAACACTTCCAACTCCAAAATTTAACTTGAACAACAAGATGAGGCACACAATTACTACCTCAAGACCCAAAAATTTGCCAATGGCGGCAAAAAAATGCAAAATGCTTTTGCTTCGCAAGTTGATAAAGGCATCAACTGCAGATATACTTCCTTGATTTAACGCATCTTCAAATTCGGCAAAGATGGAGGGGGTCAAGATACTCTTGGATGATTGAAGAAGAAACCGACCAGTCCTGCAATCATTAATATAAAATGAGAGATCCTGGATACAATACGATCTCTCTCTATATATAAATGCAAATATTATACCTTATGTTAATCCCGAGTGTGAAAAATGAAGATCCATAGGCTCGGACACGTAAGACCTCTGGCTGTACTTGTTCTTGTTCCTTAGAATCTACCATTTTACCTCCCTAAAAGAAAAGGAGAAAGAAGAATGGCCCAATAGAATTCTATTAAATGACATCACTTAAATTTAAACTTCCACTTAATGCGTCATCTCCTGTTCTCTAGCATGATGACATGGAACAACTAGCAAGGGATTTGTCTGAACACAGTGGTACGTGTCAGAAAACAGAATCCTACTATTGACATTCGGGTGACATACTTAATGCCCAACTAGTACAAGTAACTATAACCTGGGAAAAACTCCAAAAACTTCCAAAAACAAAATACAGGTAAAATCAACCCCTTTTTTTTTACCTCCATGGCAGGCTCATCCAGGAAGGCCTGCAGGATGACATCACTAGGAGCTCGACAAATACGAGCATTCCTCAAAAGCTCTTTCTGAATTTCAAGAAGACGGGTATATCTGTTACAGCATATAGCTTTAAGCAGAAGCTTCTCCGCGTCAATGCAGCTCTGATCGAGAGAAAACTCGGCTTCCTTGCCAGTTAGTGGGTCAATTACAAATGTGCTGTGAAAACACTTAATCTGCAGATCTGAACCTGGCTCAATTTTGATGAATGGACCAGAACTTTTATCAGAATCTGACCAGTACATAAGTTTCACTCCTGGAGTTCGAAGACTAACAGAATCTGCCTCTCCTTCTTGGATTGCTGGTGTGGTGCCAGTATCCGAAATTAAGTCAAAGCGAATTGCATCTTTCCATCTCCCGTGAAGAAGAGCTCGGACCTGCCTTATGACTGTGTCCATGACGATGGCAACGCAAAGCTCATGAAGCACCGCATATAATATTGTGAATGGATTTTCTGCCACAGACATTCGACGCTCTAAATCATCGCCAAGGATATGCCTTCTTGTCACTTCGAGTTTAATTGGGCCACTTCTTTCACCAACAAGCAGATCCAAATGCAATATCCTCCACATAGATAGGTGTCCTCGGTAACCAAGAGTAACAAGAACCTTAAATTCCCCGTCGACAGATAAGGTAACTGTACCTTTAGAAACTTTCACCTCTGTTATTTCTTTTGGAAGTGTGATTTCAAGTAGTTTGGAACGTACAAGTACCTCCAGCTTTCTTAGTGCTGGTTTCTGTTGGTCCTCATCCAAAGAGCACTGCATCCCCACGTCATCTATACACTTTGGCAGCCGCTGATAAGAACCTGTCAGCAAAATCTCAATCGCAGAGGGAACATCATAGACAGGAGCACGAGCTTGCTGTAGACCTTCGTGCATGAAAAACAGTGAATCCGCAGCTTGTGTAAAGCATATATCATGAGCTGATAGTGTGCTCCCCAGGTCGTGAAAGTAGTTTATTACAGGAACCTGCAGCCAAGGAGGTATATCCAAAGGTGAATAAGCGGCTTAATAAATTTATGATTACTTACTCCGTAAAGATAGTAAACACAAGCAAGCATCAATAATCTGTCAAATATTAATGGAATGTTGATCTAAAGTAGCTGCCTGGGAATTTCACAAAGACACTAGAGTCAAATTTTCTCCAAATATGCAGAGATAACCAAACCTCGTGATAAGCATACTTGGAATGTTAAATTCCATGGATTTTGTCACTCACTAGAACAAACGTAGTGAAAAGTAGAGACTACAAAAATGAAGATTGTCTAAGATTTTCTAACCAGATGCACCAATGATAACAAATGACCTACTTCTGTGTACCAGTCCGTATTCTAAACATTCCACTGATGGTGATTATAGAAAAACTGAACTCATACACTATGTAAGCAGTTGAAAACGAAAGTAACACTTTATGTACATTAGCCAAACTACAAAATCTAATAGTCTAATTATCTGTGATATTAGTTGTTCCGAGAAGTAAGAAAAGCTGAAACTTTAGCAAACACTTAGGCTGCTTAATATGCCGGAGTAATCAAAAGACATAACTTCATACAGTTGCAATGAGACTATTATGTTCTGAGCAGCATGAATGGACTTGCCATTTTAATTGCTAATCCATAAATAACATGTAGAGAACAATATAAGCTTTAGCAGACAAGTAGCTTCCAATTTCATTCAGTCTGTGAATCATCCCATGACACAATTTCAAAGCTCAAAGATCTTGAAACTGAAACTGAGACACAATACCCTAATCATGCACCATATCTAATTCCAATTCAAGAAAGCTTCCAACTTTCACTTCAACCCCAAAAGCAGTAAAAGAAACAAACTTATATAAATTGAGAAAGACAAACCTGTTTACACCATTTGGCAAGCGCATTGAGCCGAAGCATCCGTTGCTGAGTCTTAACGACATACTTAAGGAGGCCAAGCTTCTTATCAGTATCAGAAAGCTCCTTCGACTTAGCCTTTTCAACAAGTTCCTTGAGAGAGAGGTACGATTCTTCTGCTGCTCGAGCAAAAAGCGCGGAGAAATCCACCGTCTGTTGCCCTAATTCCGCCATCGCGGACACAAAATCGCCACCGCCCAATTCAGAAACTTGGGAGTTCCACGATTACAAAATTAGGGTTTTCTTCCTCCGGTTCCCCTCTTCAGTCGCCCCAAGCTCTTCCCTTTTCCAGCAACCGGATTTAGATTGAATAAGGGACGGATCAGGGAAGAGAGGAAGGAAACGTTGAACGGAACTCGCTGATACGTTTTAAACAAACGGGAAAATATATTTTCTATGTGGGTCCCTGTTTTATCCACGTAAGCAATAAGTTTTTATGGGCCACATTTTATTTAAAAGGAAGCCCAATGGACAATTACATAGAAAAGGCCCAAATTCATCATCATTTATATATGTATCTAAAACAAATTCTGGCCCAAATTCATCATCATTTATATTTGAAGCTGGTCTAATACATTGGTTTTTGGTTTTAGGTAAATCCGGATCTCTAATGACTGCTGACTCTGATTAGTGGAGACTCCGCATCATTCTTAGTAGGTCTGGGCAAAAAACATAGAACCGAAATACTGAACCGAATCTGAACCGAAAAAGAGGAACCGAACCTGAATCCAAATCGGCGAAATATCCAAATGGGTCCTAAACCTCTATATCCGAAGAACCGGAACCGAATCCAACCCGAACCGAGAACCGAATGGATACCCGAAATATCCGAATTATAATTATATAAATATTAGTTATATTTAAACTTAATATAACAAAATTATACAAAATTATAATTACAAACACAAATATATTGGTTAGTTTTAGATCAAATTAGCTAAAATTTCTAAAATAAACGAAATATACGAAATTTTTTGTTATATTTGTCTAAATTTAACAAATTTTTATTCAAATTAACCAATTTTTATTTTTGGTTTATGATTTTTCGGGTACCCGGACCCGAACCGAATCCGAATGGAACCAAACCGAACCGAAATTATAAAATACCCAAATGAGTCTTATATGCCTAAACCCGAAAACTCGAAAGACCCGAACCGAACCTGAACGGATACCCGAACGCCCAGGTCTAATCCTTAGCAAAGATCTGAAAACTCAAACACTAAAATGCCAATTTATCATCACACTTTCATTGACTAATCCTAAGATAAAAAAAAAAAAAAAAAAAAAAAACATCAGAATGCACTGGTGACCAACGCGAATCAAATCCATGTGGTAGAAGTCTAATAGACATTCTTTTACCACTAGGCTCATGTGGATTGGTTCACATTCTTTTATATTTATTTGATTCTTCTAAACATTTATACTAAAAAAATGTATATAAACTGAAGTGACAAAAAAAACATAGAATATGGAAATTTATTAATTGATTGATGCAGTTACATGAACAACTGATTTCTTATTTTGTAGATAAACTATATTGTTCGATGGAGCTGGTGGCGTACGTTTACATCTTGTCTCTTCTGAACATCCCGGTTTGTACGGATTTCGCGGTCGTTTGGGTTTACACAAGCCAGGATTGTTAGGATCACATGAAGGAGTAGGATCGCCACGTCCAATGCCTGGATATCCTATGTATCTTCCCGCCGCTACGTTCATCATAAACACACATGTTACTATGAATAATATTGCAACAAACATAACCCTACTACTTGTTCCTTTCAGATTGCTCATGGTGATTTTTTTCTTTTGTGTGTGTGAAAATTTAAAGGTGTATTTGTGTTTGGAATAGCTAGCTAACTGTGTGTTTGTGTTTTGTTGGTGGAACAATTTATAGCGAGTAAATTTTATGAGAGATAATCTATAATTATCAGTAATTTGTTTACAAAATGTGATACTTTTCGAATAATTAAGAAAGGAATCTAAGCGAATCTAACTTTTCTCAATATATATAGATAGATACGTTGTGTTGTGAAATTGTTTTTGTTGGTCAAATATAAAAAAAAAACTTCTATATATATATTAGGTGGCATATATATTTAATAACAGCGGTAGTTTTAGTTTTTTATTTGTAGAATTTTGGTTGTAAAAAAATTGCCTATAATTTTTTTTTTGTGAAATTTCTGCCGTAATTTTTTAAACAAAAAATTTGATTGGTTCAACATTTGCGGTGGATTTTATTTGTAAAATTATAAAAAAATATGTTAATAACTGAGAAAATCTATAATATATAAGCACATAACACTATAATCATTTAGCATAAATAATAATATATTTTGTTTTAAAATATATGTAAATATATTTGGACAGAAATTATTATTATATTTTGTCATTGTATATTAGTTAGAATTTGTGTAAATATATATATATATATATATATATGTATATATATATATATGTATATATGATAATATGAAATCATGTATTACAAACATTATCTCCAATTTAGTTAATTACTAATATAAGTGATATATTATACATTAAATGATTAAATATAATTTATGCAATACACACACATATATATATATATATTAGTGAAGATAGTTATTAATAAATAAATAATGTTGTTTACGAAAAAATATGTACGATTGTGTTAGAAAAAAATGTCTTTATAAAAAATATATTTTCAAAGCACTTAAAATATAAAGCTACGGCGAGAAACATATTGGAGGCGGTTCGATAGACAAATACAAAGATGATAGAGGCCCAAATTCATCATCATTTAATTTTTTATATCTAAAACAAATTCTGGCTCAGATTCATCAATCATTTGTATTTGAAGTTGGTCTAATATTCACATTGGTATTTTTTGTTATTTTAGGTAATCCGGATCTCTAATGGCTACTGACTTCGATTAGTGGAGACTCCGCATCATCCTTAGCAAAGACGGAAAACTCAAACATTAAAGGCCAATTTATCATCACACTTAAGTTGACTAATCCTAATATCCAAAAACCCATTAGAATGCATCAGTGGCCAACTCGAATCAAATTCATGTGGTAGAAGTCTACTAAACATTCTTTTACCATTAGACTAATGCGGATTGGTTCACATTGTTTTATATTTATTTGATTCTTCTTAACATTTATACTAAAAAATGTATAGAGACTGAAGTGACAAAAAAAACATAGAATATAGAAATTTATTCATTGGTTGATGCAATTACATGAATAACTGATTCATTATTTTCTAGATAAACTATGTATTGTTCGACAGAGCTGGTGGCGTATGTCTACATCTTGCCTCTCCTGAACATCCCGGTTTGTACGGACGTCGCGGTTCGGATTTACACGAGCCATGATGCTTAGGATCACATGAAGGAGCATCGCCATGTCCAATTACTGGATATCCTATGTATCTCCCAGCCACTACATTCATCATAAACACACATGTTGCTATGAATAATATTGCAACGAGCATAACCCTACTACTTGTTCCTTTCAGATTGCTCATAATGATTTTTGTGTGAAAATTTAAACGTGTATTTGTGTTTGGAATAGCTAGCTAATGGTGTGTTGTGTTTTGTTGCTGGAACAAGTGGGGGTATTTATAGTGAGTAAATTTTATGAGAGATAATCTATAATTATCAGTAAATTTTTACAAATGCGATACTTTTCGAATATATAAGAAAGAAATCTATCCGAATCTAAATTTTCACATTATATATAGAGATACATTGTGTCGTGAAATTATTTTTGTTGATCAGATATAAAATTCCAGCTTCGATCACTGCCATTTTTAGATACATTCCACTGCTGTGATAATACTAATGCTTTACTTCTATATAATATATATTAGGTTAGGTGGCATATATATCCAACAACAGCTAGTTGTAAGAAATTTGGCTGTAGATCTTTTTGCTATGAAACTTTGGCTGTAATTTTCCAAATAAAAAATATGATTAGCTCAACATTTGCTGTAAATTTTATTTGTAAAATTATAATTTTATTTTTTATTACATAATTGAGCAAATCTATAATATATAAGCACATAACACTATAATCATATAGCATAAATGATAATATATATTATTTAAAATATATGTAAATATATTTGGACAGAAGTTATTGTTATATTTTGTCATTATATGTATTAATTAAAATTTGTGTAGATAAATATATATACGATAATATGAATTATATATTACAAACATTATCTCCAATTTAGTTATTAATATAAGTGATAAATTGTGTTAAATATATTATACACTAAATGATTAAATATAATGTTTATGCATACACACACACACACACACACACACACATATATATATAAGTATAAGTGAAGACATACTTTTTAATAAATAAAAAATATTCTTTTTGAAAGAAAATATGTACGACTGTGTTAGAAAAAATATTGTTTTATAAAAAAATATATTCTTAAAGCACTTAAAATCCTACTCTAGATTTTTTTCTTTCACAGCCAAAATAGGTAAGTAATTTATGTTAAGTCTATGAGATTTTAAAAAGAAATCAAAGCTTGATTAGTTTGGTTTAATTGTTGTAGATAAAAAAATATCTTTCTAAGGTACTCATAGCACCTACCAATCACCCCCAAAATATATATACTGATTGTTGTATGACAGTTGAATCTACATACCAAATGCATGAGTTGGAACTTGAAACACACAGATGTGAGAACGTCAGAACGTTACACATTTTTGTATCTAATTGAGGAGCTAAATAATGGACAACATACACATTTATAACATAACACAAATATGATAGAGCATAATTATTCTCATGCACCTCTTATTTGTAATCTTGTTAGTTATTATGGCCGGACTTAATACTATCGGACTTAATTAGGATCAGTAATATGAAATATATCCCATTCACTTGACTCAACTTATAGAATATAAACGCAAATTATATGTGAAACCTGTGGACATGATTCCTCTTGTCATCAAATGATGTTACTTTCATTTATTTTCTCAAATTAATTTGATTTAATTACCTTAAGTCGTATGCATAAATGGACAACATGTAACGTTATTATCATCTTCTGAAATAAAAATATCTTGTACATAAAATTGGGAGTGTCAAAATTTGATTAATCAGATCTACCTTAAACTACATTAGAAACTGATTCAGTAGTTACAACCAAAAACAAAAGAACATACTCATATTAATTTCTTTTTTCTTTTTGATAATTGTGGGATTCTAAAGGTTTTCTAAACCCAAACATTAATCAACGAAGTCTTGCATTTGGATATGCATTTAGAAATTTATCCAAATTTAAAATACGGCAAAGTGGCCAAGAAGATTTGAATCTGAGTGGCGGAATTGTACTACCACGAACTCTTGAATTAGATTTTGGAGATTACCGAATGATTTCGGGATTAATTTCTTTTAATCCATGTACAATGAAAACTATAGCCGAAAATAAATCAAACCATAAAAGCAACAAGTAATCAAAATCGCAGCTTTGTAATATTCAAACTGGATTATAATTTGCACAGAAAAAAAACTGAATTAAAACAAAAAAGTGGACAACCCCAATACATTTTTAAAGTAACCCTTGTAAATTTGTTACTTAATAGAACTTTTTGAACTGATCCTCATCAATTAAAACCTAGACTGGGTACTTTCATTAAAGCTAACGTATCTCTTGTAGTATAAATAAGAACTGAGCTTTACGAAAAATATATATATCCAAGAACAAAATCATGATAAAAACAAAAGAGTTTACTTTCGTGACAATATTGATTGTAGTGTTTGTTAGCACCATCGAGACAGAGACGAAATACATAAACTATGCAGGGCTAAACGAAGGTGATAAAGAACATGGCATTTCATGTAATCCCAGGTATCCTCCCGTCGAATCCTTATAATCGAGGATGTGAGATGAAGAATAGATGTCGACATTTAGAATCTCTGATAAAGAAAATGTTGGATTTATTTATTTAGAAAATAATCTAAACACGGGGTGATGGTTAACTATTATAAAAAAAAAACAGGTGATGGATTAAGTTTAATGTATTGCGTTTTACATTAGTCTCTCTATTATTCAGTTTTTTTTCTTTGGTGAAAATTAGTATGTTTTACAATCTATTCCAAAATTTTAGAAAATGAGCTTTTAAATTCCGACAAAATAACTTTGATTTATCCGACAAAAACAAAGTTAATACTCTATCCGTTTCACAAAAATGTAAATATAAGAGTATTTTTTATTCATAAAATATTGTTTGTATTTTTAATGCAGAATTTTGAATAAAATCAAACTATAATCTTATTGATTTAGTGTTTAATTAGAAAGATAATATGATATAGTGCATTTATAAGGGATGAAATAGTTTTTAATAAGTTTCTTAATATGTATGAAAGATTGTAGAATAATAGTGAAACATAACGAGTATGAACTGATAAATTTTAAAAAAAAAACAAAAAAAAGAACTGATAAATTTTATATTTGTTTTATACAAAATGATTTAAATTATCATATTAACAATACAAACATATCAAATAATCTGAAACAACAAAACCCACTAAAATATCTCATAAAAAATGATAAATTAACTAATTGTATTTAGTTTTTGTAAGAAAAATTGGAAGAGATAACGGTTAGGTTGAGATAACGGCGATTGTAGCTATCCTTATTATCCATTATTCATGCATTTAATAGTTATAGAACACACACGGGGTGAACCTGTAATGTTATTGGACAGTGAAACACAGAACATGCTTTCGCACTAGGACCAGCACACACGAGGGTACATCTCTATCTTTATCTAGGGTTTGTGTTTATCGGCCTTCGTGGACCTGTTTATTTCCTCGACCACACGTTTACAGGAATTTATACGAGGGGGTGATATATAAACAGTAACGTTTTTCTACATTATCAATTTTAATCAACTAACCAAATGAAAAAAATACAAAACTTAAATTTTAAATTTTAGTCTAGCAATTGACAGAAGCAAATTCTCAATGTTTTCACTGCGAACTTATGTAATTTATGACTCTTTGATCATTTATTAGTAGATTGTAATTAAATTGAGTAACATCAGGTGTTAATTAAAAAGACCATTACATATATGTTATAACGAGTCATTATCCGGTTTCAAATCGTTCTACATTTTATTAACAAAATAAATGTCAATTTTAAATTTATTTATAAACAAGCTTAAAACCATAATATTTTGTACGTTGTAAATTATTGAAGTATTCACGTATATACGGTATATATATATATATATATATATATATATATATATATATATATATATATATATATATATATAGTGGCGGACGCAAGTGACAAGGAACGGTGGCACGTGCCCCCTACTAAATTTAATTTTTCCTTCAATAATTAGTACTAATTCATGTGGTGCCCCCTAATCCTATAATTATGCATAATGAAAAATAAAGATATGCCCCCATCAAAATGCAATCCTGCATCCGCCCCTGTATATATATAATTCTTGGCCTCTAGATCAAGATGAAGTCGTTGTCAACTTGACTTTCATTTTTTTAGTTCAGATTCTTCCATCGTAATCATGCATAGACATGATGATGTTTAGCAATAAGTGATGTTGATGATCATTATGCTTTCATAATTTGCTATAAGAAATTGATTTAGTAATAAGCTAATATTATTGTGCTCTTTGAATATGCTTATAACCATAGTTTAACCCTAAAAAAAGAGTTGACGACATGGGTTTGACATATCTCGCCATATCACATGGTTGACCATGTAAAAAAATATAGCCTTAAAACTTGGAAGACTTTGCTTTCTATAATATTTGAAGGCTTTTTAGTAATCTGGCTGCATTTTGGAAAATATAAACTGAATAGTAGTACAACATATGAGTAGATCTTTTAGTTTAAATTATCTAGGTGTGTATAAATACATATATGCGCTTTTAAGATCTTTTTTACTCTAAACAGTGTAAAAAACCACACATAATACCACTATCAAATTACCTTTGTAAATATTTGCGACAAAATGATGCTCCACAAAACAGTGAAGATTATAGAGATTAACCTTAATCCCTAGTTTTCTTTTGACTTCACAAATCACAATTAGTCTATAATTTTACAAACACGACAGAGCTGAGAGGCACATGAGAGAAGTATAGCACGAAAACGCTATGACAGACCAAGACCTAGTTTATTTAAATTAAGCTTTAATTTATTTATTTCAATTATTTTTTGTCGGCATTATAATATCAGAAATTATTAATTTAAATGAAAATAATCTTTAAAAAGGCAAGCATATCACTTGTGAATGGCGGGCCCCATAAGAAGGACAACGAATCCATGGAATCAAAACACATGTTTGAAGCTGACAACTTTCCATTTATTTCACATCTATGGGTCCCATATTGTCTTAGCTGTCCTTTTATTCCAATTTTAATTCCAATAAATATAAATAAATTCCGACAGAACGCTCTTTTATTAATAATATTATTGGTTTTATTTCATTTTGTATTGTTAATAAGACTGATTTAATTTTGTGAAGTAAATGTATCAACAGTCGTACTTCTGTATAATTTAAAACGGATCGACTAAATACATAAAAAGAGAGGATTAAAAAAAAGTAAATAAACTAAAAATATAAACGTTAATACAATTTATTTTTCGGAACATAAAAGGAAGAACTGCGCCAACTTGGCCATTGTCCACTGGCTTGGCCGCAATTATTCTGAGAAAGTTGACGCCATTCATGACATCATCCTTTCCCGACAACACTCTTTACGGTCCAACCAATCCCAGCATTCACGTGGCAGCATCGCACCCATTCAAAATCATAATCTCCAACGATGAATTCGATATATATTTTATACCACACACGATCCAATATTTAGCCCTTTGTTTCAACACATTTCACATCATTCTCTCTCTTTAAACATTCTCTCTCTCTCTCTTCAAACGTTTTAGTTCCAAAAAGAATAAATCAAATTAAAAGAACTAAAAACCCTAGAAACAAGGCAAGGATTACCTAATTTATTACTTGTTGTTAATCATTATCAAGCAAGATGATCAATTTTGAAGCGACGGAGCTGAGGTTAGGGCTGCCGGGTGGCAATCATGGAGGAGATATGGCCATGAAAAATAATGGGAAACGAGGGTTTTCTGAGACCGTTGATCTCAAGCTGAATCTTTCATCGACGGCTATGGATTCGGTTTCCGGAGTTGGTTTAGAGAATATAAAGGAGAAGGTCGTAAAACCACCAGCCAAGTAAGAAAACTAAGTTTTATTCTCTGTTTCTATTAATATTTACAATTCTTTACGTATATATATATAAGTAGATATCCTATAAATGTATTGAAATAATTAGATTATCAGTGAACAGATTCGGATAGCTATGAGCCGGTTTTAGTTTAGCTAAGATGGTCTTAACACGATGGTTAAGTATGCTAATTAGAGCACTAATGCAAATAATTATCATGAGATTTGTGAATTTTCATTTTTTTCATTTTTTTCATTTTACATAATAGTATTATTTATATTTGATTAATGGATATCCTTCTGTAGATAGGTTGACGAGTGGTGTGTTTGAAGGTTTTTGGTCGGGAAGAATTAAGAAAAATACAAAACATAAGGAATCTTACTTTATCTACGAAAAAGATTTGAAAATTAAAATAATATATGGACAACTACAGCCACCTAACATTCGACGCGTGTTAAGCAACTAAATGATTTACAAACTTTTGTTGTAAAATACACTGTTAAATATAAAACCGAAATTAGTAACTAAATATATTTACGGAATTTCAGGGCACAAGTTGTGGGATGGCCGCCCGTACGATCTTTTCGGAAGAACGTCATGTCGTCAGGCCAAAAGCCAACCACCGGAGATGCCGCCGAAAGAACGGAAAAGACTTCCGGCAGCAGCGGAGCCACCTCCTCTGCCTCCGTTAGTGTTACCGCAGCTTACGTGAAGGTTAGCATGGACGGCGCACCATACCTAAGAAAAATTGATTTGAAACTCTACAAAACTTATCAAGATCTCTCCGACGCCTTAAGCAAAATGTTCAGCTCTTTTACAATAGGTAAATATATTAAAGACATATTATATATAATATTAAAAACTTAAAACTCTTTGTTTAATTTATCGTAAAAACAATTTCAGGCAACTATGGACCACAAGGAATGAAAGATTTTATGAACGAGAGTAAATTGATCGATCTTTTGAACGGATCAGATTACGTTCCAACTTATGAAGATAAAGATGGAGACTGGATGCTTGTAGGAGACGTACCGTGGGAGTGCGTATTATTTATTTTTATATATTTAAATAAAAAGCATATTTTACATCTTTACATAATTTAGTAATTTTTGTTGCAACTACACACATATATTTACTTTTTCAAAAAGAAAAAACACACATATATTTATCTTACGTTTCTTTTGATTATTTTTTTAGGATGTTTGTTGATTCATGCAAACGCATAAGAATAATGAAGGGATCAGAAGCAATCGGTCTTGGTTAGTATTTTTAATCTTTAAGTGATTGTGCATAACCATAAGATTATGTGCAACTTTTTGTTAATATATACTATTATCGATTGATTGCAGCTCCAAGGGCATTAGAAAAGTGCAAGAACAGAAGCTGAGAGCTCTTGACGACATTTCTTAGGGAGTTTGCGTATAATATTCATAAATAATAATAATATTGTGATGTATTACATTTTATAAATTTAAACCTTTTTGTTATATGTATTATATTATATACATATATAAATATGTATATTTTATTAGGTATCATCTATATACTTCCGTTTTTTAACAACTTTGTTTTTACGCATTATTGTATTGTCTATAAGGTATGTATCCGTAAGACATCTAAATGTGTTACTTTGACGTGACAAATTATATTTCACGTTTAGTGTATTTTATTATTTTTTTTTCTTTTTCGACTATAAACTCATTATATATTTCTCTTATTTGTTTCTAATAAGCGGATTGTTAAATGACATGAAAAAGTGAACGGTCGTAAAACCAACAAATTAAATCTTAATAGTTTTCAATTACTTTAGTGTGTATGGTATTTGGCTACTAAAAGATTCAATTATTGTTTACATAAATTTATATAGTACTACTAAAATTCACCCAACAAATACAATTTTGTAAAATCATAACAATAAATTTTACGTCGATTTTAAGATTTATTTTTATTTAGATTTTTTAATGTTTGTTTAGTTTCTACATTCACCTAATTTACAATATTGTCATTTGTCACACACGTACATAGAATATATATATATATATATATATATATATATATATATATGTACAAACAAAGAACCAGTATCTCAATTTATTGATGTTCTTGAATGTTACATTTATCAATTTTTGGTATTTCTTCGTCGAACCATACATTAAAAACTTTAAATAGATGAAGGTAATGTGTGATAGTGGACGGGGCAGGAGCATGTGGACAACCCGATTATGTAGAGTTGTTGGGGGACAATATTTTAATGAATTACAAATAAACAATGTCTTTAATATGCTTGCTCCATTATTGATGCTGTACGCTGTCATCCACATATAGCCTCAACAAACAAGAAGTAATAACGATTATTATTGGAAGGTCAAAAGAAGATCGACCATATAAAAAAAGATCGAGAAAGATTTGGAAAGATTTAGAAAAATATCCGAGAATAAAAAATTTATGTTTATCTCTAATATATTATTATTTCATTTGTTCCTAAATGATTGATGTTATAAAATTTTCACACATATTACGAAGATAAATTAAAACATATCTATAAATGCATCGTTTTTGTTATTAGCAATTTCTTATAATTTCAAATCAATAACAATTCAAGAAATTTGATTATATTTCTTGAAATCTACAACCCATCTTCATTAATTAATAAAAATACGTAAAAAACGTAAAATATCAATTTTTATGAAACAAAAATAAAATTTAGAAAATCATTCTTTTAAGAATAGAAGGAGTATATTTTATATTAATTTTGGAATTAAGTTAATTTTACCGCTATATAAGTATATGCATACTGTACTTCATTCTCATGAGAATTTAATATAATTCTTTCTAAACACTTTGTGTTCTTACTCTCATCAACTTATCAATTATATATGTTTTCTTTCTAATTCAAGTTTATTCTATTGTGGATTAAAACACCAAGAACAAATAGTAATTGTAAAACGAACCACATACATTTATTATTTGTAGAATTAGTTCAACAAAAAGTTTGCCCAGAGTGCTGATTACAAAAACAAAAGCTGAGACTAATTAACAAGAGAATTAGGTTACAATATAAAGAGTAACGTGAGGAATAATTAGGTTAGAAGATCAGTAAGCTTTGATTAGATGATAACAGACAAAACATTAGTCTGAGGGAGTAGAAGAAATCAAGGTTTTGCTATAAAAGTGTTAATTGAGGTTAGCTTTTTTTTGGCATCAGTAATTGAGGTTAGCTAATAATACCATTAACTTTTAACTTTGTAATTATACAATAAACTTCGAGAGTTCATAGTGTGTGAATTTTGATCAACATGTGTACGTACGTCTACGTATGCGATAGATCGTGCTACATTCATATGAACCAAGCAAGGCAAGCACCGTCACACATCACACATGGCCTTCAAAACATTGTGAAACGGGATCGATAAAATCCCTACCCAAAAAATATTCTATTTTTTTTTTTTTGGAATGAATGTAAAATTGTATTCAATCCAAAAAAAACTGTTTTACATCAAGTGCATAATATGTTTTGATTTAAGAGTTCCAAAGGAGAAAGAATGAATGAATCAAAGAACATGTGCTAAGTGATCACATCGTTTGGTTGGCGTGAGCCAAACCAAACTTGAAGTCCATCCGTTAGAATGTCACGCCTTTCTTATTGGATAGCAATGAGCTTGTTCCGGACAGCTTTGTCGATGAAAATCAGTAGCTGTTTGTGGTTATGTGGATCAGTACCGTGTTTCCGAGCATTTCTCTCCTGCCAAATTGAATGAATGGCGACCTGAAACGCGTACCTTAGCAAAAATAGTGTGGTGGTCGTCATATCCAAAAAATATTCAACCTTACCTATATGGAAAATTCATACTTAATTCACAGATGAAACGCTAACATTTTTTTTTTTCTTTTTTATTATCACATCACATTTTCTTTTGTTTATTTTGATGCTAGTATTTGTTAAAAAGGAAAAAAAAACTTTTATACGTAAGAAATCCTACTTCCTTGTGGAGGTTTTACTGGGCCTAACGAGGCTTTTAGAAGACTGGGCCAAATCAATATTTTAGTTTCTCGGCCTAAAGAAGAGCAAGCCCTGCTAGTTAACAAACTCTTTCAATTATTTGTCTTATGCTTTAGTAGTAAACATTTGATTAGTCAAAGACTCAAAATGATGGAATCCATCATATAATCCAAATGAGAGCGACTCTTTATCTACCCGGCTGCTATTTCTGTTTTCTACAATCAATCAACTACAATTAGCCGCCTCTCATGATCATCACCTGTATCGCGATTTACAGAGATACACAGTGCTTCCTTGTTTTAAACCGTCCGATTAGATTGCTTTGACCAATAAGCTTCCGTTCATAGGTTGTCGACGGTTCTTATACAGAAAACTGCATAATTCCAAATGTTGTGTAGAACCTCATTACCAGACCAGAGACCAGAGACCAAAGCAAAATTTGTAAAGAGTTTCTTCAAAACGTTATAGCGTGTATTCGAGGATATAACTCTATCAAAAATAAGTTATACAGTTCCTCTAATCAATTGAATCAACAACCGTTGGAAAAATATGTATATAATTCATATATTCCCATTTTCTACCTAACCTAACCAAAGTTTCAAACATGATTGTATATATGGAAACATGATATATCAAATGCACGTATTTATGTATATCATATGGTTTAATCACGTTATCTCTAACGTCTACAATCAGTTGGATAAAGTCACAAGGCAAACATTATTCTATAATTATAATATTTTGTCAACATTGTAATATATACTGTTAACTATTGATATATAAGGTTATTATATATAGATAGATACATGCATTAGGCCACTACCGAGAAGATAAAAAAACTGATCCATCATGAAGATCGGACTTAGCATAACCATTATACTGTTAACCTACACGGTAGCTACGGTGGTCGGACAACAATGCGGCAGCCAAGCCGGTGGTCAGACTTGTCCCGGCAACATCTGCTGCAGCCAGTATGGCTACTGTGGCACCACGGCGGACTACTGTTCACCGGACAACAACTGCCAGAGCAATTGTTGGGGAGGTGGGCCTCCTAGCGGCGGAGGGGAGAGGGCGACGAACGTACGCGCTACCTATCATTACTACAACCCGGCGCAGAATAACTGGGATTTGAGAGCCGTGAGTGCCTACTGCTCCACATGGGATGCTGATAAACCATACGCGTGGCGGAGCAAATATGGCTGGACCGCCTTCTGCGGACCGGCTGGTCCTAGTGGTCAAGCTTCTTGCGGCAAGTGCTTAAGTGTAAGTAATTATGAATTTTCTATATTCTTTTTACAAGGGTATGCGTTTGTTTCAACTCAGTTTGCTTTTGTTCAGAACTAAATGAAAATCGAAACCAAGACCAATATATTACTGTGAATAATTTTACTATACACTACAAAAATATTTACTTTTGGAAATATTATAAATACCACAAATATTTATTTGTCCCTCTTGTATATAGTATGAACTTTTATGATGTCAATGTTGGTGTGTTAGTGAATTTGAAGATCATATGTAAGTAGGATACCCGATTTTCATCTTTCTGCCGAGCATGAGTTTGAATCTCTTTTTAATAATCCCTAAAAAACCTTAAAACGCTTTATATATACTAGGAGAGAACACGCGCAAATGCGCGGATTTTGCTTAAATTTGTAGATATTTAATATATTTTAATATTTATTTTGAGTCTTAACATTTTTATATTTTTAATTTACAAATTTGTATTTTCTTCTTTTTTATTATTATAATGATTTGTAGGAGAGAATATGCGTTACATACAATTATTAATTCAATTTGTATAAATAAATGTTTTAATCATCAATTTTTAATAAAATTTTTATAAACTTGTATTTCCTTCATTTTTTTATCAACCTTTTAGTTTTTTATATACTATTTAAAATATATACTTGTTTTATACATTTTCATTCTTTAAAACACTTAATTTTTTAGTTTTCATTCATAATATTTGAGTTTTTTAGCTATCATTTTAAATTTTGTTAATTTTATATATATTTCATTGATTTTATTTTCTTTCTTATGCTTTTATATTTTAAATAATTCCTTTCTCATTATCATTTTATCTCACTTTGTAACATTTTCTTTCTATTCTTAATAATTATTATTTCTATATTTTAATATTTAGTTATCATTTTAGATTTCTTTAATTTTTATATATATTTCATTGATTTTGTTTATTTCTTATGTTCTTATATTTTTATATTTGTTTTATTTTTATGATCATTGTATCTCATTTTTATAATGTTTTATTTATATCCTTAATATTTTTTATTTCTTTTATTTATATTTTTTTGTTCTATGGTTCTTTGCTTTTAGTTTTCAATTATTGTAAACTTTTTAATAATGTTATCTTTACTTTTAATCTTATAATTTGATATTTCACTTATATTGTGATTTATTTATTTTTGTTTATTTATAGCATAAAAATATGAAAGATTTATTTAAAATTTATAATATATAATATTTATATATTTATAAGATTGTAAATTAAATTCATATTTATAATTTATGTTTCAATAATTTTAACTAATTATATTTAAATTAAATGATCATACATTAAATAGTATATTTATTTAGTTTAAATGATGATGTGGAAATTTTTGTGTGAAATTGACCAATCAAAGGGGGGCTGATGTGTCAGCTGGAAAGAGTCCCCCTTCTCTCATTATATATAAGATATATATTTATTGTAACTCATCATAAGCCGGATTTTGTTCTAATTTAGGTTTGGATATTCAGATTTTGGTTCGGGTTTGGTTCGGTTTATTTGTTTTGTTTTTTTTAATAATTTAAGACATGTTTGGATTCGGTTTTATTTGGTTTAATATGAATATTTGTGTTAAAAACCGAAAATACCTAAAATTTATCGGGTACAATTCGATTTTGGTTAAATCGGTGTGATGAACTTTTGGTTCTAAATGGGTGCAGGTGAGGAACACAAGGACGAATGCAGTAGCAACGGTGAGAATAGTGGACCAATGCAGCAATGGAGGATTGGATTTGGACGTTGCAATGTTCAATCAATTGGATACCGATGGTGTTGGCTATCAACAAGGCCATCTCATTGTTGACTACCAATTTGTCGACTGTGGCGATGGACTCACTGTTCAGCCTGCTGTTTCCACAAACATCCTTGTTTCAGCCATTGATCGCATTTGATATTATTATGTAATCGTTTTCGAGGTCAAGACTGGTCCACGCATAATAAAATAAAAGACCTCTATTAGCGATTTTACTCTAGGTGTCAAAATAGCAATAAACAAGAGAATTAGGTTACAGAAGCTGAGACTAATCAACAATAGATTTAGGTTTCAGAAAAAGTAATATGAAAGGTATATTGGGTTAGAAAATTAAGAAGCTTTTACTAGATTAAGACAGAACATTAGTATTGACCAAAAATAAAAATAAAAACAAAAGACAGAACGTTAGTCAAAGAGGTGAAATAATAAAGGTTTTGCTATAGAAGCAAATGTGAGTAATTGAGGTTATCGAAGAAATTTGGCAAATTTTCGTCAAAGAGTTTACACCATCAGAGATATGTTTTTATAACTTTTTTCTAACTAATAATTTTTAACTTATTAACTATACAATAAACTTCGAGAGTTCATAGTGTGTGAATTGTGATAGATCGTGCATATTCATATGATGATATCAAGCAAGGCAAGCACCCTCACATGGCCTTCATTCGAAAGAAAAAGGAGTTTGTTCCATCAATCTCAATCTCCTACTTCCTGGTGAAGGTTTTAAGGGCCTGACGAGGCTTTTTTGTCGTCTACATTAGGCCCAATGGGCATAGTGTTTTTTTTTTTTAATATATATATTATTAAATATATAACCGATCCAAACCGGGGATCAACCGGGTACAATAAGAAACAAACCAGAGTAAAACCAAGAAAACTTAAATAACCGAATGGAATTTCCCATAACCAGAGTTGGTTAGAAACCAGAAGATGCCCAACCACCACACTTAGAGGACGGACCGGAGATCGATGCACCGCCGGCGGATGCGAAACGGTGAAGACGTGCGGCGCCAGACGACGACTTTCCCAGCTGCAAAGAGATCCGACTCCCGCCGGCGGATGCGAAACGGTGAAGACGTGCGGCACCAGACGACGACTTTCCCAGCTGCAAAGAGATCCAACTCCCGCCGCCTTTCCAGACCCGCTAGCCCATACCACCTCTCCTCGTTTCCCGACAGGCGCATCTCTTGCCAGAACCCTCCAAACTCATCCGGTAGAGCCGCTCCCGGCAAAGCTCCGATGATGACCTCTCTTCCGTTACCTTCTCCGATTCGAGTAACCTATCCACTCGAGTCGACTCAAAAGCTCCTCCTTTCCGTCAAAAGAGACTTCTCCGGTGGCGCCGACATGCAACTAGGCACGGACCCGTAAGCAACCACCACAGTCTCTTCGGTGTGACCACCACCTCCGAGACGTCTCCTCGGCGGCTACGCTACCCACCAAGCTCCTCGACGACAAGAACGGACCAGATCTGCCTGCTCCGCCACTCTCTGCGCTTACCGCCACTGTCGCACGTCCTCAAGCAACTGGGAGGTTCGCGACTAATGAAGATCTGGCGAAACCAACTTCTCTGACCACGCTCCGCCGCTTCGAGAAGTATCCTCACCACGCGTAGCCGGAAGTGAAGGTTGAAGAGCCATCTCTGGCTTGCTCTGTGTACCCGCTTGTGCTATGAACGCTCTTAGATGGTCGGAGGCTCCTCCGTGCGTCGACGGAGATCGAAGCTTATCGGAGAAGCCTCTGAGGAACAATCGCCTTTTTCGCTTAGAAGAGAGAGAGAAAAAGTTTCGGGCCGCTCAGAGGCAAAAATAATTTTATCCCTATAGTTGAGAGAGAGAGAGTCAATGGGAATTGAGAAATCCAATGGGCATAGTGTTATAGTGCAAAGAGAGAGACACATGGACTTTTAGAATAACTTATGACCCAAATCAAGATTTTAGTTATTAACTTATGACCCAAATCAAGATTTTGACGGATTATAGTTTGTCAAAAATTCAGTTATGATTAGCTATTTTTTGGTAGTGGTACGTAGAATATATACGTTTATATTTACTAACAAAGAACCCATATTTCAACTTGTTGATGTTCTTGAATATTACATTTATCATTTTTGGTACTATATGAAATAGTGTACGCCTGGACGTGGATCATGTGGATATTGGATAGTGTACGCCTGGACGTGGATCATGTGGATAATCGGATAGTGTAGAGTTGCTAGGGGACAATATTTTAATGAACTTTTGTTTTAAAAACTATTTTAATGAATTACAAATAAAATAACAATGTCTTTAATATGCTTGCTCCATTATTGATCCTGTATGCTCATCCATCGCCTCAACAAACAATTTTGTTTATCTTATTTCTTGATAATTTTATCTTACTTTGGATTAATTTCTTGATGAAACTAACCACATATATTTATTTATTTTGTAGAAATAGTTCAACAAAAAGCGTGCCCAAATAAAAGAGCTGTTTCAAAGTAGCTGCTTACAAAAAAAAACTGAGACAATATATCAATGTATGATTTAACCTAATTTTATTAGTTCAGATACAACATTTGAAATTAGTTTGTGTTGATATATGTTTTTATATAGATCATAAGTGTATGCACTAATCAAAACTGCAAAAATGTGTTGAGATATGAATTAGCCGATTTTTTTCCCGCTGTTATTTCTACAAACAATCAGTTACAATTAGCCGCATGTCTTTTTTTTTGTTTGACATCAATTAGCCGCATGTCATCATCCTCTGTATCGTGATTTGCAAATATACACAGTGCTTTTTGCTTTAAACCGTCCGATTAGATTAATTTGACCCATAAGCTTCCGTTCATACGTTATCAACGGTTTTTAGACTATCTCCAATGGGATTCCATTTTTCACTCCAAAATAGAGTTTGGAGTAAATCTTCTTCATTAGGACTCAATTTTCCACTCCAAAATGGAGTAATCTCATTTTTGTTTGTTCATGACTCCATTTTTTATTCCAAAATGGAATATGGTTCGAGTAAAACTCAACTCTATTTTGGAGTAAAAAATGAAGTAGCTCATTGGAGATGCCTTTGTGCAGACAGTTTCGTCCCCATCACATTAGTTTCTCGTAAAAGAGTATATTCCAAAACAAATTATATCACTTTCTCTCATTTTATTTATCTACACCAAAATATAAATAATTTAATAGGAAACTGCATAATTCCAAATTTTATGTAGAACCTCATTTCCAAACCAGATCCAAAGCAAAATTTGTAAAGAGTTTCTTTAAAACGTTATAGCATCTATTCGAGGATATAAATATAACAGCAGAAGTTAAACAGTTCCTCTAATCAATTGGATCAACAACCGTTCGAAAATATATGTATATTTCACATATTTCCATTTTCTACCTAAACTAACCAAAGTTTCAAACAAGATTGTATATATGGAAACATGATATATCAGTGCACGTATTTATGTATTTGACGTACAAATGTATATCATATGGTTTGAGCACATTATCTCTAACGTCTACTAATCAGTTGGATAAAATCACAAGGCAAACATTATTCTAGAATTAGATTATTTTTGTCAACACTATAATATATACAGTTCACTATTGATAAGGTTATTAAATGCTGACAAAAAGATAAAGTTATTAAATGCTGACAAAAGATAAAGTTATTAAATATATATATATATATATAAATAAAATGATTTTGAAAGAATCAAACATTCTTATTAACTCTCAAATTTGATTACCATTAGTTAATTCATTTTAAACAATCTATGCAACAATATCAAACATTAGATGTCATAATATCTATAAACATTATTTTACTTTATCTTAGATATATTAGATATCATAACGTTATCACATCTATACAAAATATTTTAAATATATATTTTTAATTCGTTCACAAATATATCACGTCTATCGTATAGTATAACATGAGTTAGCTTTGTCTAATAGTAATTTGATTTTACAACTACTTTATCTTCATATTCTTAGCTCATTAATTATTTTGGAATTAATTTGAATGAATGAAGCTTTTTTATTCATTTTAAAATTAAAATATTTTAATTACCCTTAGTAAATTTGTTTGAAAAAAACCCATAACACACTTTTATTTGATATGTGATATAAGTTTATTTTTAACCTTAATTAATGTCCATCATATACAAATAAATATATTTTGTTTGATATATCTAATATTGTTTTGGTAATGTATCTAATATTTTTTTTTTGGTAATTTTGTTTCTTACTTCTATAATTTAAATATTCATTAAAACAGAAAACACGATTTTGACGGAAAATGTGATGTTGCAGAAAAACACGATCACATAAACAAATAATTTTGCAAAAAATATGATTTTAACGAAAAAGCATAATTTTAACAAAAAAAATAATTTTTCAAAAAATGCGTTTTTACGCAAAACACGATTTCTTGGGAAAAAAATAATTTTGCAGAAAACACAATTTTTACGAAAAACATGATTTGACGGAAACATGATTTTACAAAAAAAATACAATCTCCAGTTTTGATAGAAAATAAGATTTCGCATGAAAATACGATAAACTTGATTTCACATACATAATTTTGACGGAAAACGCGATTTTACGAAACACAAAAATAGAACATATTTAATTTAAATTTAAATATATCGTATTAACTATTAAATTTAAGAATATAATTTAAATATTTATTAGAGATATAATTTAAATATACATACTAGGGGTGGGGCAATCACCTAGTATATATATATATATATAGAGAGAGAGAGATCCATGCATTAGACTTAGACCACACCCAGAAGACAAAAAAACTGATCGATCATGAAGATCGGACTTAGCATAACCATCATACTGTTATCTTACACGGTGGCTACGGTGGCCCAACTAAAATGCGGCGGTCAATTCGGAGATTGTCCCGGCTACCTCTGCTGCAGCCAGTATGGCTACTGCGGCGGCACGGATGACTTTTGTTCACCGGACCAAGGCTGCCAGAGCAATTGTTGGGAAGACGTGTCTAGCGGAGGGGAGAGCGGGAAGAACGTACGCGCTACCTATCATGTCAACAACCAGGAGCAGAATAATGAACTCGTCACTGATCAGCCTGCAGCTGATTCAAAAAACATCCTTGTTTCGGCCATTGGTCGCGTTTGATATTATGTAATCGTTTTCGAGGTCAAGACTGGTCGGTTCACACATAATACAATAAAAGACCTCTATGTCGTGTGATATGTTTGTGTTGTTCTACGCAGTTTGTTTAAATTTTATTAATAAAAATACGTTTGTGATATATTTTAAAATCATTTAAAAAAATATGTTTGTGATACGTTTGTGTTGTTCTTGGCGGTTTATCATTTTGTTAACTCAATTTGTAAAACCAAAATTTTCATTTTACGTACGTATAATGATATTAACATGTTATTAAAATAGGTTATTAACGTAAGAGCAACTTACCATTACTAATGTCCCGAGCAAAACGGTTGGGATCTTTACAAAGTAAGACCATCTCCAATGTATTTCTCCAAATCAACCTATATTGCAAAAATCGCGGGTTGAAAACGCCTTTTCCACATAAAAACCGATTTTCCTCCCGTCATCTTCCCTGTTACATTTGATACGTAAACTCGAGATAAACGCAAACGCAGGTGACGAATACTGCGACTAGAATACACGCTATACTGTAAGGATCGTGGATCATTGCAGGCTAATTGTTTTGATCTCTTCATTTGGATATTTGTCTAATAAGTATTCGGTTTTGATTATCACGATGTTTTTCTTCTTAGTCTTATTTTAATTACAATTTCAGTCTAGTTAATTAATTATTAGTCACTGTAGCACTACCATTTTAATGTTTGCATAGACAAAACACAATGTCTGATAGGCTTCCGCCAACCTAGCTATCGTGTTAGCCACTGAAACTTTCACATGTTGTACTCTTCAGTTCAATAATTAGTTAGCTAAACCGACTAATCCTTAAAAAAACACAATCTGGAAGTTGTAAAAGAAAATGAAGACAAAGAGAATTTCCTAAACCAGAGCAATATTTTACCAATTTTTTTTTTTTTTTTTCAAAATCTAAGCTGTAAATCCGGACAATTGACCAAATCTGAGCACATACAAAACAAAACTATGTTCCTGAAGTTTTTAGTACATTAAGTAAAAGAATAGGTTACTGCTTAAGGGAGAGACCAGGGTAAGTAAACAGAGCCATCTCTCAGAAGATCTTATGATTTGGTCTCAATCTTGTCCTTGCCGTGAAACTTCCTTCCGGCATCTACAGCTTCTCTGTAGAAGAATGAGATAAAAACACACATTCAGATATCTTGAAAAGTCGATACAAGACCGATAAAAATCAAACATCATAAGAGTTGTTTCAAACAAACCTGAAAGCATCAACAAGCTCTTTGCTTTCAGGGCTAAGCAATACTCCCTCGTAAAAAGCATTGGCTGCCTCATCAAATCGCTGGAGATTATCAACAGCTCAGTGAAATTATATACTGCTTCAATGTTAAAGAAAATCAAAGGCTTTTAAATGGTACTGAGACGGTTATTACCTGTAGTAAACGAAGAGCAGCGCCTTCTCTGAAACAACCTTTAGGCCAATCCGGTTTTAGTTCTCGACAGACTTTAGCATCAGATAAGGCATGCTCAGCTTGTCCTAACCGCAACCAACAGAGACTTCGGTTTGAGAATAAGGTATGATCCGTCGGATCAAAATCAATAGCCTTTGTTCAAAGAAAATGGTAAAAAATCACAAAATGAAATATAAATTAAGAATCTTGATTTGTAGAAGTGGTTTTAGTGTTGAATACTTGTGTGTAAGCGTCAATGGCCATCTGGAAATCCTTTCTATGGAACGCATCTTGTCCTCTTGCTTTTGCTTCTGCGGCTTTCGCCTTTGCTTCTGGAGAGACCTGTGGAAGTTTATAACGGTATGCTTTAGTAAAATCTCGAGGCATATTGATCAAAGTATGAAGGTACCTCAGGAAGATCTTTCTTGATCCCATTCTCTCCAGATTTTGCCTTGTTTGAGTTATCCTCTTGTTCTTTGTTTGATTCCATGTGAGCAAGAATTCCATCTACTGTCCAATCTGAAACAGATTCAGGTTTTGTTGTCAACGGGAAGAGAGTCTCAACAATCTTTCTGTTCTCTCTTAAAGCTGCAACTTCCAATGGCCTATTGCCTTCCTGAAAATCAAAGAATTTCCAGTTGAAATTAGCAGCCATGCGAGGATCAAATGAACAAAAGAGCTGATTTTTATGTTGGGTTTACCTCGTCTTTCTGATTCGGATCAGCTCCAGCTTTAAGTAAACAGTTGATTAACTCAAGATCTCCAATATCAGCAGCAATGTGCAATGGAGTTGCACCACCAGCAAATACATTAGCTTTGGCACCTGCCTGTAATTACGAAACCAAGTTAATTTCTTTGTGTTCGGATTTAAGATGTATAGCAAAGGACACAAGACAACACTAGGAACATATCAAACCTTGACCAACAGCTCTAAGCATGCCACAGAACCAGCTGCCACTGCAGATAACAATGGAGTGACATTATCTTCGGTCTCAGCGTTAGGCTGCAAAGCATTAAAAACAACAAACTTTAAGGTTCATATAAAACTACGGTTTAGATGGAAACTAAACTAAAGATATACACAAAAGATTACATCTGCGTTGTGTTCTAACAAGACTTCCACCGCATCTTTTTGGTCATGGCCAGCAGCCCATATTAATGGAGTGCCAGACTCGCTTTGAGAGTCAACAGGAACACCTCTAGAAAGCAATTCCTTTAGCAACTCGATTTCCCCTAATATAAGTAACAACACAACACTTCATCAACTAAGAGACTGAAAAACAAAAACATATAACAGAGTAATTAATAACCAACCAGTCCCAGCCGCATGATGCAATGCAGTGGCTCCTAGTTCACTAGCAATATTAGGATCAGCTCCATGGTCTAAAAGATACTTTGCCGTTCCAATCTGTCCTTGCCTTGCAGCATGAACAAGTGGAGTATCCCCTACAACATCATCACAATCTCACATATCAAGTTACAAAGTAATGATATTTGAGAAATAGAGTCAAGTTGTGCAACTACAAGGAAACACGAACCAGCTTCATCTTTTGTGTTGGCGTCAAGTTTGAGCTCTTCTAAGAGATATCTGCAGATTTCAGTTTGTCCTTCTCTTGCAGCGAAATGAAGCGCCCCACGTTTGTTTGCGTCTTTGACACTCTCTACAGTTTGCTTCAAGCCCTTTCCTTCATCAAGCTGCTTAGCAACATCTGCTTGGATAAGATATGTTAGAGCCAAACAGATGCAATAACACATAGGGACGTCAATGTTATTAACGAACTCACTCTTAAGGAAATCAAGGTTTCCGGTACAAGCTGCATTCAGGAATTGCTGAACTTTCTCCCTAGCTGAAGTAACAATTCAAAGATTAGAGATTCAAACAAGCAATTAAACTTATACTCTCCCACAAAGTTTCCAACTTTCAATATCCAAAATCAGAGATCCAATTCATAACAATTGATTCTCAATTAGTATTTGAGTTTCTCAGGTTCCAGTTATGGCCATAGCAGAAACATATAAATATTGTAGATTTCTACTAAAAAAGCGAACTTTCTTCACCGGATCAATTCAACTAAAGAAAAGTATCAGAACCCAGCAAGGAAACTCGATGCAATCAAAGAGACTGATACATCTTTCAAACATATAGAAGAAGGGAAGAGAGCAGACCTGCAAGAGCAGTAGAAGCATCAGGAGCCATGTCAGATACTAAGCTTATTTCTTGGATGAGTTAATGAAACTTTGAAGTGGGTTCGAGTATCGGAGTTAGCTCCGTTGGCCGACACCGGAGTTTGTGTCTGATTATTAGGAATCTGAAGAAGCTTTTGGCTAATTGCTCGGAGGCTTTCTAGGTTTTAAGAAGATTCGAGTGCTTTTTTATGTTTCAATAAATTTGAATTTTACACCCTCAAAATATATTTTATTGCAAAATGTACCACATTAAATTTCTTTATACCAAATAACCCTTGCTTTTCATATCTCTTCTGGTTTACGTTCGGGTATCCGTTCGGATTCGAATCGGGTGTTTCGGGTTTTTCGGTTTAGAACTATAGACCCCGTTCGGATATTTCTATATATCGGATCGGGTTCGGTTCGGGACTTATCGGGTGCGGGTCGGATTCGAATACCCGAAACTACCAAACATTTCCAAAAACTCGGAAAAATATGCAATTTTTTTTGAAAAATACTCAAAAATCTCATTAAATCTAAACTATCTTAAAATAACCAAAAGTACACGAAAATATATGTGCTAATTGCTATCAAAAAACCGATAAAAGAAACTACTCAAACTAACCAAAAATATTCGAAAATAGTAGAATTACTTAAAATTAAATAAAGCTTTGGGTTACTTTGGGTATTCGTTCGGATTTGGTTCGGGTTCAGGTACTACTCAATACCCGAAATACCAGACTTAAACCCAATTCAGATATTTTTGTAGAATCAGTTCGGATCGGGATCGGTTTTTTTTGATCAGGTTCGGATTTCGGGTTTCAGGTAAATGCCCAGACCTACCTCTGAAGTTCAACATTAGATGTATGTCTGGTTCGGATAATCGGTTCGTTTTGGTCGGTTATTTTTTGGTTATAAAATTTTAGTATCTATTTAATTATTTTCAATTCAGTTTTGGTTCAGTTTCGGTTTATTTGTTATGAAATTTAGAAACAAAAAATGGACCAAATTATTTCCGTTTATGGTTTGGTTCGGTTTCGGTCATTTTGATATAAATTTTAAAAACCGTAGACAGACCAAATTATTTTCGGTTTCGGTTCGGATTATTTGCCTAGCCCTAATTAGATGCAAATTGGCTCAAAAGATCAAAAGAATTTCTCATTTTTTATACAGTTTATGAACAAGAAAGCCTTTTTTCCCTCATCTTTTGTTCCCTTTACACAAAATATATACAGAGCCATAAATCTTCTTCTCTTACAATTTACATATACACTTATCAATAAGACTGCATCACAGAACATGCAACAGCTTGTGCCCAATGTCTCAATCTCTGTTTCACTTGTTGAGGATTGTCTCCTGCAAAAAAACAACACTCAAATCCATAACTTTGATCATACAAAACTCATCAGCAAAATGATTAGCTTCTTTTTTTACCTGGGCATACGATCTTCAATGAATCTGAATCAGTTTTCTTAGGACTACAAGGTATACTGTTCGAGAAAACTGATGCAGATGCACTACTACTACGGCTGCTGCTAGGTGAAGGCAAAGGCGAGAGCTGACGATTCACTGCAAAGTAAAGATCAAGAGCTGGTAATGTATTACAAAGCTTTTGTCCAGCTTCTTCATTGAAACCAAAACCTAACTCAATAGATCCTTTAAGCTCGTTCAGATCTTCATCGGTTAGTTTTGTTTGTTCACTAAGATGACTGTCTGAAACCCCTTTATGAAGCATCATCTTATTCTCTTGAATCATTAACATCTGACGTCGCCTTCTTTCCCAAGCAACGTCTCGTGGTGTCTCGCACATAGATAGTTGTTTAGATAACTTTTGTTTTGGTTTCTGTAAAGCCACCGGTGTTGTTGCTGCCGTTTTGACTTCCCGGAGCTCCGGTGTTTTGATTGACAATGTAAGATTTTCTCTTCTTCTCACCATTTTATGAAGATGTGGCTTGTGAATGCAAACTAGGGTTAGGGTTTTATAATAGATTATCAAAGCTTTAAGCTTTTGAATCTTTTTTAATGTATGTTCTTTGTCAGATGGCCGCGTTCGAACAATATTACGCGGCCAACAAAGAGGTTAAAGTGGGTCGGGTCGATCAGAGGTCTTGTTCTTTATGCTCTTCTTTATGTTAGATTTTGCCCAACCCGACCAGTTTAAATTTTTTTAGGAGACTCTGAGGGTGCTTTAATGGAGGATAGGAAGTTAGTTTCCACCATTGGTTTATGTAATGGACAGAATCCAAAGCTATTTTTCATCCATTGATTGACTCAACGATATCTTTAGGGACTTCTTTGTTTAGATCATTGACTATTCCAAGAACAGAGTTTTAGAAACTATCCTAGTCTATATTTAGATGATATGAATTCATGTTGTATACTCCAAGGAAAAAACAAGTTTATTTAATTTCTCTAACCATATGCTAAACATGGTTTGTTCTGGTAATGCTCTGCTCCATGTATTCTCTAACTACTTCAGTTTCTCTTTCAGACAGAACAACTAGGAATGAGTAGACACTAACAGCAGTAACCTCATTGCATAGCAGACAAACCAGGCAAAGAGAACGAAGAAGAGTGTACCATACGGTATCTGTAATCTGTCTTGCCTGGTTTGTGCTCCTTGTTGATCCAGCAAGTCCTGTCTTCCGAGTTTTCATGGTTAGGTCATAGGCTTTTATCTACCCTTTTGATGTGTAAGCCATGAACGGGGAAACTCAGATACACATTTCCCTCTTGTGTTTCTCTATTCTCCTGGTTTCTCCAACTAGTTCTTACGGTCAAGATTTTGCGTTGAGTTGTGGGGCATCAGAAGCTTCAACTGATCCAGACAAGAAAAAATGGGAACCAGAAACAAAATTTCTGAATACAGGTGATTAGATTAGAGGAGAAAGAGCCATGTCGTCTGGTGAGAGAATGACGCGGCAGCTCACACTACAAGAAAACATGCATCTTGGGACGTTTGTTTTGGTATCAAAATCGTTGTAAAAGGCCATTTCGGACGAATTTACGACGAATCACTTTTAATCCTTCATGTAAAATTTCAAAAAGTCATTCATTTATTCTTTGTTAATTAAACTAAATAACTATCTCATGTCTAAAAGTTCCAAATAAGAATCAGATCCAAAGAATGTTAGGATGATGTTCTGTCTACATAAGCTGCATTCATCTTTTTCTTTTAGTTGTGCTTTTCCATAAAGAGATGATTAGTAACCTGTTTTTGTGATACTCCTAGGAATACAACTTTAAAGATGAAGCTATGTAATGTAAAGGTTTAGTCTGTTAAGTAGTATTTGAGAACTAACTGCAAATTAGATTACCATTTTTGAATACTAAAGTTACCAGGAACCTTGATAAAAAGATAAGCCATCCATTAAATTCATATGCAGTAAGATCTTTTTATCTTTAATAGCCTCATATATGAACCATACACATTAAATACAGAAAACTCCTAATCATTTGACTAACTATATTTACTCCTTATCATTGTGAAGATCATAAAACAAGAATAAGAAGAAAACAAACAGTAAGAAACAAGAAAACAAACAGAGCCAGTCAACAATCGTGGAACAACATGCTAGGGATACGTGTTGAAATACAATAGTAGGTACAAAGTAGGTCCGCTAGTAGAACCCACCTCGAAATCTTTAACAGAGGACTCTGTTTTTCTTTCTCTCCTCTGAGACTGCGACAACCAGCTCTATGATCTAATGTCTTTACTGTAATTATATAATATTGTTACAACTTTAGCTTTTGTTTGTTTGAATAAACGAAGACAATTAAAGAAAAAGAAAGTCTAAACTCTTCCCCACCCACAGAGCAAAAGTCATAACCTTTGACACTTTTCTCAACATCTCTCTCTCATAAACAAACAAATAAACATGATCAATCTTTCTCTTTTATTTTATCGTGATCCCCTGTGTGATTTCATCTTGCTCATGAGCTAATTCTATCTTCTGGGTGTCCAAAAAGATCTCATTTTTCATTCTAAAAATTCAGCTTTTTTTTTTTCCTTCTCATTCTTATGAGGTAACTTCATCTTTCTGGGTATAGACAAAAGATCTCATCTTTTTGTTCTTGTGAAGTGATTTGGAAAAGATTCAGCCATTTCAGGAATGAACTTATGGTGATTAGTTTTATCATAGTGTGTTTAGGTGTTGAGTTCTGAATTAGCTTTGAATGGTACACTCTTTTTCATGTCTTATCGGTTTAGATTCACTAGGATCTGTTGTTATAGGTTTCATATATGATTCTCTTGGTTCTCCTTGAGATTTTGGTGTTAAAAACTAGTTTGTGAATTGAGAATTAAATGGAGGAGGTTGAAGCTCTAGGCTATTTATTCATTCCTCAACACATCTCCACGGTCCCAATCAATAGAGTAGCCTCTCTTTTAACCAGAGGGTCAGGTCATGGAAAGTTTAGAAGAATCAACAACAAGTTTATGCCATCTTTTCCTCAACATATCTTCTTGGAGAGCCCTATCTGCTCTGTAAGTGAATACACTCAAGTTCTTGAACCAGAGCCACTTCAGATGGTTCTAGCTTCTGTTGTTTATGATGAGATTGATCCAAGCCACCAATTGGGTCATCCTCCATTGATGCTTAGCCAGAGAATGTGTGTTGACAAGTCATTACTGGAGTTAAAGCCACCGCCTTTTCGAGCTCCTTATCAGTTAGTTAATCCACAACCACCAGCAAGTAGGTTACTCTAGGAGCAATAGCGGTGTCAACCTCAAGTTTGATGGATCTGGTAGTAGCTGCTATACCCCAAGTGTATCGAACGGATCAAGATCGTTTGTATCATCTCTTAGTATGGATGCTAGTGTGGCGGATTACGATAGGAACTCGTTCCATTTAACTGGATTATCCCGGAAGATGTGCTCTGGTAGTTTGAAATGCGGAAGTCGAAGCAAATGTCATTGTTCCAAGAAAAGGTTTGTCGATGTTCTTTGTGACAATGTGACCTGTTAATTGTTGTGTATCTCTTTGTAAATGTTTGAGTTTGTTTACAGGAAACTTAGGGTGAAAAGATCAATCAAAGTGCCTGCAATCAGTAACAAGATTGCGGATATTCCTCCAGATGAGTATTCTTGGAGGAAATATGGGCAGAAACCGATCAAGGGCTCACCGCATCCACGGTATATAGTCATATTTTTTGGTGGAAGGTCCTCTAAGTTTGTGTCTATTTGATATAATTTTCATTCATTTGCAGGGGATACTACAAATGCAGCAGTGTGAGAGGTTGTCCAGCAAGGAAGCATGTGGAGAGATGTATAGATGAAACATCGATGTTAATTGTGACTTATGAAGGGGAACATAACCATTCAAGGACATTGTCTTCACAATCAGCTCACACCTGACGAAACAGAGTCAATGCGTCTACCCTTGGATTTGAAGAACAATGAACTAGATTCAAGAAACTGTTCTTTGTAGCTGCGATCTTCAATTGATTATCCCACTTGACATGAGTTATAAGAGCACTTTGTGAACACCAAGAAGCTACTATTATCAACGGATTAATAATTCCTTTCCTTGATAGGAACTAAAAGCTTTGCAGAATTTATTTGCATCAATGCATCTAGCTTCTTGGTCAAGGTAACTATAGACTTATGTATTCACAGAAATTGATATTTATTAGCTTATTCCTTTTTGGATCAAGGTAACAGTAGACTCATGCTATCATGACACAACACAAAAACAGAATAGTAGCTTATATAACTAGACAGATTAAGCAAACAAAAATGGTCATATCATATGTAATCAAAAAAGAAAATCGAAGCTTGTTAGCTCTACACAGAACCACAACTTAAATAAAGTCATACTTGCATATATATAATCCACAAGTGATGAAAAGACTAAAACCAAAAAAAAAAAGAGTGATGAAAAGACTGACTGAATAAATTATTGAATCATATGTCTCAATTATCCAAGAACTGAAATGGAACTTGAACCAAAAAAAAAAGAAGAAGAGAAAGTTGAGGCTTCATTGAAAGAATAACTTACATTTCACAGAAACATATAACTCTCTACATAATCGAAAAAGACATGGATAGAAGAAGAGACATCTCCAATTCCTTCAATCACAACTTTTCTGCCATTCTTTTCCTTGGGATCGTAACAAATAACAAAGTACGGGTTAGGGGTTGGGTATGGTGCGAATATGATCTCGCCAGTACGAAGTATACCACTCAACACGAACGAATGATCACTCCCACATATATCTGGAATAGAAGGAACCACGGCAGCAGCTTTTGACCATACTCCTTTCTTGGCATCTTCAAGAACCCATAGGTTAATTGGACCGTCATAGTACATCTTATGAGTCGATATAGTTATCTTTCCAGTGTGATTTACTAGATTACCAAACTCTTGAAGCTTATAATCCTCCGGTAGCTTAGTAACATTAAACTCTTCAGAACTCAGATTGAAGCTCATTAGAGTTCGTTTCTTGTTGTAATAAGCTAAATAATACACAACACCATCCCTGCATATCCCTTGATTATCAAATGCATCGCAATAACGATATGGATACTTACATTCAACCATTCTCCATTTTTGTTTAGCTCCTACAGTGATAACTCGATGCTCGTTCGACCACGCCAAATCATCCTCCAACCTAACATGGTTAAGTATCACCGACATGCACAACACTTTGTACAGATCATTAACCGGATCATATCCAAGAACAGATAAAATGTTATTTCTCTTCGTTTTTACTCTTGGTAAAAATACGAATAGACCGGTACTAGGGTTACCAATCATTATTTCATTATCTTTTCGACCGCAGATCAAGCCGCGGATGGGTGGAGTAAATATATACCATTGACCCGGAGCAACCGTATCATGATGATCAGAAGCCGACGGATCCTCCTGAGAGCAGGAGTGAAACAAATGCATCTTCCTGTAGCCGTGACGGGAGACTGAGAAAAGATAACGTGGCTGAGTCGAAGATCGAGCCATGTACAGGTCGGTGAATTCTTTGCCGGTGATGATCGATGACAAATGTTTAGAAGCGAGACGGAGCCTGGCTATGGATCTCGGCGGCAGTTTCATGAGAATCTCTACTTTCAGATCAAGAGGAATGCTCGTAAACGGATCGTTTTCATTGCCTCGTTTTGTAGTCCTCCTCGTGACCCTTTTCATGGCGATATTTTCAACTGTTTCAGTCTTATGACTCTGAGCTCTAATATTTTTCTTATATACTAACCCTAATTGTATAACTTTCCACGCCGACGATACCACTAATATTTTAGGGACTTGTAAATAAAACCTACAATTTTATAATTTTAACAGAAAATACTCTTTAGTTTATTTTGGTGCAATGGAAATCCTTATATATGAATATAATTATTGCCTTTTTCAATAAATCGTATTCTGTGGACAATCTACGGTCATTTGCAATTGTATATTCCACTTGAGCACTTGTGAACAATCGGATTCTGTGGCAGTACGTACCAACAAGCATCAACAATCTGGCTTCATCCTAGCTTTTTCTTTATGAAACAATATATATATATATATATATATAAGGGTTGATAGCTTCTTAGATCAGTCGAATGGTTTAAGTTCACATATTTCTTTGCTTGACTCCTAAATTGCATCGATGGGTTTTGTTTCTTAGACTACTAGAAAAACTAGTATTATATCCGAGTTCTTTCTTACATGGGACTTGAACAAAAAGAAACTACTTTATCAACGGATATAATTTCCTTGATAGGAACATAGAGTCTCTACATGATCCAAAGAGACAGTTGTGGGACCAACACTATCTACAACTTCAATATCAACTCTTCTAGCATTGTTTCCGTTAAGATAGTAATCGAGAAGATAGTAATAGGTGGATGCAAATATCAGCTCACAGGTACCCTTGCAATAGAATACGACAGTCCCATCTATATATATGATTTTGTACCATTCTTGTTTTCTTGATATCGTGCAAAACCCACAAGTCAACATGACCAGTACTGTATGAGTGATCCACTAAGGCTATATTGTCTCTATGGTACTTAACCAATGCAGTTTGGCTATACATGTATGAAACATCTTTCTATCAAACATGGTTTATCCCACCAACAAGGAAGTCTGAAAATTAAGTGGAAACTAAAGCTACCAGCAAAGAATGCTGTATAATGCAAGTGAAACGCTGAAGTCACTAAAAGCTTTGCAAATTTATTTGCATCAATGCCTCTAGCTTGCTTTTTGATCAAGGTAACTATAGACATATGTATTCACAGAAGTTGATATTATTAGCTTATTCCTTTTGGATCAATGTGTTTTGTCTTCTTGATCAAGTTAATAGTAGACTCATGCTATCATGACACAACACAAAAACAGCTGAACAAAACAGGGAGTAGTAGCTTATATAACTAAACAGATTCAGCAAACAAAAATGGTCATAAATAAAGAAAGCTATAAAAAAATTAAAATGATGATGATGATGATGATGATGATGATCCAAGTAGCCAATTAATACATAACTCTTTTCCCAATTCAAATGTAAATAAAATAAGAAAATCAAATTGCTTGCAGCCAGCTCCACATAAATTAAACTACTATTGTTTGAGATCTTAATTGATCAGAGGCAACATCTAGGATTAACTTACGTTTGACAGCAGTGGCGGAGCTAGAAAAAAATTTCATCGAGGCATAATATATAAAGCAAAAAAAAATCTATAAATAGTATTATTTATTAAATACATCATACATTTTTATTTTTAAAAAATATTAATGATTTATTTGAAATATGAATAATTTTAGGGTCATAAGTGAAATAAAATTTTAAAATATGAAATAACTCATCAAAATATGTATAAATCTAAAGATACAAGTGAAATAAATGTAGATATTAAATCTATTTGGCAAACCAAACATTTTAAATAGGAAACGCTAACAAAAAAAAAAATTGGGAGAATATAGAAGAAGAAAAAACAGGTTAAAAGGGGGCAATATACATTTGAGCATAAATTTATAGGGGGCATTGAAGGAGATTTTACCACTTAAACTTACAATTTTTTTGAAAATCAGTAAAAATGTAAATAATTTAAAATTTTCATAAGGGGCAGCTGCCCCCCTTCCCTCCTCTTTGCCTCCGCCCGTGTTTGACAGCAAGGGTTATCTTGGGAGGAAGCATGTTAAACAATGTATGGATGAAACTTGGGTGTTAATTGTGACTTACGAATCAATCGGTGAATATTTAACACACACACACACATAGGTAATTAACATTTTTCATGATACAAACTACAAAGCCCAAAAAGACAAACAAAACGATGATGAAGATAGCACAAAAATCTCTTTTTAATGCCTCGTTTTCAATGCCTCGTTTTCAATGCCTCGTTTTCATGATACAAAGCCCAAAAAGACACACATAAGTAATTATCTTAGGATCGTTTTCAATGCCTCGTTTTGTAGTCCTCCTCGTCACCCTTTTCATGGCGATATTTTCAACTCCGCCTCTCACTGTTTCATTCTCATGACTCTTAACTCTAATCTCTTTCCTATATACTCTTTCTTAAACCCTAATAGTGTATAACTTTCTGCGGCCCATACCAATTCTTTTTAATATTTTTGGAATTACTTGTTAAAAAAAACCTCCTATTTTATAGTTTTAACCGAAAATACTCTTTAGTTTATTTTGGTGCAATGGAAATCCTTGAATACGAGTAAGGACAACATTATTAAACAAGTTCCTCAGAAGAACATATAATTATTGCCGTTTTCAAGAAATCAATGTTTCTTGCTTCTTAATCAAGTAACAGAAGTTGATATGCCTTTAGCTTCTTCCTTTTGACCACCGATGTTAAACCAGAAAAGTGTCGAATATCATGGCTAGTAAGAGCCTTAACCTATCATGTAAACCGATTGCAAACTCTTGTTCACCGTTCGATCGATTGTAAACTCTTGTTCACCGAACAAAACATTTGTTGTCTTTTTCTTATGCGGTCAGCAATTGCGACACAATAACACAAAAAGGATTGTTATTGGAGGTAATCATTTTTCCACCTTTGACTCATGAGATTTTTGAGGATATGAGATTGGAGATTTTTTCCTCAAATCACGAGGAGGGAGGCCGATTAAATTTACACAAAAAGTCCAAGATATGCAATGGACTTTAGCGGGAAAGCGAGATAAAAAGAGACGAGGTGGTCGAGGCGGCCACAATCCTCCAATTTAGAAGTTTTAAGAGCTTTCTCTCTTCTATCTCTATCTTATCTTTCTTGCAATTCTACTCAATCACTTATATAGCTTTAAAAACTGTATGAGTTAACGGTCATAGCATTGTATCTTTAATTTTTTCGCAATTTCAATAGAATGCCCTTTTTCAAAAATAAAAAAGTAACTTAGAGCTACTGCTGTAAAAATTTGATATTCATCTGTTTAGCAACGAGGGGCCAGCTTGTTACAGAAAGCAAACGATCCAACACGTTTATGAAAAAATATCTCTTTTCTAATATCTTTTTTTTTCTCTTGATGTCTCTCATTTCTACTCACATGGTTTCAATCTCTCGCTTTTTCTCTCCACTGGTTTCATTCTTCTTTAAACCTGACGTCTTTAGAGCAGCTCCATCCCATAGACGCAGGTGAGTTTCTTCCTTTTCTTTTTTTATTATTAAATTTTTTTTTTTTTTTTGAAGTCGAAAAAAAAAAAAAATACAAAAAAAAAAGTCGACCAATGGGTGGTCGACACGTGGTGAGACAGCAACAAGGAGCGTCCCTTAGCTAAGGCATTTGGGATACGGTTTTTAAAAAAAAAAGTGGGTCCCACGTGGGACCCACATTATTTTAACAATATTTTTTAAGAGACCCATGGCTTAAGGAACCCTGATGGAGTTGCTCTTACATTTTGGTTATTTGCAAATAAAACCTCTCGTTCTGAGATTTTAACGAAAGTGTTCTAATTTAGGGGTTTTGCAAATAGAACCCTCGCTTTGAACGGCCATTTTAGTTCTTCACTGTGTATATATTTAGGGATTTGCAAGGTAAACCTAATTCATTTTAAACATTTTTTTTTTTTGATTAACCTGGGGGTATCCCGAGTCTATGAAAGGGCTCAGACTAATCCCCAAAGGGAAGTGCAGCCCATGGATAGACCCTCTCTCCGGATATTCAAATGGGCCCCTAAAGCAAGGCTCATATCCATGTGGGTGTCCTTAAACAAATGTGACTTAGTTTCGCATGGAAAGAGGATCGAACCCAGAACGTGTTAGCGTCCAAGACCCGTCCCCAACCACTTGACCACAAGAGTTTGGACAACATTTTAAACATATTGCAGAAAACATGTTTTGTTTTTGGTGCAATGAAAATCTTTATGGCAAAAAGTTAAACATGGATCGTCCAGTTTTGTGCTTCTTCAACAAGCAGTATACTAGTTGATGTATTCACAGGATTTGTTGATATGTTAGGGAACATGGTAAATACCATTTGTTAACCGATTAAAAACTCTTCCAGATTAGCTTTCACCATTCAACAACTCAAATAAGTAGGCAGTGATCAGTGCCGTGCCTACACTTTTGGAGGCCTAGGCCTAAATTTTTTAAAAGAAAATAACATGGTTTATTCATAATGTTCTTTATAAACAATTGAACTTTTAGATACAGTATACATGTCTGTGATAAAAAGAAAAAAAGAATCTATTAAAAAGAGACCGAGCTAAAATGTAAAGAACAAAATATATGAACAATAAGAGCACCTACATCCGTGAGACCTATAGTTGGGTCTCTTAAAAAAAAATTATTAATTTTTTTTTTTGAACAGGTGAAAAAAAGGACCAATCCCGTCTCGCCACGTCACGTGAACAGTGACGAGACGGGTTCTTAAGTCTCTAATTTAAGAAACTATTGGAGGTGGGGTTCTTAACTATTGCACGGAAAACCGCGCTAAGAACCCCATAAAATGACCAGTGGATGGAGGTGCTCTAAGTTCTTTACAAACATGTGTATACACTTTTTATACTACAACATGAACTATTATATTTTGTATAGATGGATCCCAATACAAAATAGGGGGCATGGAGCTTCATGCCCTTTTTTGCAATGGTGAGCACGGCTTTTCTAGTGATAATGCAAAGGGATTAGCTCTGTTGTAGCTCAGGGTTAAAAAACTTAATTTGATACGAAATATTATTTTTAAATTGGAATTTCCGGAGGTTTAGGTGAAATTATTAGCATAAGAAACGAAACTTCCACGGTCATAAGAAAAAAGATATATAGGCACATGTAGGTAAATCCAAAACAAAGATTCAAGTTATTGAAAGAAAAACTTATAGCTCATAGAGTTTTATTAAATGTAGAAAAATAAAAAAGGGGAAGAGATTGAGATTGTGACGAGAGGCAAAATGTTTGTGAAATAGTATTGATTCTGCAAAGTTAAGGTTTTCGTTACATAACAAAACTATATATATGAGAACTCATGTGTTAAAACCCTAAACATATTGAGCTTTGTGGAAACTAAAATGGGTTTTGCACCTAAAGCATAAACGATTAAGGGTTATCTTGTGAGGAAACATGTTGAACAGTGTATCGATGAAACTGTTAATTGTGACTTACTAATCAATCGGAGAATATTAACACACACAAACACAAACACACACACATACACACACACACACAATTAACATTCTTCATGATACAAAGCCCAAAAAGGCAATCAAAACGATGATGAAGATCCATCTAGCCAGCACAAAAATCTTTTCGCTCTCCAAATATAAATAAAGAAGAGTAAATCGAAGCTTGTTACTTAGCTCCACACAAAACCAAAACTCATACCTGCATATATATATAATCCACAAGCATACAAAACCAGTGATGAAAAATACTAAATAAATTATCGAATAAGATGTCTCAATTATCCAAGAACTGAAATGGAACTTGGACCCAAGAGAAAGTTTAACTTACCTTTCACAGAAACATATAACTCTCGACATGATCGAAAAAGACAAAGATATCATCAGAGCCTCCAACTCCTTCAATCTCAAATTTCTTGACACTTTTTTCTTTGGGATCGTAACAAACAACAACTAACGGGTCATGGGATGCTGATTGGAATATGATCTCACCGGTACCAAGTATACCCCTGACAGAGTAACTATGATCACCACATATATCTGCAATAGAAGGAGCCACTGCAGCAGCTTTTGACCATACTCCTTTCTTGGCATCTTTCAGAACCCATAGGTCAATTGGGTTGCAATATGCCATCCGACTCGATATAGTTATCTTTCCAGTGTGATTCACCAGAATACCATAATTTCGAAGCTCATGATCGTCTGGTAGCTTAGTAACATTAAACTCTTCTGAACTCAGATTGAAGCTCATTAGAGTTTGTTTCTCCTTGTAAGAAGCTAAATAATACACAACCCCATCTCTGCATATCCCTTGAGTTTCACGTCGACGATAAGGACTATGTGGATACTTACATTCCACCATTCTCCATTTTTGTTTAGCTCCTACAGTGATAACATGATACTCCTTCGACTTATTACCCGTCATGCACAACACTTTGTACAGATGATTAACCGGATCATATCCAAAACAAGATAAAGTTATATTTCTCCCAATCAATTTTGGTAACGATTTGAACTGACCGGTATTAGGGTTTCCAATCATTATTTTCCCAGCGTCCCCGCAGATCAAGCCGTTGATGGGTGGAGTAAATACATGACTTAGACCCCGAGCAAGATTAGAACTAACCCTATCATGGAGATCAGAATCCAACGGATCCTCCTGAGAGCGGGAGTGAAAGAGCTGCGTCTGTGGAATCTTCTTGTAGCCGGGACCGTAGATTGAGATAAGATAACGTGGCTGAGTTGAAGATCGAGCCATGAACAGGTCGGTGAATTCTTTGCCGGTGATGATCGATGACAAATGTTTAGAAGCGAGACGGAGCCTGGCTATGGATCTCGGCGGCAGTTTCATGAGAATCTCTACTTTCAGATCAAGAGGAATGCTCGTAAACGGATCGTTTTCAATGCCTCGTTTTGTAGTCCTCCTCGTGACCCTTTTCATGGCCATTTTCAACTCCGCCTCTCACTGTTTCATTCTTATGACTCTGACTCTGAACCCTATTATCTTTCTTATATACTAGCCCTAATAGTATAACTTTCCACGCGGCCCATACCAACTTTTAATATTTTGGGGACTTGTAAATAAAACCTCCAATTTTATAATTTTAACAGAAAATACTCTTTAGTTTATTTTGGTGCACTGGAAATCCTTATATATGAATATGAGCAAGGACAATAAAATTAAACAAGTGTCTCAGAAGAACATATAATTATTGCTTTTTTCAAGAAATCGTATTCTAGCTGTGGACAATCTACGGTCATTTGCAATTGTATATTCCACTTGAGCACTTGTGAACAATCGGATTCAGCCTAGCTTTTTCTTTATGCAACAATATTAAGGGTTGGTAGCTTGTTAGATCAGTCCTATGGTTTAGCCCACCAACAAGGGAGGGTGAAACTGTGGCTCGGTGTAAGTTCACATACTTCTTTGCTTGACTCCTAAATTGCATCGATGGGTTTTGTTTCTTAGACTACTAGAAAAACTAGTTCAGGGAACACCAATAAACTATTTTATCAACGGATATAATTTCCTTGATAGGAACATAGAGTCTCTACATGATCCAAAGAGACAGTTGTGGGACCAACACTATCTACAACTTCAATATCAACTCTACAACTTCAATATCAACTCTTCTAGCATTGTTTCCGTTGAGATAGTCATAGGTGGGTGCAAATATCAGCTCACCGGTACTAATGGTACCCTTACAATAGAATACGACAGTCCCATCTATATGATTTTGGACCATTCTTTTTTTTTTTTTTTCAAAGTACCGGTTTTATACCCGGTTATATTTATCTGCCAAAAAGGGACTGTTTTACAACACAAAAGACAAACGAAAATGCATAATAGAAATAAGAAACCAAGATTGAAGCAACCAGGGAAGTATTAGAAGCAGCCTAAGTTTGGAAGTAAGTAAACCAGTAATGAAGGAAGGATTGTTGATTGTGTTGTGTCGTTATCTCTAGCTGACGTTTCCGATATATGAGATCAAGACCAAATAGCTTTGCCCGAAGTTGAAGTTGGATTTCTTTGACTATAGTAGCTGCTGGTCTTTGAGTAGTTGTGTGGAGCCTTACATTTCTCTCTTTCCAAAAAAAGTATAGGGCCGCATGATGATGACAAATGATCTTCACTTTGGCAATAGAAGAGGATCTTGGTGCCCACTCCAAAATTGTCTCCAAGGTCGTAGGTGGAGTGATTACCTGCACATTAAATAAACCAAGCCAGACTTCCAAAGAAAAAGGACAATCGAAATACAGATGCGATCTAGATTCACTACCATCACCACAGAGCAAACAATTTAAAGGAACCGTCAAACCCCATGCGCTTAGTCTGTCTCTAGTTGGGAGTCTATTATGAACAGTAACCCAAGCATGAAAGGCATGCTTAGGAATGTTATGCTTAGACCAGACAACTTTTGCCAAGGGACTGAAATCAATTGAGGATTAATTGCATTCCAAGTATGAGAGGAAGAGAAGTTACCAGGTTCAAAGTTGATCCCGTTGCTCCATTGAAAATAATCGAGTGAATCTTCCTCCAACAGTGGCGGATTTTGTGGTAAACAGTCCCGTAAGAGCCGAGTTAGAGCATGGCGGCCTCTTGGAATCAACCATCGACCATCCCTGCATACGTCCGAGACCCGAGCGTTGAGAGCAATGCCGTTAACCCGAGGACCGTATTCGCCGACCAGATCCAATAATGAGCCCAAACCGGTCCAATTGTCATGCCAAAACATGATTTGTTTCCCTGAGGAGACGACGGCAGTGATGAAGGGCCTGGCCAAGGATCGCAACTTCATTAGTCTTCTCCAAATCCAGCTACCCACACCTGAAAAATCTACTGTCCAAAAGATCCGATCCTTGATTAAATGCGCCTTGACCCAAGCAACCCAAAGAGAGCCCTCCGCCGAGAATAGAAGCCAAATCTGCTTAAGCCCGAAAACCTGATTTGTTCCTATAAGTCTCCGCAATCCTAAACCACCAGCTTCTTTGGGAGTGCACACCGTTGACCAAGCGATTTTTGCACCTTTGGCTGAATCAGCTTTGCCACTCCATAGAAAAGCATTACAGATTTGCTCCAATTTGTCCAGACAGCTTTTCGGAAGGGGAAAAGTAGCCGACCAGAAATTGATGATCCCGAATAGAACCGTTTGAATTAATTGAAGACGATCCGCAAATGATAAACGTTTTACCGTCCAAGATGAAATACGAGAAAGAACCCTGTCAATCAACGGTTACCATTCTTGTTTTCTTGACATCTTCCAAAACCCACAAGTCAACATGACCAGTACTGTATGAGTGTCCACTAAGGCTATTGTCTCATGGTACTTAACCAATGCAGTTTGGCTATACATGTATGAAACATCTTTCTAGTGGAAACTAAAGCTACCAACAAAGAATGCTGTATAATGCAAGCGAAACGCTGAAGTCACTAAAAGCTTTGCAAAATTTATTTGCATCAATGACTCTAGCTTGATCTTGATCAAGGTAACTATAGACTTGTGTATTCGCAGAAATTGATATACATTAGCTTATTCCTTTTGGATCAATGTGTTTTGTCTTCTTGATCAAGTTAACAGTAGACTCATGCTATCATGACACAACACAAAAACAGCTGAACAAAATAGGGAGTAGTAGCTTATATAACTAAACAGATTCAGCAAACAAAAATGGTCATAAATAAAGATAAATAAAGAAATCAAAATGATGATGATGATGATCCAAGTAGCCAATACATTACTCTTTTCCCAATTCAAATGTAAATAAAATAAGAAAATCAAATTTCTTGCAGCCAGCTCCACATAAATTAAACTATTATTATTGAAGCATATGTCTCAATTGTCCGAGAACTAAAATGGAACCTGAACCCAAAAAAAAAAAAAAAAAAGTTGAAGCTTCACTGAAAGATTACCTTTCACAGAAACATATAACTCTCTACATGATCGAAAAAGACTTGGATAGAAGCAGAGCCATCTCCAATTCCTTCAATCACAACTTTTTTGGCACTTTTTTCATTGGGATTGTAACAAAGAAAAAAGAACGGGTTAGGGAGTGGGACTGGTTGGAATATGGTCTCGCCAGTACGAAGTATACCCCTCAGCACGAAACTATGATGCGTCCCACATATATATGCTACAAAAGAACGGGTTAGGGAGTGGGACTGGGACTGGTTGGAATATGGTCTCGCCAGTACGAAGTATACCCCTCAGCACGAAACTATGATGCGTCCCACATATATATGCTACAGAAGGAACCACGGCAGCAGCTTTTGACCATACTCCTTTGTTGGCATCTTCAAGAACCCATAGGTCAATTGGACCGTCACAGGCCAGCTGATGAGTCGATATAGTTATCTTTCCAGTGTGATTCACCAGTTTACCAAAATGTTGAAGCATATAATCCTCAGGTAGCTTAGTAACATTAAACTCTTCAGAACTCAGATGAAAGCTCATTAGAGTTCGTTTCTCCTTGTAAGAAGCTAAATAATACACAACACCACCTCTGCATATCCCTTGAGTTTCAGATTGACCATAAGGACGATGTGGATACTTACATTCGACCATTCTCCATTTTTGTTTAGCTCCAACAGTGATAACTTGATACTCCTCCGAAAAAACATTTGTCACCGTTATGCACAACACTTTGTACAGATCATTAACTGGATCATATCCAAAAACAGATAAAATGTATTTACTGTTCGTTTTGACAATTGGTAACGATACGAATTGACCGGTACTAGGGTTTCCAATCATTATTTCGTTAACATTTTGACTGCAGATCAAGCCACGGACGGGTGGAGTAAATATATACCGTAGACCGGGAGGAATAGTAATCATAACATGATGATCAGAATCCGACGGATCTTCCTGAGACCAGGACTGAAAGTGATGCATCTTATTGTAGCCGGGACCGCAGATTGAGATAAGATAGTGTGGCCGAGTCGAAGATCGAGCCATGTACATGTCGGTGAATTCTTTGCCGGTAATGATCGATGACAAGTGTTTAGAAGCAAAACGAAGCCTGGCTATGGATCTCGGCGGTAATTTCATGAGAATCTCTACTACCAGTTCAAGAGGAATACTAGTAAACGGATCGCTCATGACCCTTTTCATGGTGATTTTGAACCCAGCCTCAGTGTTTCATTCTTATGAAGCCTACTATGTTTCTTATATTTATACTATTAATTACAATATGTACCACTCATTTCTTTTGTTAGATTACGAATTACATAAAAGCAAAAGTATATTAAATATTTTGTGGTGTATTCTAACAAAATATACACAAAGTCACAAATGCACTTAATTATCTCAGATTTTTAACACATACTTTTCAAATAATATTAATGACTACAATATCTTTCATTTAAAATAAAATCTATTTAAAATATTATTTATACATTGAATATGTTAATTTAAATAAAAAATTTCCAAACAATTTAATCTCACAACATAAATGTGGTTAAATAAATGAATAAATCTTAACTAAATGTAAATAAGAAAAATAAAATCTTGTAATAAAAAATAATTTTACATTTTAAAATATTACATGAAGATTTTCCGAGATTGCATCAACAATAAGATTTGAAAGATATTAGGCGAAATTTATGATATGTTGCTAAATATTAGCACAAATGTAAAAAACTTGAAAATTTTATACATATATATAATAATATTTGAATAGATTTAAAATGCAAAATCATAATAAATGTAAACCATGAATTTTAAATATAATTTATGATTTTCTTAAAAGTTTTATTCACTTTAAATTCCTATCATTAATGCAAAGTTTTTGTAAAAAAAAAAATTGTTTTTAATTTAATTAAATAAAATAAATCAAATTCAGTTTGTAATTGAAATTCTTTAAATAAAAGTGTATTAAATATTTTTGTGGTGTATTCTAACAAAATATACACAAGCATACATTTAATTATTTCAGATTTTTTAATAAATACTTTCGAAATAACATTCATGACTACAATATCTTCCTATTTAAAACAATATCTATTTAAAATATTATTTATAGATCGAATATGCTAATTTAAATTAAAAAATTGATTTCATAACACAAATACAGTTAAATAAATGAATAAATATTAAATAAATGTAACAATAAGAAAATAAAAAAATCTTTCATTGAAAGAAACAATTTTACATTTTAAAATATTAAATGAAGATTATCCGAGATTGCATCAACAAATAAATTTAAAAGATATTAGGTGAAATTTATGATATCTTGCTAAATATTAGCACACATGTAAAAAGTTGAATATTTTATATATTCTTTAAATAATATTTGGATATATTTATACTTCAAAATGTTAATAAATGTAAATCATGAATTTTTAAATATATGTGATGATTTTCTTATAATTTTTATTCACTTTAAATTCATAACTTTAATGCGCCAATTTTTCTAAATAGTTTATCTTTTAGCTTTAATTAGGTAAAATTTGGTAAAATAAATCAAATTCAGATCGTAGTTTTCCATATATGTAGGTGAATATATTGCCAATAAAACTAAATCAGATATAATTTAATTAAATTACAAGATTACATTAAAATATTTTAGACATCTCGATTTATTGATTTGATCGATATTTAATGTAGAAGTATTATTTTAGAATATGTCAAACTATCAATAGAAGATTATGAAAAACATTATGTTATTTCTAATATATAAATAGCCAAATGAGCATTTGAAAATAAAAACTCCAATACCTCTAATTATCTCAATTTATTCAATTTTTGTATGTTTGTTATTTTCATTATTAAGCTTCCATTGGTGATTGATCTCTATATTCTCTTCCCTGAGAGCAGGAGTGTAAGAGTTGCATCTGCATGTAGCCGCGAGGATAGCGGTAGACTGAGAAAAGATAACATGGTTGAGTCGAAGATCGAGTTATGTACAAGTCGGTGAATTCTTTGCCGGTGATGATTGATGACAAGTGTTTAGAAGTGAAACGGAGCCTGACTATGGATCTTGGCGGCAAGTTCATGAGAATCTCTACTTTCAGTTCAAGTGGAATACTCATAAACGGATCGTTTTCATTGCTTTCGTCTTGTTTCTTTGACTTCTCAGTGACCCTTTTTTGACCCTTTTCTTGGCTCTGTGTCACTGTTCCATTCTTATGACTCTTAACCCTAGTATTTTTCTTATATACTCTTTCTTAAACCCTAATTGTATAACTTTCCACGTGGGCGATATCAATTCTTTTTAGTATTTAGGGACTTGTAAATAAAACCTATTTTAGAATTTTAACAGAAAGTACTCTTTGGTTTATTTTGGTGCAATGGAAATCCTTACATATGCGTTATAAGGACAACAAAGTTAAACAAGTTTCTAAGAAGAACATATATAATTATTGCATTTTTCAAGAAATCAATGTATTTTGCATCTATGTCTCTTGCTTCTTGATCAAGTAACAATAGACCTGGTTATCCACGGATGTTGTTGAATATTTGTTGGCTACAATGTTTAACCATTTTAGACCTATTTAAATATTTAATAACTAGTAAATAATAACTATGGTGTATGTTAATATTTGGATATATATATATATATATATATATATATATATATTATTTTGTTGACCAAAAAAATATATTATTTTAATATATTCGATAATTTTTTTATTCATTAATTTTATAATAATTATTTTAAAAATAAATTATAAATTAAATTGACTCCGATTAATAAAAATTCTGGCTCCGCCACTAGGTGGATGAATTCTTTGCCGGTGATGATTGATGACAAGTGTTTAGAAGCGAAACGGAGGATCTTGGCGGCAATTTCATGAGAATCTCTACTTTCAGTTCAAGTGGAATACTTGTAAACGGATCGTTTTCATTGCTTTCGTCTGGTTTCTTTACTTCTCAGTGACCTTTTTCATTGACCCTTTTCTTGGCTATGTGTCACTGTTCCATTCTTATAACTCTTAACCCTACTATCTTTCTTATATACTCTTTCTTAAACTCTAATTGTATAACTTTCCACGCGGGCGACATTAATTCTTTTTAGTATTCAGGGACTTGTAAATAAAACCTCCTATTTTAGAATTTTAACAGAAAATACTCTTTGGTCTATTTTGGTGCAATGGAAATCCTTACATATGCGTTATAAGGACAACAAAGTTAAACAAGTTTCTCAGAAGAACATATATAATTATTGCATTTTTCAAGAAATCAATGTATTTTGCATCTATGTCTCTTGCTTCTTGATCAAGTAACAGTAGACCTGGTTATTCACGGAAGTTGTTGAATATTTGTTGGCTACAATGTAGTATTTTAACATCTTCAGGTAACTTAGTAACACCAGAGTTTTCAGATCGCACATCAAAACTCACCAAAGATCAAGAAACGAATAGCTCAGTGAGATCCTTTCCACGTACTATAGATGACAATCCTTTAGGAACGGATCTAGGATTGTCTTTTTTATTAACATGGGGTATCTCGAGCCTATAGAGAGGTTCAGACTAATTCCCAAGGGGAGGTGCAGTCCATGTATAGACCCTCTTTCCAGGTATTTAAATGGGCTGAAAGCAATGACCCATATTTATGTCCAAGAAAATGTGTTTTAGTTTCGCATATCAGGTGGATCGAGTTTGAAATTAACGTGTTGGCGATCACAAGCCCTTGGACTAGGATCGTCTTCTTTCTAGGTCCAAAACACAACTAGGATCAATCAACTAGTCCAGGAAGCTCCACACACAACTATAATAAAGTGATCTTGATCAAGGTAACTTTAGACATATGTATTCACAGAAGTTGATATTATTAGCTTATTCCTTTTGGATCAATGTGTTTTTTTATCAAGTGACAGTAGTCTCATGCTATCATGACACACAACACAGAAACAGCTGAACAAAACATGGAGTAGTAGCTTATATAACTAGACAGATTCAGCAAACAAAAATGGTCATAAATAATGAAAGCTATTAAAAAAAAAAAATCAAAATGATGATGATGATCCAAGTAGCCAATAGATAACTCTTTTGCCAATTCAAATGTAAATAAAATAAGAAAATCAAATGTCTCAGTTATCAACTGAAATGGAACTTGAATCCAAAAAAAAAAAAAAGAGAAAGTTGAGGCTTCACTGAAAGATTAACTCACCTTTCACAGAAACATAAAACTCTCTACATGATCGAAAAAGACAAAGATAGGATCAGAGCCATTTCCAACTCCTTCAAGCACACATTTCTTGACATTTTTTTCTTTCCGATCGTAACAAACAAAAATGCACGGGTTGTGGGATGAGAATTCGAGTGATTGGAATACGATCTCGCCAGTACGAAGTATACCCCTCAGCACGAAACGATGACCTATAATTGAGAAACTATGACATATATCTGCAATAGAAGGAGCCACGGCAGCAGCTTTTGACCATACTCCTTTCTTGACATCTTCAAGAACCCATAAGTCAATTGGACGGTCAGATAATTGAGAAGCTATAGTTATCTTTCCAGTGTGATTCACCAGAGTACCAATACTATGACTATCATATGGTATCTTAATAACATTAAACTTTTCAGAACTCAGATTGAAACTCATTAGAGTTCGTTTCTCCTTGTATGAAGCTAAATAATACACAACACCATCCCTGCATATCCCTTGATTATCAAATGCAGCGTAATGACGATGTGGATACTTGCATTCGACCATTCTCCATTTTTGTTTAGCTCCTACAGTGCTAACTTGATGCTCAGCTGACTCAATACCCTCCCTCCATGTCATGCACAACACTTTGTACAAATCATTAACCGGATCATATCCAAAACAAGAAAAAGTTATATTTCTCCCAATCAATCTTGGTAACGATTTGAACTGACCGGTATTAGGGTTTCCAATCATTATTTTCCCAGCGTCGTTTCGACCGCAGATCAAGCCGTTGATGGGTGGAGTAAATACATGACTTAGACCCCTAGCAAGATTAGAACTAACCCTATCATGGAGATCAGAATCCGACGGATCCTCCTGAGAGCATGAGTGAAAGAGCTGTGTCTTCGGAATATTCTTGTAGCCGGGACCGTAGATTGAGATAAGATAACGTGGCTGAGTCAAAGATCGAGCCATGAACAGGTCGGTGAATTCTTTGCCGGTGATGATCGATGACAAGTGTTTAGATGCGAGACGGAGCCTGGCTATGGATCTCGGCGGCAGTTTCATGAGAATCTCTACTTTCAGATCAAGAGGAATGCTCCTAAACGGATCGTTTTCAATGCCTCGTTTTGTAGTCCTCCTCGTCACCCTTTTCATGGCTATATTTTCAACTCTGCCTCACTGTTTCATTCTCATGACTCTTAACTCTAATCTCTTTCCTATATACTCTTTCTTAAACCCTAATAGTGTATAACTTTCTGCGGCCCATACCTATTCTTTTTAATATTTTTGGAATTACTTGTTAAAAAAAACCTCCTATTTTATAGTTTTAACCGAAAATACTCTTTAGTTTATTTTGGTGCAATGGAAATCCTTGAATACGAGTAAGGACAACATTATTAAACAAGTTCCTCAGAAGAACATATAATTATTGCCGTTTTCAAGAAATCAATGTTTCTTGCTTCTTAATCAAGTAACAGAAGTTGATATGCCTTTAGCTTCTTCCTTTTGACCACCGATGTTAAACCAGAAAAGTGTCGAATATCATGGCTAGTAAGAGCCTTAACCTATCATGTAAACCGATTGCAAACTCTTGTTCACCGTTCGATCGATTGTAAACTCTTGTTCACCGAACAAAACATTTGTTGTCTTTTTCTTATGCAGTCAGCAATTGCGACACAATAACACAAAAAGGATTGTTATTGGAGGTAATCATTTTTCCACCTTTGACTCATGAGATTTTTGAGGATATGAGATTGGAGATTTTTTCCTCAAATCACGAGGAGGGAGGCCGATTAAACTTACACAAAAAGTCCAAGATATGCAATGGACTTTAGCGGGAAAGGTAAAAAGAGACGAGGTGGTCGAGGCGGCCACAATCCTCCATTTTAGAAGTTTTAAGAACTTTCTCTCTTCTATCTCTATCTTATCTTTCTTGCAATTCTACTCAATCACTTATTTAGATTTAAAAACTGTATGACTTAACGGTTATAGCATTGTATTTTTAATTTTTCGCAATTTCAATAGAATGCCTTTTTTCAAAAAAAAAAAAAAAAAAAGTAACTTAGAGCTACTGCCGTAAAAATTTGATATTCATCTGTTTAGCAACGAGGGGCCAGCTTGTTACAGAAAGCAAACGATCCAACACGTTTATGAAAAAATATCTCTTTTCTAATATCTTTTTTTTTTCTCTTGATGTCTCTCATTTCTACTCACATGGTTTCAATCTCTCTCTTTTTCTCTCCACTGGTTTCTTCTTTAAACCTGACCTCTTTACATTTTGGTTATTTGCAAATAAAACCTCTCGTTCTGAGATTTTAACGAAAGTGTTCTAATTTAGGGGTTTTGCAAATAGAACCCTCGCTTTGAACGGCCATTTTAGTTCTTCACTGTGTATATATTTAGGGATTTGCAAGGTAAACCTAATTCATTTTAAACATATTGCAGAAAACATGTTTTGTTTTTGGTGCAATGAAAATCTTTATGGCAAAAAGTTAAACATGGATCGTCCAGTTTTGTGCTTCTTCAACAAGCAGTATACTAGTTGATGTATTCACAGGATTTGTTGATATGTTAGAGCACCCACAGCCGTTTTATCGGCGTGGGGTTCTTAACTTTTTTTTTTTTTTTTTTTTTTTTTTTTTTTTTTTTTAATCTGTCGAAAAAAAAAATTAAAAAAAAAAATTTGACCAATAGCATCACGCCACGTGGCATAAATAGTGTAAGGATCGATCCTTATATAAGAGCATGTTTATCAATGGTTCTTAAGGGGTTCTTAAGGGTGGGGTTCTTAACTATTCACGTGGGTCCCATGTGAATAGTTAAGAACCCGGGTTCTAAGAGCATCTCCATCAGGGCTTTTGGGGGGTTTTTAGACACGGTTTCTAAGAAAAGTTGGAATAAAATAACAATTTATGTGAGACCCACTTAAGAGACAGGCTCTTAAGTTCCTTGTTTAAGAAACCGTCTCTTACACGTGGCGTCTGCCCATTGGTCAATTTTTTTTTTTTTTAGTCTGTCCGGAAAAAAAAAAAATATTAAAAAACAAATTTAAGAAACCCACTAGGGTAACACTGATGGAGATGCTCTAAGAGCATGATTATCAAGGGTTCTTAAGGGTGGGGTTCTTAACTATTCACGTGGGTCCCACGTGAATAGTTAAGAACCCGACCCTTAAAAATCCTTATTTAAGAACCGGTTCTTACACTGTTCATGACACGTGGCAGCCTGTCATTCGTCTATTTTTTTTTCGATTTTTTTTTTTTACACTTTTCCAAAAAAAAAAAAAAAAAAAATTTTAAGAACCCCATGAGGGATTCACCACTAATCATGCTCTAAAAATCCTTATTTAAGAACCGGTTCTTACACTGTTCATGACACGTGGCAGCCTGTCATTCGTCTATTTTTTTCGATTTTTTTTTTTACACTTTTAACAAAAAAAAAAAAAAAAAAAAAATTAAAAACCCCATGAGCGGTTCACCACTAATCATGCTCTACGTGGGACCCACGTGAATAGTTAAGAACTCCTACCCTTAAGAACCCCTAATGTTCATGGTCTTAGGGAACATGGTAAATACCATTTGTTAACCGATTACAAACTCTTCCAAATTAGCTTTCACCATTCAACAACTCAAATAAGTAGCCTAGTGATCAGTGCCGTGCCTACACTTTTGGAGGCCTAGGCCTAATTTTTTTAAAAGAAAATAACATGGTTTCTTCGTAATGTTCTTTATAAACAATTGAACTTTTAGATACAGTATACATGTCTGTGATAAAAAGAAAAAAAAATCTATTAAAAAGAGACCGAACTAAAATGTAAATAACAAAATATATGAACAATAAGTTCTTTACAAACATGTGTATACACTTTTTATACTACAACATGAACTATTATATTTTGTATAGATGAATCCCAATACAAAATAGGGGGCATGGAGCTTCATGCCCTTTTTTGCAATGGTGAGCACGGCTTTGCTAGTGATAATGCAAAGGGATTAGTTCTGTTGTAGCTCAGGGTTAAAAAACTTAATTTGATACGAAATATTATTTTTAAATTGGAATTTCCGGAGGTTTAGGTGAAATTATTAGCATAAGAAACGAAAAATGTAGAAAAATAAAGAAAGGGGAAGAGATTGAGGTTGAGTTTGTCACCAAGAGGCAAAATGTTTGTGAAATAATATTGATTCTTCAAAGTTAAGGTTTTCATTACATAGCAAAACTATATATATGAGAACTCATGTGTTAAAACCCTAAACACATTGAGCTTTGTGGAAACAAAAATGGGCTTTGCTCTAATAGCATAAACGATTAAGGGTTATCTTGTGAGGAAACATGTTGAACAATGTATCGATGAAACTTTGGTGTTAATTGTGACTTACTAATCAATCGGAGAATATTAACACACACAAACACAAACACACACACACACACACACACACAATTAACATTTTTCATGATACAAAGCCCAAAAAGGCAATCAAAACGATGATGAAGATCCATCTAGCCAGCACAAAAATCTTTTCGCTCTCCAAATATAAATAAAGAAGAGTAAATCGAAGCTTGTTACTTAGCTCCACACAAAACCAAAACTCATACTTGCATATATATAATCCACAAGCATACAAAACCAGTGATGAAAAATACTAAATAAATTATCGAATAAGATGTCTCAATTATCCAAGAACTGAAATGGAACTTGAACCCAAGAGAAAGATTAACTTACCTTTCACAGAAACATATAACTCTCGACATGATCGAAAAAGACAAAGATATCATCAGAGCCTCCAACTCCTTCAAGCTCAAATTTCTTGACACTTTCTTCTTTGGGATCGTAACAAACAACAACTAACGGGTCATGGGATGCTGATTGGAATATGATCTCACCGGTACGAAGTATACCCCTGACAGAGTAACTATGATCACCACATATATCTGCAATAGAAGGAGCCACTGCATCAGCTTTTGACCATACTCCTTTCTTGGCATCTTTTAGAACCCATAGGTCAATTGGGTTGCAATATGCCATCCGACTCGATATAGTTATCTTTCCAGTGTGATTCACCAGAATACCATAATTTTGAAGCTCATGATCTTTGGGTAGCTTAGTAACATTAAACTCTTCTGAACTCAGATTGAAGCTCATTAGAGTTTGTTTCTCCTTGTAAGAAGCTAAATAATACACAACCCCATCTCTGCATATCCCTTGAGTTTCACGTCGACGATAAGGACTATGTGGATACTTACATTCCACCATTCTCCATTTTTGTTTAGCTCCTACAGTGATAACATGATACTCCTTCGACTTATTACCCGTCATGCACAACACTTTGTACAGATGATTAACCGGATCATATCCAAAACAAGAAAAAGTTATATTTCTCCCAATCAATTTTGGTAACGATTTGAACTGACCGGTATTAGGGTTTCCAATCATTATTTTCCCAGCGTCCCCGCAGATCAAGCCGTTGATGGGTGGAGTAAATACATGACTTAGACCCCGAGCAAGATTAGAACTAACCCTATCATGGAGATCAGAATCCAACGGATCCTCCTGAGAGCGGGAGTGAAAGAGCTGCGTCTGTGGATTCTTCTTGTAGCCGGGACCGTAGATTGAGATAAGATAACGTGGCTGAGTTGAAGAACGAGCCATGAACAGGTCGGTGAATTCTTTGCCGGTGATGATTGATGAAAAATGTTTAGATGCGAGACGGAGCCTGGCTATGGATCTCGGCGGCAGTTTCATGAGAATCTCTACTTTCAGATCAAGAGGAATGCTTTTAAACGGATCGTTTTCAATGCCTCGTTTTGTAGTCCTCCTCGTCACCCTTTTCATGGCGATATTTTCAACTGTTTCAGTCTTATGACTCTGAGCTCTAATATTTTTCTTATATACTAACCCTAATTGTATAACTTTCCACGCCGACAATACCATCCCATTCTTTTTAATATTTTAGGGACTTGTAAATAAAAACTCCTGTTTTATAATTTTAAAATGTCTTCAACTTATGATTTTAAAATGTCTTTCAAAATCCGGTGTTATTGAATTTGAGATTTATGTATGGTCACTCAAAATCATTTACAATCCACTGTTATTGAAAATATTTTAAGTATTGAGATTTTAATGACTGCAGAGGGTTTTAGGGGATTTTAGGTGACTTTTAGTTAAAAATACAAAGATTCAATACACCCCCTAGTTTATTTTGGTGCAATGGAAATCTTTATATATGAATATGAGCAAGGACAATAAAATTAAACAAGTGTATCAGAAGAACATATAATTATTGCCTTTTTCAAGAAATCGTATTCTAGCTGTGGACAATCTACGGTCATTTGCAATTGTATATTCCACTTGAGCACTTGTGAACAATCGGATTCTGTGGCAATACCAACAAGCATCAACAATCTTTTATAGATGTATGCAACAATATATAAGGGTTGATAGCTTCTTAGATCAGTCGAATGGTTTAGCCCACCAACAAGGAAGGGTGAAACTGTGACACGTGCAAGTTCTTTGCTTGACTCTTAAATTGCATCGATGGGTTTTGTTTCTTAGACTACTAGAAAAACTAGTTAGTATATCCGAGATCTTTCTTACATGGGACTTCAACAAAAAGAGAAAGTAGTTCAGGGAGAATAGATCAATACGACAGTCCCATCTATATGATTTTGGACCATTCTTGTTTTCTTGATATCATGCAAAACCCACAAGTCAACATGACCAGTACTGTATGAGTGATCCACTAAGGATATTCACAGAAGTTGTTATTCATTAGCTTATTCGACCATTCTCCATTTTTGTTTAGCTCCTACAGTGATAACATGATACTCCTTCGACTTATTACCCGTCATGCACAACACTTTGTACAGATGATTAACCGGATCATATCCAAAACAAGATAAAGTTATATTTCTCCCAATCAATTTTGGTAACGATTTGAACTGACCGGTATTAGGGTTTCCAATCATTATTTTCCCAGCGTCTTGACCGCAGATCAAGCCGTTGATGGGTGGAGTAAATACATGACTTAGACCCCGAGCAAGATTAGAACTAACCCTATCATGGAGATCAGAATCCAACGGATCCTCCTGAGAGCGGGAGTGAAATAGCTGCGTCTGTGGATTCTTCTTGTAGCCGGGACCGTAGATTGAGATAAGATAACGTGGCTGAGTTGAAGATCGAGCCATGAACAGGTCGGTGAATTCTTTTCCGGTGATGATCGATGACAAGTGTTTAGAAGCGAAACAGAGCCTGGCTATGGATCTCGGCGGGAGTTTCATGAGAATCTCTACTTTCAGATCAAGAGGAATGCTTTTAAACGGATCGTTTTCAATGCCTCGTTTTGTAGTCCTCCTCGTCACCCTTTTCATGGCCATTTTCAACTCCGCCTCTCACTGTTTCATTCTTATGACTCTGAGTCTGAACCCTAATATATTTCTTATATACTAACCTAATAGTATAATTTTCCACGCGGCCCATACCAACTTTTAATATTTTAGGGACTTGTAAATAAAACCTCCAATTATATAATTTTTTACAGAAAATACTCTTTAGTTTATTTTGGTGCAATGGAAATCCTTATATTATATATGAGTAAGGACAATAAAGTGTCTCAGAAGAACATATAATTGCCTTTTCCAAGAAATCAATGTCTTTTGCATCAATGTCTCATGCTTCTTGATCAAGTAACACTAGACAGATTCAGCAAACAAAAATGGTCATAAATAATGAAAGCTATAAAAAAATCAAAATGATGATGATGATCCAAGTAGCCAATAAATAACTCTTTTGCCAATTCAAATGTAAATAAAATAAGACAACCAAATGTCTCAGTTATCAACTGAAATGGAACTTGAATCCCAAAAAAAAAGAAAAAAAAAAGGAGAAAGTTGAAGCTTCACTGAAAGATTAACTTACCTTTCACAGAAACATAAAACTCTCTACATGATCGAAAAAGACAAAGATATGATCAGAGGCATGTCCAACTCCTTCAGGCACAAATTTCTTGATTTTTTTTTCTTTGGGATCATAACAAATAACAAAGAACGGGTTATGGGGTGAGAATCCGATTGGTTGGAATATAATCTCGCCAGTACGAAGTATACCCCTCAACACGAATACTTGATCCCTACCACATATATCTGGAATAGAAGGAGCCACGGCAGCAGCTTTTGACCATACTTTTTTCTTGGCATCTTCAAGAACCCATAGGTCAATTGGACCGTAATAGTGCTGCCTAGCTATGGTTATCTTTCCAGTGTGATTCACTAGAGTACCAATATTATAAATATCATATGGATATGGTATCTTAATAACATTAAACTTTTCAGAACTCAGATTGAAGCTCATTAGAGTTCGTTTCTCCTTGTAAGAAGCTAAATAATACACAACACCATCCCTACATATCCCTTGATTATCAAATGCACCGTAATGACGATGTGGATACTTACATTTGACGATTCTCCATTTTTGTTTAGCTCCTACAGTGATAACTCGATGCTCCTTCGACTCAATACCCGTCACGCACAACACTTTGTACAGATCATTAACAGGATCATATCCAAAAATTATTTCTCTCCCAATCAATCTTGGTAACGATATGAACTGACCGGTATTAGGGTTTCCAATCATTATTTTGCCAGCGTTGTTTCGACCGCAGATCAAGCCGTTAATGGGTGGAGTAAATACATACTCTAGACGAGCAAGAGTAGAACTAACCCTATGGAGATCAGAATCCGACGGATCCTCCTGAGAGCATGAAAGAGCTGCGTCTTCGGAATCTTATTGTAGCCGGGACGGTAGATTGAGATAAGATAACGTGGCTGAGCCGAAGATCGAGCCATGTACAGGTCGGTGAATTCTTTGCCGGTGATGATCGATGACAAGTGTTTAGATGCGAGACGGAGTCTGGCTATGGATCTTGGCCGCAGTTTCATGAGAATCTCTACTTTCAGATCAAGAGGAATGCTTTTAAACGGATCGTTTTCAATGCCTCGTTTTGTAGTCCTCCTCGTCACCCTTTTCATGGCCATTTTCAACTCCGCCTCTCACTGTTTCATTCTTATGACAATGAACCCTAATCTCTTTCTTATATACTAACCCTAATAGTTTAACTTTCCACGCCGACGATACCACTAATATATGGACTTGTACATAAAACCTCCAATTATATAATTTTGAAAACTAATATGATTCGCTCCCACCATATATGAACACAAATATTATTTACATATATTAAAAAAAATTATCAATTTAATTTAACAACAATAATATTATAAAAAATCTATATTAGACTATTTGTAATTAAATATAGATATAAAAAATATTATACTTAACCTTATTAAAATATTTATAGTTTATTCTAAAATAAAACTAATAGCAAGAAAATAAATTATAATTATATATTTATATGTATTAACATCAATATATAAAATTTTATTATAAATATTTTATCATTTATATATAAAATTTATAAACAATATTTTTTATCCAAGATTATACATATCTCATAAACAATCATATTTATTAGTATTTAAAATATTAATTCATATTTTCATATTTATCATCTTACTTTTTATTTTTTGTCCAAGATTATATATATCTCATAAATAAAATTAAAAACATAATATAATTATATATGTATAAATATTATAACTTTTATTAAATTATTTTATCGTTTATATTCATCCAAATTTAAAATTTATATAATTAATACGAATTTACTATATAAATTTGTATTATCCAGAAAGTCATAGTTATCAATATATAAAAATTATAATTAAAAATATTTTTTGTATTTATCTTCTTATTTTTAATGTGGATGATATATATCTTTAAAATAAAATAAATAAAATAAAATAATAAATAAATAAATATAAACTAAGGCTAATATTGTAAATAACTTAATTTTATTAATGGCAAATTAGTAATCAACAATTTTGAGAGTGAATATAAAGCCAAAAGCACTTCTCATTTAATATAAAGATAAAGATACTCTTTAGTTTCAAATATACTAACCCTAATAGTTTAACTTTCAAAGCGGACGATACCATTTCGTTTTAATAAAATCTTATATTTTATAATTATAACAGAAAAATACTCTTGTTTATTTTGGTGCAATGGAAATCCTTATATATAAGGTTGGGTATAATAACCGAACCCGAAGAACCGAACCGGATCCACACCAAAAAAGTTTGTATCGGTTCGGGTTTGATTCTAGCAAAATAACCGATTGGATCCCAAGTGCAAGTTACTTTGGATATCGGTTCGGGTAATACCTGATATCCAATTAATACTCGAACTAACCCGAACTATACCAATAATTCTACTATTTCATTTCTTTCCTATCTTAAATTATCTAAATTTTAATATTATATAAAAATGTTAAGGCGATATTCATTTATAAGTATTAAAATCTATTAGTATTTAGTTTACTATATAAATTAGTATTATTTGGGGTGAGATATTTTCTGGTTTTTTGGATTTTTTTTGAATTTTATTTCACAGTTTTCGGGTTTTGCCAGGTTATTCGGGTTTATTCGATTTTTCGGGTTTTTATGTTATATTGAGTATTTTGCTTACAAAAAAACAAACATGATTGATTTCATTAGGATTTTATATTGAAGTACATAACCGACCCGAATCTGACATGATCCGATCCTAACTGTACCGTTTTTTTTTTTTTTTGTAAAATACCGATTAGAGCTTCTAAGCATAGGACCAAAATATCGGAGAACCGAATGGGTGGAACCGAATACCGATCGGGTATCGGAATGCCCATGGCTACTTATATATGAGTAAGGACAATTAAATTAAACAGCATCTCAGAAGAGCATATAATTATTGCCTTTTTTAAGAAATCAATGTCTTTTGCATCAATGTCTCTTGCTTCTTGATCAAGTAACAGTAGACTTATTTATTCACAGAAGTTGATATGCATTTAGCTTCTTTCCTTTCTCCCAAAACGCTGTTAACTGTCGTACATTGAACTTTTGAGCCTAAAACAAAACTTTCATACGTAGATAGATTCAGCATACCAAACCGGTCATGGTTTAGCCGCTAACAATGACGAAGAAGGCTGAAATTGTAAGGTCCTGTAAGTGGGCAATTCAAGCTTTACAAACCTAATATGCATCCATGAATTTTGCTTCTTGAATCATTGATTAAGTAGAAGTGGTAGACTGATGTATTCACAGAAGTTGATATGCTTTAGCTTCTTGCTTCTCTCCCACCGATGCTAAACCAGGAAACTGTCCAATATCATGGCCAGCAAGAGAGCTTAACCTATCATGTAAACCGATTGCAAACTCTTCCGGATTAGCTTCACCGTTCTGTAGGAAATCCGCAATCTGCATAGGAAAACAAGAGGAGCAAAATCACATAAACAATTGTTTTCTTTTCCTTCTGCCATCATCAAATTAAGACACCAAGAACACAACCTTGTTAACAAGAGTAATTATAAGAAGCTTCTTACATGGTTTCCTAGGGCTTCACCGCTTAAAGCTGCGGATTCTAGGTTAGAACCGAGAAGCCAGTCACCGCATATACCAGCACGGCCTTGTGGATCAAATATACATGGAACTGCAGGAGTGTTCTTTGGAAGAGCTGCTCCCCTGTTCAAGAAAACTGAATCACTCCACCAAACTTCAAACATTTTTGCACGGTTAATACAGTTTTTATTTACTTACCATAGCTGGAGACGCGTATAAACCGGTTTAGGAAGCGACCCTTCAGGCAAGCCCAATGCAATTTCCACACCTTGAAGCATCCCGGTTCTAACTTTCTCCGATGTTACCGTTGGGATGTTTTCCTATGATGAAAAGAGGAAGGGAAACCATTTGGTTTCTGCAGTTTTTTTAGCATTGTGTTGTAAAGCTTTGAAGAAACTAACCTGAGGAACTTTGTTCTGTTTCCCATATGTTGCAGTACTAAAGAAAGTCCAGCAATGTGGAGTTCCATCATTACCAAGCTTTGCAGAGTTGTTTCCCATCCAAGACAATGATTCAACTCCTTTCACAAACGCTCCTTCGAAGTTCACTGTAGGAAGAGGATCATCGAAAGCTGCTAGTAGTGCCCATATGGAACTAAGATCAAGTTTCTAGAACAAAAAAATAGGATTGTATCAGAAGAAATCACATGGTTTAATTGCTGAACTAAATATGGTCTACCTTCATCTGTTTAGCAACAAGGGGCAACCCTGATGCAGATAGCAAACGATACTCCTTGAGTTTCACGTCGACGATAAAGACTATGTGGATACTTACATTCCACCATTCTCCATTTTTGTTTAGCTCCTACAGTGATAACATGATACTCCTTCGACTTATTACCCGTCATGCACAACACTTTGTACAGATGATTAACCGGATCATATCCAAAACAAGAAAAAGTTACATTTCTCCCAATCAATTTTGGTAACGATTTGAACTGACCGGTATTAGGGTTTCCAATCATTATTTTCCCAGCGTCCCCGCAGATCAAGCCGTTGATGGGTGGAGTAAATACATGACTTAGACCCCGAGCAAGATTAGAACTAACCCTATCATGGAGATCAGAATCCAACGGATCCTCCTGAGAGCGGGAGTGAAAGAGCTGCGTCTGTGGATTCTTCTTGTAGCCGGGACCGTAGATTGAGATAAGATAACGTGGCTGAGTTGAAGAACGAGCCATGAACAGGTCGGTGAATTCTTTGCCGGTGATGATTGATGAAAAATGTTTAGATGCGAGACGGAGCCTGGCTATGGATCTCGGCGGCAGTTTCATGAGAATCTCTACTTTCAGATCAAGAGGAATGCTTTTAAACGGATCGTTTTCAATGCCTCGTTTTGTAGTCCTCCTCGTCACCCTTTTCATGGCGATATTTTCAACTGTTTCAGTCTTATGACTCTGAGCTCTAATATTTTTCTTATATACTAACCCTAATTGTATAACTTTCCACGCCGACAATACCATCCCATTCTTTTTAATATTTTAGGGACTTGTAAATAAAAACTCCTGTTTTATAATTTTAAAATGTCTTCAACTTATGATTTTAAAATGTCTTTCAAAATCCGGTGTTATTGAATTTGAGATTTATGTATGGTCACTCAAAATCATTTACAATCCACTGTTATTGAAAATATTTTAAGTATTGAGATTTTAATGACTGCAGAGGGTTTTAGGGGATTTTAGGTGACTTTTAGTTAAAAATACAAAGATTCAATACACCCCCTAGTTTATTTTGGTGCAATGGAAATCTTTATATATGAATATGAGCAAGGACAATAAAATTAAACAAGTGTATCAGAAGAACATATAATTATTGCCTTTTTCAAGAAATCGTATTCTAGCTGTGGACAATCTACGGTCATTTGCAATTGTATATTCCACTTGAGCACTTGTGAACAATCGGATTCTGTGGCAATACCAACAAGCATCAACAATCTTTTATAGATGTATGCAACAATATATAAGGGTTGATAGCTTCTTAGATCAGTCGAATGGTTTAGCCCACCAACAAGGAAGGGTGAAACTGTGACACGTGCAAGTTCTTTGCTTGACTCTTAAATTGCATCGATGGGTTTTGTTTCTTAGACTACTAGAAAAACTAGTTAGTATATCCGAGATCTTTCTTACATGGGACTTCAACAAAAAGAGAAAGTAGTTCAGGGAGAATAGATCAATACGACAGTCCCATCTATATGATTTTGGACCATTCTTGTTTTCTTGATATCATGCAAAACCCACAAGTCAACATGACCAGTACTGTATGAGTGATCCACTAAGGATATTCACAGAAGTTGTTATTCATTAGCTTATTCCTTTTGGATCAATGTGTTTTGTCTTCTTGATCAAGTAACAGTAGACTCATGCTATCATGACACAACACAGAAACAGCTGAACAAAATAGGGAACAATATCTTATATAACTAGACAGATTCCGCAAACAAAAATGGTCATAAATAATGAAAGCTATATAAAAAATCAAAATGATGATGATCCAAGTAGCCAATACATTACTCTTTTCCCAATTCAAATGTAAATAAAATAAGAAAATCAAATTGCTTGCAGCCAGCTCCACATAAATTAAACTACTATTGTTTGAGATCTTAATTGATCAGAGGCAACATCTAAGGATTAACTTGCGTTTGACAGCAAGGGTTATCTTGGGAGGAAGCATGTTAAACAATGTATGGATGAAACTTGGGTGTTAATTGTGACTTACGAATCAATCGGTGAATATTTAACACACACACACATAGGTAATTAACATTCTTCATGATACAAAGCCCAAAAAGACAACCAAAACGATGATGAAGATAGCACAAAAATCTTGCTCTCCAAATATAAATAAAAAGAAATAAATCGAAGCTTGTTAGCTCCACACAAAACCAAAACTTTAACCAAGACATACTTGCATATATAATCCACAAGCATATAACACAAGTGATGAAAAGACTGAATAAATTATTGAGGCAGATGTCTCAATTGTCCGAGAACTGAAATGGAACTTGAACCAAAAAGAAAAGAAGAAGAGAAAGTTGAAGCTTCATTGAAAGAATAACTTACACCTTTCACAGAAACATATAACTCTGGACATGATCGAAAAAGACATCGATATCATCAGAGCCATCTCCAATTCCTTCAACCACAATTTTTTTGGCATTGTTTCCCTTATGATCGTAACAAAGAAAAAAGAACGGGTTAGGGGGTGAGAATGGCAATGGTGCGAATATGATCTCGCCAGTACAAAGTATACCCCTCACCACGAAACTATGACTTATCCCACATATATCTGTCACAGAGAGAACCACGGCAGCAGATTTTGACCATACTCCTTTCTTGGCATCTTCCAAAACCCATAGGTCAATTGGTCCAGCATACTCCTTAGCCGATAGAAACACGTTGCTTATATACTCTTTCTTAAACCCTAGTAGTATAACTTTCCAAGCGGGCTCTACCAATTCTTTTTAATGTTTTAGGGACTTGTAAATAAAACCTTATATTTTATAATTTTAACAGAAAATACTCTTTAGTTTAATTTGGTGCAATGAAAATCTTTATATATGAGTAATGACAATAAAATTATATAAGCGCCTGAGAAGAACATATAATTATTGCCTTTTTCAAGAAATCAATGTCTTTTTCATCAATGTCTCTTGCTTCTTGATCAAGTAACAGTAGACTTGGTTATTCAGAGAAGTTGTTGAATATTTGTTTAAACAAATTGTTTTCTAACTTGACCTTTTATTTTTTTTTTTTTCCTATGAAAAGCCGAAGAAAAAAGGTTGTTTCTTTGGTTTAGGAAACTTGGGCCGAAAACAGAAGTGGCCGGGACGGCTTTCCTGCCTTACTTTCGACATGGACACATTTACAACATTTTTAAAGGAGAGACGACATAACAGAAATTGATATTCATTAATATTAGCTTATTCCTTTTGGATCAATGTGTTTTTTCTTCTTGATCAAGTAACAGTAGACTCATGCTATCATGACACAACAGCTGAACAAAATAGGGAGTAGACAGATTCAGCAAACAAAAATGGTCATAAATAATGAAAGCTATTAAAAAAATCAAAATGATGATCCAAGTAGCCAATAGATAACTCTTTTGCCAATTCAAATGTAAATAAAATAAGAAAATCAAATGTCTCAGTCTCTTGCTTCTTGGTCAAGGTAACTATAGACTTATGTATTCACAGAAATTTATATTCATTAGCTTACTCCTTTTGGATCAATGAGTTTTTTCTTCTAGATCAAGGTAACTATAGACATATGTATTCACAGACATTGATATTCATTAGCTTATTTCTTTTCGGATCAATGAGTTTTTTCTTCTTGATCAAGTAACAGTAGACTCATGCTATCATGACACAACACAAAAACAGCTGAACAAAACAGGGAGTAGTAGCTTATATAACTAGACAGATTAAGCAAACAAAAATGGTCATAAATAATCAAAAAAGAAAATCGAAGCTTGTTAGCTCCACATAGAACCAAACCTTTAATAAAGTCATACTTGCATATATATAATCCACAATCATACAACACAAGTGATGAAAAGACTGAATAAATTATTGAAGCATATGTCTCAATTATCCAAGAACTGAAATGGAACTTGAACCAAAAAAAAAAAGAAAAAGAAAAAAGAAAGTTGAGGCTTCATTGAAAGATTAACTTACCTTTCACATAAACATATAACTCTCAACATGATCGAAAAAGACATCGATATAATTAGAGCCATCTCCAAATCCTTCAATCACACCTTTTCTGACACTTTTTTTATTGGGATCATAAAAAATAAAATAGAATGGGTTAGGGGCTGGGTGTGGGTGTGGGTGTGGTACGAATATGATCTCGCCAGTAGGAAGTATAGCCCTCAACACGAATCGTAGATCCCTTCCACATATATCTGCCTTAGAAGGAACAACGGCAGCAGCTTTTGACCAGACTCCTTTGTTGGAGTCTTCAAGAACCCACAGGTCAATTGGACGGTCAAAAAATTGAGAAGCTATAGTTATCTTTCCAGAGTGATTCACCAGAATACCAGAAAGTAGAAGCTTAGAATCTCCTGGTAGCTTAGTAACACTAAACTCTTCAGAACTCAGATGAAAGCTCAATAGAGTTCGTTGCCTCTTGTAAGAAGCTAAATAATAAACAACCCCATCCCTGCATATCCCTTGAGTACCATGATCACTACAATGACGATGTGGATACTTACATTCGACCATTCTCCATTGTTGTTTAGCTCCTACAGTGATAACATGATGCTCAGCTGACTCATTAGCCTCCCACGCCATACCATCAGTAGTTAGCATCATCGTCAAGCACAACACTTTGTACGAATCATTAATCGGATCATATCCAAGAACAGAGAAATAGATGCTTCTCTTCGTTTCGACTCTTGGTAACAATACAAATTGACTGGTACTAGGGTTTCCAATCATTATTTCATTATCTTTTCGACCGCAGATCAAGCCGCGGATTGGTGGAGAAAATATATACCAATGACCCGGAGCAAGACTAGAACTAACCATATGATCAGAATCCGACGGATCCTCCTGAGAGAAGGAGTAAAAGAGCATCTCCTCGTTGGAGGACTGGTAGACTGAGATAAGATAACGTGGCTGAGTCGAAGATCGAGCCATGTACATGTCAGTGAATTTTTTGCCGGTGATGATCGATGACAAGTGTTTAGAAACGAGACGGAGCCTGGGTATGGATCTCGCCGGCAATTTCATGAGAATCTCTTCTATGAGTTCAAGAGGAATACTCGTAAACAGATTGTTCATGACCATTTTCATGGCCATTTTCAACTCAGCCTCACTGTTTCATTCTCATGACTCTTAATCCTAATCTATTTCTTATATACTCTTTCATAAACCTTATCTATACTATTAAGAGAATGCCATTAGTTTTGGATGTAATTACAATCCATGCAACTGATTTCTTTTATTAGATTGTGAATTGATTAAGGACAAAAGTGAATTGTATTAAAAAGGAAAATAATTTCACATTTTAAATAAAAATTTACTGATATTGCATCAACAATTAAATTTGCAAGATTTTATGCAAATTATGGTATATTGCTAAATATTAGCACAAATGTATAAAGTTAAATATTGTATATATTCTTTAAAAAAATATTTGACTATATTTAAAATTAATAATCTTAATAAATCCAAATCATGGATTTTAAATATAATTGATAATTTCCTTCAAATGTTTATTAACTTTAAATTCCAAAATTTAATGCGACGATATTTTATAAAAAAAATAGTTTATCTTTTAACTTTAGTTAAAGAAAACAAATCAAATTCAATTTGGAATATTGCATATATGGAAGTGAATATATTGCCAATAAAAATAAATAATAACTAATTTAATTAGTTTTCAAAATTAAATTAAAATAATTAAAGAATCTTGTTTTATTGATTTGTTTGGTTTTTAGGTAGGAGGTATTTGATTCATTCAGAGTAAAAATGTATTAAAAATATATATAAAGTTAAATTTTCTGTATTTTGTATTAAAATTTTAAAAATTAATTTATAAACAAACATAAAAAATTTAAATAGACATGTGTTACTTCTAACATATTTAAATATTCATATATAAATGAGTCTTAAATATTATCGGGTTTAAACGGGCCAAATATGCCTTTTTACATCTCTATATTAATCCAAATAAAATTAAAAAAAAACCCAAAAATAAATAGTTTACTAACTAATTTTTGCAAAAATAAAAATTGTGTTAAATAGCTGCAAAATATAAAATTCAATCGTAGTTAAAATATATAGAGAAATACACAAAGTTAGTTTTCCAATGTTTTGTATTAAATTATAAAATAAATATAATTTATAAAGAGAGATATATATGGATTCAAATAGGCATGTCTTACTTATGACATGTTGCTTAATATTAGCACAAAATTATAAACTTGAAAATTGTATATATTCTTTATAAATATTTAAATATATTTACAATTCAAAATCTCAATAAATGTAAATCATGGATTTTAAATATAATTGATAGTTCCTTCAAATGTTTATTAACTTTAAATTACAAACTTTAATGGGACAATATTTAGAAAACAGTTTATCTTTTAACTTTAATTAAATAAAAGAAATCAAATTCAGTTTGGAATGTTTCATATATGGAAATGAATACATTTCCAATAAAACTAAATCAGAACTAATTTAATTAGTTTCAAGATTACATTAAAATATTTAAAAAATCTCAATTCAGTGATTTGTTTGGTTTTTAGCTAGGAGGTATTGAATTCAATCAGAGTAAAAATGTATAAGAAAATATACAAAGTTAAATTTTATGTATTTTGTATTAAAATATTAAAATTAAATTTATAAATAGATATAAACGGATTTAAATAGGCATGTGTTACTTCTAAGTTCTAATATGTTTAAACATGCATGTCTAAATGAGCCTTAAATATAATTGAATTTAAACATGCAAATATGTATTTTTACATCTCTATATTAACCCAAATATTTTTTTTAAACCCAAAAATAAATGGTTTAGTAATTAATTTTTGCAAAAATAAAAAAAAATGTGTTAAACAGCTGCAAAATATAGAACTCAGTCGTAGTAAAAATATATAGAGAATACACAAAGTTAGTTTTTCAGTATTTTGTATTTAATTTTGAAATAAATATAATTTATAAACATATGTATATATTTAAATAGACATGTCTTACTTCTAACGGGTTTAAACGGACATGTCAAAATAGTTCTTAAATATAAATAGGTTTAAGGGGTTAAGTCTGTCCGTTTTAACATCTTTATGTAAACCCCATTAAAAAACTAAATATAAAAAGCCAACAAGAAATATTTTACTAAATACTTTTGAAAGAAAAAAATATCTTAAATGGTCAGGAAGTATTGGATTCATTAGAATAAAAATGTATAATAAATATACAAAATTATATTTCTGTATTTTGTTCATTTGGATATGCTAGATGAACAGTAAAAGTCCTCCAATTATATAAAAGCATTGACAGAAAAGACGTTTTTATTTTTGGTGCAGTGAAAATCTTTAGACAAAAAGTTAAAACATTCATCTACCAGATTCATGCTTGCGCTTCTGTTTCGGGTACAGAGGCTACGGGGCGAAGCAGACCACCCAACCTGGTCAGGATCGGGCCGGCCATAGGTGATGGAAAATAAAAAGACATAATCAATATTCAAAGAATCGGGAAAAGGTAACAAAGTATGATCTGGTTTTCTGTCGAAAGAAAGATTTTGGCGCCTCTGATACTGAACTAGATGCCGCAAAAGTCATTCAACATTCAATCAAGGAGTTCTTAATCATGACTTAATGATGAGATGAGGCCAATCACATCCCAAAAAGACAGAAGGAAAGACAAAGATTACCATTAGGCGAAAGCAGCTTCGTTGCCTAGTTTGTTAGGTAACAGTACTAATTGATTTATTCACATAAATTGATATGTTAATTAAACCAGGAACATGGTAGGTAATCTTTGTCCGAAAAATGACTCATGTTGAACGATGCATCGATGAAACTTGGGTGTTAATTGTGACTGACGAATCAATTGGAGAATATTTAACACACACACATAACTAACATTCTTCATGATACAAAGCCTAAAAAGGCAATCAAAACGATGATGAAGATCCGTTTGCTCTCCAAAAATAAATAAAGAAAAGAAAATCGAAGCTTGTTAGCTCAACACAAAACCAAAACTTTAATAAAGTCATACTTGCATATATATATATATATATATATATATATATATATATATATATTGAATCATGTCTGAATTATCCGAGAACTGAAAAAAAAAAAAAAAAGAGGAGAAAGTTGAGGCTTCATTGAAAGACATCAATAACAGAAGCGCCACCTCCAATTCCTTCAATCACAACTTTTCTGACACTTTTTGGCTGAGTCGGGACTGACCGTAGATTGAGATAAGATAACGTGGCTGAGTCGAAGATCGAGCTAAGTACAGGTGGGTGAATTCTCTGCTGTTGATGATCGATGACAAGTGTTTAGAAGCGACACGGAGCCTGGCTAGGGATCTCACCGGCAGTTTCATGAGAATCTCTACTTTCAGTTTAAGAGGAATACTCTTAAACGGATCGTTTTCATCGCCTCGATTTGTAGACCTCATCGTGACCTTTTTCATGGCGATTTTTTCAACTCCTCCTCACTGTTTCGTTCTTATGACTCTGAACCCTAATATCTTTCTTATATATACTAACCCTAATGGTATAACTTTCCACACCGACGTACGATACCATCCCATTCTTTTTAATATTTTAGGGACTTGTAAATAAACCTTCATATTTTATAATTTTAAAAGAATCTTTAGTTTATTTTGGTGCAATAGTAATTCTTATATATGAATACTGTATGATTTGCTCGCACCATGTGCGCAACCATTAATAAATAAATTTTTTTTAAAAATCATCAATTTAATTTAGCAATAATAATATTATTAAAAACTATTTATATTATATTAATTATAATTATATTTAACCTAGTAAACTTTTATACTTAACTAATAAATATATATATATTTAATTCTACTTTGTAAACATATTTTCATATTAGTTATAATAAATTATAATTTCGACTAAAAAAAGTTATAATAAATAATAGTTATATATATAAATATCAATATATATACATTAATCATCATTTATATTTATCTAAATTCAAAATTCATATAAATAATACGAATTTACTATATGAAATCTTATTATCTACAACAATCATATTTATCAGTATTTAAATCTCTTATTTCAAAAATAGTTTCATATTTATCATCTTGGTTTTTTAATTTTTTTATATGAGCTTGTACTTATCTTTAAAATAAAATAAAATAAAATAATTTTTAAAACTAATATAATAAATAATAAAATTATCAATATAAACTGAGGTTAATACAGTAATTAACCTAATTTCATTAAGGGTAATCAAATAATCAACTATTTTGAGAGTTAATATAAAGCCAAAAGCACTTCTCAATTAATATAAAGATAAAGATGCTCAAGGACAATAAAATTAAACAAGTGTCTCAGAAGAACATATAATTATTGCCTTTTTCAAGAAATCGGATTCTGTGGACAATCTACGGTCATTTGCAACTGTATATTCCACTTGAGCACTTGTGAACAATTGGATTCTGTGGCAGTACCAACAAGCATCAACAATCTGGCTTCAGCCTAGCTTTTTCTTTATGCACTTATATAAAGGGTTGATAGCTTCTTAGATCATGGTTTAGCCCACCAACAAGGAAGGGTGAAACTGTGACTCGGTGTAAGTTCGCGTACTTCTTTGCTAGTAGTATATCCGAGATCTTTCTTACATGGGACTTGAACAAAAAAAAAAACTACTTTATCAACGGATATAATTTCCTTGATAGGAACATGGAGTCTCTACATGATCCAAAGAGACAGTTGTGGGACCAACACTATCTACGACTTCAATATCAACTCTTCTAGCATTGTTTTGGATCAACACTATCTACAACTTCATTCGCTTATTCCTTTTGGATCAATGTGTTTTGTCTTCTTGATCAAGTAACAGTAGACTCATGCTATCATGACACACAACACAGAAACAGCTGAACAAAACAGGGAATAGTAGCTTAGAGCATGATTATCAAGGGTTCTTAGGGGTGTGGTTCTTAACTATTCACGTGGGACCCACGTGAATAGTTAAGAACCCGGGTCCTAAAAATCCTTATTTAAGAACCGGTTCTTACACTGTTCATGACACGTGGCGGCTTATCATTCGTCTAATTTTTTTTTCGATTTTTTTTTTTTTTTTACACTTTTCCCCAAAGAAAAAAAAAAAATTTAAGAACCCCATAGGGGGTTCATTGATGGTCATGCTCTTATATAAACTAGACAGATTCAGCAAACAAAAATAATCATAAATAATCAAAAAAAAAAAAAAAATTGAAGCTTGTTAGCTCAACACAAAACCAAAACTTTAACAAAGTTATACTTGCATATATATATAATCCACAAGCATACAACACCAATGATGAAAAGACTGAATAAATTATTGAATTATAAGTCTCAGTTATCCAAGAACTGAAATGGAGCTTAAACAACAAAAAGAGAAAGTTGAGGCTTCATTGAAAGATTAACTTACCTTTCACAGAAACATATAACTCTCTACATGATCGACAAAGACATTGATATAAGAAGAGCCATCTCCAATTCCTTCAATCACAACTTTTCTGCCATTCTTTTCCTTGGGATCGTAACAAATAACAAAGTATGGGTTAGGGGGTCGGTATGGTGCGAAAATGATCTCGCCAGTACGAAGTATACCACTCAACATGAACGGATGATCACTCCCACATATATCTGCCACAGAAGGAACCACGGCAGCAGCTTTTGACCATACTCCTTTCTTGGCATCTTCAAGAACCCATAGGTCAATTGGACCGTCACAGGCCAGCTGATGAGTCGATATAGTTATCTTTCCAGTGTGATTCACCAGTTTACCAAAATGTTGAGGCATATAATCCTCAGGTAGCTTAGTAACATTTAACTCTTCAGAACTCAGATTGAAGCTCATTAGAGTTCGTTTCTCCTTGTAAGAAGCTAAATAATACACAACACCATCTCTGCATATCCCTTGAGCATCATATTGACCATAAGGACGATGTGGGTGCTTACATTCTATCATTCTCCATTTTTGTTTAGCTCCAACAGTGATAACTTGATACTCCTCCCAAAAAACATTTGTCATCGTTATGCAAAACACTTTGTACAGATCATTAACTGGATCATATCCAAAAACAGATAAAATGTATTTACTGTTCGTTTTGACACTTGGTAACGATACAAATTGACCCGTACTAGGGTTTCCAATCATTATTTCGTTAACGTTTTGACTGCAGATCAAGCCACGGACAGGTGGAGTAAATATATACCGTAGACCCGGAGGAATAGTAATCATAACATGATGATCAGAATCCGACGGATCCTCCTGAGACCAGGACTGAAAGTGATGCATCTTCTTGTAGCCGGGACCACAGATTGAGATAAGATGATGTGGCCGAGTCGAAGATCGAGCCATGTACATGTCGGTGAATTCTTTGCCGGTGATGATCGAAGACAAGTGTTTAGAAGCAAAACGAAGCCTGGCTATGGATCTCGGCGGTAATTTCATGAGAATCTCTACTACCAGTTCAAGAGGAATACTAGTAAACGGATCGTTCATGACCCTTTTCATGGTGATTTTGAACCCAGCCTCAGTGTTTCATTCTTATGACTCTTAAGCCTACTATGTTTCTTATATTTATACTATTAATTACAATATGTGCCACTGATTTCTTTTGTTAGATTACGAATTACATAAAAGCAAAAGTATATTAAATATTTTGTGGTGTATTCTAACAAAATATACACAAAGTCACAAATGCACTTAATTATCTCAGATTTTTAACACATACTTTTCAAATAATATTAATGACTACAATATCTTTCATTTAAAATAAAATCTATTTAAAATATTATTTATACATTGAATATGTTAATTTAAATAAAAAATTTCCAAACAACTTAATCTCATAACACAAATGTAGTTGAATAAATGTAAATAATAAAAATAAATCTTACATGAAGATTTTCTGAGATTGCATCAACAATTAAATTTGAAAGATATTAGGTGAAATTTATGATATATTGCTAAACATTAGCACAAATGTAAAAAAGTTGAAAATTTTATACATATACATATATAATAATATTTGAATATATTTAAAATTCAAAATCTTAATAAATGTAAACCATGAATTTTAAATATAATTTATGATTTTCTTAAAGGTTTTATTCACTTAAAATTACTATCATTAATGCAACGATATTTTGTAAAAAAAAATTATTTTTTAATTTAATTAAATAAAATAAATCAAATTCAGTTTGTAATTTAAATTCTTTAAATAAAAGTGTATTAAATATTTTGTGGTGCATTCTAACAAAATATACACAAGCATACACTTCATTATTTCAGATTTTTTTATAAATACTTTCCAAATAACATTCATGACTACAATATCTTCCAATTTTTTTTTAAAACAAAATCTATTAAAAATATTATTTATAGATGGAATATGCTAATTTAAATAACAACTTTTCAAACAATTTGATCTCATAACACAAATACAGTTAAATAAATGAATGAACCTTAAATAAATGTAACAATAAGAAAAAAAAAATCTTGCATTGAAAGAAATAATTTTACATTTTAAAATATTAAATGAAGATTATCCGAGATTGCATAAACAATTAAATTTAAAAGATATTAGGCAAAATTTATGATATATTGCTAAATATTAGTACACATGTAAAAAAGTTGAATATTGTATATATTTTTTTAAAAAAAAATTGAATATATTTAAACTTCAAAATGTTAATAAATGTAAATCATGAACTTTAAATATATGTGATGGTTTCCTTATAAGTTTTATTCACCTTAAATTCATAATTTTAATGCGACAATTTTTCTAAATAGTTTATCTTTTAGCTTTAATTAGGTAAAATTTGGTAAAACAAATCAAATTCAGTTTGTAATTTTCCATATATGTAGGTGAATATATTGCCAATAGAACTAAATCAGAAATCATTTAATTAAATTACAAGATTACATTAAAATATTTTATAAATCTCGATTTATTGATTTGATTGATTTATAATGTAGAAGTATTATTTTAGAATATGTGAAACTATCAATAGAAGATTATGAAAACCCTATGTTATTTCTAATATATAGATAGGCTAAATGAGCATTTGAAAATAAAAAAAAAAATTATCTCAATTTATTCAATTTTTGTATGTTTGTTATTTCATTATATTAAGCTTCCATTGGTGATTGATCTCTATGATCTCTATGTTCTCTTCCGTGAGAGCAGGAGTGTAAGAGCTGCATCTGCTTGTAGCCGTGAGGGTAGAGGTAGACTGAGAAAAGATAACATGGTTGAGTCGGAGATCGAGTTACATGTCGGTGCAGTAGCGGAGGCAGCTGTAGGTGAAGGGGTCACTTGACCCCTATGGATTTTTGCTAAAAAAATAATTTACTTGTATTTTGCAAAAGAAATTTGGTAAAATGGCGTATATTTAGTTAATTGACCCATAACATTTGCTCGTAACATAATTTGACCCCATGATTTTTTTTCAATTACAACTTTTAACTTTATATATTCATCATTTCAATAATCATTTTACCATAATTTTTTTTTGTTATTTTTTACAAAGGTATAACATCTTTATACCCAACAAAAAGAACTGAACTATTTATTTTTACATTTTTATATATACATTTTTTCTTTTTAATCTTTTAATCTTTATTACACTTTACTTTTTTAACCATTTTAGATCTATTTAAATATTTAATAACTAGTAAATAATAACTATGGTGTATGTTAATATTTGGATATATATATTAATTTTAATATATTCGATAATTTTTTATTCATTAATTTTATAATAATTATTTTAAAAATAAATTATAAATTAAATTGACTCCGATTAATAAAAATTCTGGCTCCGCCACTAGGTGGATGAATTCTTTGCCGGTGATGATTGATGACAAGTGTTTAGAAGCGAAACGGAGCCTGGCTATGGATCTTGGCGGCAATTTCATGAGAATCTCTACTTTCAGTTCAAGTGGAATACTTGTAAACGGATCGTTTTCATTGCTTTCGTCTGGTTTCTTTGACTTCTCAGTGACCCTTTTCATTGACCCTTTTCTTGGCTATGTGTCACTGTTCCATTCTTATAACTCTTAACCCTACTATCTTTCTTATATACTCTTTCTTAAACTCTAATTGTATAACTTTCCACGCCGGCGACATTAATTCTTTTTAGTATTCAGGGACTTGTAAATAAAACCTCCTATTTTAGAATTTTAACAGAAAATACTCTTTGGTCTATTTTGGTGCAATGGAAATCCTTACATATGCGTTATAAGGACAACAAAGTTAAACAAGTTTCTCAGAAGAACATATATAATTATTGCATTTTTCAAGAAATCAATGTATTTTGCATCTATGTCTCAGTAGACCTGGTTATTCACGGAAGTTGTTGAATATTTGTTGGCTACAATGTAGTATTTCAACATCTTCAGGTAACTTAGTAACACCAGAGTTTTCAGATCGCACATCAAAACTCACCAAAGATCAAGAAACGAATAGCTCAGTGAGATCCTTTCGACGTACTATAGATGACAATCCTTTAGGAACGGATCTAGGATTGTCTTTTTTATTAACATGGGGTATCTCGAGCCTATAGAGAGGTTCAGACTAATTCTCAAGGGGAGGTGTAGTCCATGTATAGACTCTCTTTCCATGTATTTAAATGGGCTGAAAGCAATGACCCATATTTATGTCCAAGAAAATGTGTTTTAGTTTCGCATATCAGGTGGATCGAGTTTGAAATTAACGTGTTGGCGATCACAAGCCCTTGGACTAGGATCGTCTTCTTTCTAGGTCCAAAACACAACTAGGATCAATCAACTAGTCCAGGAAGCTCCACACACAACTATAATAAAGTGATCTTGATCAAGGTAACTTTAGACATATGTATTCACAGAAGTTGATATTATTAGCTTATTCCTTTTGGATCAATGTGTTTTTTATCAAGTGACAGTAGTCTCATGCTATCATGACACACAACACAGAAACAGCTGAACAAAACAGGGAGTAGTAGCTTATATAACTAGACAGATTCAGCAAACAAAAATGGTCATAAATAATGAAAGCTATTAAAAAAAAAAAATCAAAATGATGATGATGATCCAAGTAGCCAATAAATAACTATTTTGCCAATTCAAATGTAAATAAAATAAGAAAATCAAATGTCTCAGTTATCAACTGAAATGGAACTTGAATCCCAAAAAAAAAAAAAAGAGAAAGTTGAGGCTTCACTGAAAGCTTAACTCACCTTTCACAGAAACATAAAACTCTCTACATGATCGAAAAAGACAAAGATAGGATCAGAGCCATTTCCAACTCCTTCAAGCACACATTTCTTGACATTTTTTTCTTTTGGATCGTAACAAACAAAAATGCACGGGTTGTGGGATGAGAATTCGAGTGATTGGAATACGATCTCGCCAGTACGAAGTATACCCCTCAGCACGAAACTATGACCAATTATTGAGAAACTATGACATATATCTGCAACAGAAGGAGCCACAGCAGCAGCTTTTGACCATACTCCTTTCTTGACATCTTCAAGAACCCATAAGTCAATTGGACGGTCAGATAATTGAGAAGCTATAGTTATCTTTCCAGTGTGATTCACCAGAGTACCAATACTATGACTATCATATGGTATCTTAATAACATTAAACTTTTCAGAACTCAGATTGAAACTCATTAGAGTTCGTTTCTCCTTGTATGAAGCTAAATAATACACAACACCATCCCTGCATATCCCTTGATTATCAAATGCAGCGTAATGACGATGTGGATACTTGCATTCGACCATTCTCCATTTTTGTTTAGCTCCTACAGTGCTAACCTATGATGCACGTGTACTTCTAAATGTATGCCGTCCCCGTACCGGAAACGTTTCGGGTACTCAGAAACTTGGGGACAGCTCGGAAACTTTTCGAAAAAGATAAGATAGAAAAAAATTATCGAAAACAGAAAAATGAGATTTTAAAACGTTTTTTAATGGTTAAATTTCAAAACTGGTGTTTTATATAAAACTAAAGTATTTTCTAATTAGCTATGTTGAGATTTAAGTATGATTTTCTTTATAATTATATGTATATGTATATTTTGTATATGTTTATTAACGTATCCTCGCCGTACCCGTATTTATAAAATTTATATTTTACCGTTTTTCGTCCCCGTTTCCGTACCCGTTTCTTGTACCCGTACCCGTATCCGTGCTATTTAGGTGCTAACTTGATGCTCAGCTGACTCAATACCCTCCCTCCATGTCATGCACAACACTTTGTACAAATCATTAACCGGATCATATCCAAAACAAGATAAAGTTATATTTCTCCCAATCAATCTTGGTAACGATTTGAACTGACCGGTATTAGGGTTTCCAATCATTATTTTCCCAGCGTCGTTTCGACCGCAGATCAAGCCGTTGATGGGTGGAGTAAATACATGACTTAGACCCCGAGCAAGATTAGAACTAACCCTATCATGGAGATCAGAATCCGACGGATCCTCCTGAGAGCATGAGTGAAAGAGCTGTGTCTTCGGAATCTTCTTGTAGCCGGGACCGTAGATTGAGATAAGATAACGTGGCTGAGTCAAAGATCGAGCCATGAACAGGTCGGTGAATTCTTTGCCGGTGATGATCGATGACAAGTGTTTAGATGCGAGACGGAGCCTGGCTATGGATCTCGGCGGCAGTTTCATGAGAATCTCTACTTTCAGATCAAGAGGAATGCTCGTAAACGGATCGTTTTCAATGCCTCGTTTTGTAGTCCTCCTCGTCACCCTTTTCATGGCGATACTTTCAACTCTGCCTCACTGTTTCAATCTCATGACTCTTAACTCTAATCTCTTTCCTATATACTCTTTCTTAAACCCTAATAGTGTATAACTTTCTGCGGCCCATACCAATTCTTTTTAATATTTTTGGAATTACTTGTTAAAAAAAACCTCCTATTTTATAGTTTTAACCGAAAATACTCTTTAGTTTATTTTGGTGCAATGGAAATCCTTGAATACGAGTAAGGACAACATTATTAAACAAGTTCCTCAGAAGAACATATAATTATTGCCGTTTTCAAGAAATCAAGTAACAGAAGTTGATATGCCTTTAGCTTCTTCCTTTTGACCACCGATGTTAAACCAGAAAAGTGTCGAATATCATGGCTAGTAAGAGCCTTAACCTATCATGTAAACCGATTGCAAACTCTTGTTCGCCGTTCGATCGATTGTAAACTCTTGTTCACCGAACAAAACATTTGTTGTCTTTTTCTTATGCGGTCAGCAATTGCGACACAATAACACAAAAAGGATTGTTATTGGAGGTAATCATTTTTCCACCTTTGACTCATGAGATTTTTGAGGATATGAGATTGGAGATTTTTCCCTCAAATCACGAGGAGGGAGGCCGATTAAACTTACACAAAAAGTCCAAGATATGCAATGGACTTTAGCGGGAAAGGTAAAAAGAGACGAGGTGGTCGAGGCGGCCACAATCCTCCATTTTAGAAGTTTTAAGAACTTTCTCTCTTCTATCTCTATCTTATCTTTCTTGCAATTCTACTCAATCACTTATTTAGATTTAAAAACTGTATGACTTAACGGTTATAGCATTGTATTTTTAATTTTTCGCAATTTCAATAGAATGCCTTTTTTCAAAAAAAAAAAAAAAAGTAACTTAGAGCTACTGCCGTAAAAATTTGATATTCATCTGTTTAGCAACGAGGGGCCAGCTTGTTACAGAAAGCAAACGATCCAACACGTTTATGAAAAAATATCTCTTTTCTAATATCTTTTTTTTTTCTCTTGATGTCTCTCATTTCTACTCACATGGTTTCAATCTCTCTCTTTTTCTCTCCACTGGTTTCTTCTTTAAACCTGACCTCTTTACATTTTGGTTATTTGCAAATAAAACCTCTCGTTCTGAGATTTTAACGAAAGTGTTCTAATTTAGGGGTTTTGCAAATAGAACCCTCGCTTTGAACGGCCATTTTAGTTCTTCACTGTGTATATATTTAGGGATTTGCAAGGTAAACCTAATTCATTTTAAACATATTGCAGAAAACATGTTTTGTTTTTGGTGCAATGAAAATCTTTATGGCAAAAAGTTAAACATGGATCGTCCAGTTTTGTGCTTCTTCAACAAGCAGTATACTAGTTGATGTATTCACAGGATTTGTTGATATGTTAGAGCACCCACAGCCGTGTTATCGGCGTGGGGTTCTTAACTTTTTTTTTTTTTTTTTTTTTTTTTTTTTTTTTTTTTTTAATCTGTCGAAAAAAAAAATTAAAAAAAAAAATTTGACCAATAGCATCACGCCACGTGGCATAAATAGTGTAAGGATCGATCCTTATATAAGAGCATGTTTATCAATGGTTCTTAAGGGGTTCTTAAGGGTGGGGTTCTTAACTATTCACGTGGGTCCCATGTGAATAGTTAAGAACCCGGGTTCTAAGAGCATCTCCATCAGGGCTTTTGGGGGGTTTTTAGACACGGTTTCTAAGAAAAGTTGGAATAAAATAACAATTTATGTGAGACCCACTTAAGAGACAGGCTCTTAAGTTCCTTGTTTAAGAAACCGTCTCTTACACGTGGCGTCTGCCCATTGGTCAATTTTTTTTTTTTTTAGTCTGTCCGGAAAAAAAAAAATATTAAAAAACAAATTTAAGAAACCCACTAGGGTAACACTGATGGAGATGCTCTAAGAGCATGATTATCAAGGGTTCTTAAGGGTGGGGTTCTTAACTATTCACGTGGGTCCCACGTGAATAGTTAAGAACCCGACCCTTAAAAATCCTTATTTAAGAACCGGTTCTTACACTGTTCATGACACGTGGCAGCCTGTCATTCGTCTATTTTTTTTTCGATTTTTTTTTTTTTACACTTTTCCAAAAAAAAAAAAAAAAAAAAATTTTAAGAACCCCATGAGGGATTCACCACTAATCATGCTCTAAAAATCCTTATTTAAGAACCGGTTCTTACACTGTTCATGACACGTGGCAGCCTGTCATTCGTCTATTTTTTTCGATTTTTTTTTTTACACTTTTCCCAAAAAAAAAAAAAAAAAAAAAAAATTAAAAACCCCATGAGCGGTTCACCACTAATCATGCTCTACGTGGGACCCACGTGAATAGTTAAGAACTCCTACCCTTAAGAACCCCTAATGTTCATGGTCTTAGGGAACATGGTAAATACCATTTGTTAACCGATTACAAACTCTTCCAGATTAGCTTTCACCATTCAACAACTCAAATAAGTAGCCTAGTGATCAGTGCCGTGCCTACACTTTTGGAGGCCTAGGCCTAATTTTTTTAAAAGAAAATAACATGGTTTCTTCGTAATGTTCTTTATAAACAATTGAACTTTTAGATACAGTATACATGTCTGTGATAAAAAGAAAAAAAAATCTATTAAAAAGAGACCGAACTAAAATGTAAATAACAAAATATATGAACAATAAGTTCTTTACAAACATGTGTATACACTTTTTATACTACAACATGAACTATTATATTTTGTATAGATGAATCCCAATACAAAATAGGGGGCATGGAGCTTCATGCCCTTTTTTGCAATGGTGAGCACGGCTTTGCTAGTGATAATGCAAAGGGATTAGTTCTGTTGTAGCTCAGGGTTAAAAAACTTAATTTGATACGAAATATTATTTTTAAATTGGAATTTCCGGAGGTTTAGGTGAAATTATTAGCATAAGAAACGAAAAATGTAGAAAAATAAAGAAAGGGGAAGAGATTGAGGTTGAGTTTGTCACCAAGAGGCAAAATGTTTGTGAAATAATATTGATTCTTCAAAGTTAAGGTTTTCATTACATAGCAAAACTATATATATGAGAACTCATGTGTTAAAACCCTAAACACATTGAGCTTTGTGGAAACAAAAATGGGCTTTGCTCTAATAGCATAAACGATTAAGGGTTATCTTGTGAGGAAACATGTTGAACAATGTATCGATGAAACTTTGGTGTTAATTGTGACTTACTAATCAATCGGAGAATATTAACACACACAAACACAAACACACACACACACACACACACACACACAATTAACATTTTTCATGATACAAAGCCCAAAAAGGCAATCAAAACGATGATGAAGATCCATCTAGCCAGCACAAAAATCTTTTCGCTCTCCAAATATAAATAAAGAAGAGTAAATCGAAGCTTGTTACTTAGCTCCACACAAAACCAAAACTCATACTTGCATATATATAATCCACAAGCATACAAAACCAGTGATGAAAAATACTAAATAAATTATCGAATAAGATGTCTCAATTATCCAAGAACTGAAATGGAACTTGAACCCAAGAGAAAGATTAACTTACCTTTCACAGAAACATATAACTCTCGACATGATCGAAAAAGACAAAGATATCATCAGAGCCTCCAACTCCTTCAAGCTCAAATTTCTTGACACTTTCTTCTTTGGGATCGTAACAAACAACAACTAACGGGTCATGGGATGCTGATTGGAATATGATCTCACCGGTACGAAGTATACCCCTGACAGAGTAACTATGATCACCACATATATCTGCAATAGAAGGAGCCACTGCATCAGCTTTTGACCATACTCCTTTCTTGGCATCTTTTAGAACCCATAGGTCAATTGGGTTGCAATATGCCATCCGACTCGATATAGTTATCTTTCCAGTGTGATTCACCAGAATACCATAATTTTGAAGCTCATGATCTTTGGGTAGCTTAGTAACATTAAACTCTTCTGAACTCAGATTGAAGCTCATTAGAGTTTGTTTCTCCTTGTAAGAAGCTAAATAATACACAACCCCATCTCTGCATATCCCTTGAGTTTCACGTCGACGATAAGGACTATGTGGATACTTACATTCCACCATTCTCCATTTTTGTTTAGCTCCTACAGTGATAACATGATACTCCTTCGACTTATTACCCGTCATGCACAACACTTTGTACAGATGATTAACCGGATCATATCCAAAACAAGAAAAAGTTATATTTCTCCCAATCAATTTTGGTAACGATTTGAACTGACCGGTATTAGGGTTTCCAATCATTATTTTCCCAGCGTCCCCGCAGATCAAGCCGTTGATGGGTGGAGTAAATACATGACTTAGACCCCGAGCAAGATTAGAACTAACCCTATCATGGAGATCAGAATCCAACGGATCCTCCTGAGAGCGGGAGTGAAAGAGCTGCGTCTGTGGATTCTTCTTGTAGCCGGGACCGTAGATTGAGATAAGATAACGTGGCTGAGTTGAAGAACGAGCCATGAACAGGTCGGTGAATTCTTTGCCGGTGATGATTGATGAAAAATGTTTAGATGCGAGACGGAGCCTGGCTATGGATCTCGGCGGCAGTTTCATGAGAATCTCTACTTTCAGATCAAGAGGAATGCTTTTAAACGGATCGTTTTCAATGCCTCGTTTTGTAGTCCTCCTCGTCACCCTTTTCATGGCGATATTTTCAACTGTTTCAGTCTTATGACTCTGAGCTCTAATATTTTTCTTATATACTAACCCTAATTGTATAACTTTCCACGCCGACAATACCATCCCATTCTTTTTAATATTTTAGGGACTTGTAAATAAAAACTCCTGTTTTATAATTTTAAAATGTCTTCAACTTATGATTTTAAAATGTCTTTCAAAATCCGGTGTTATTGAATTTGAGATTTATGTATGGTCACTCAAAATCATTTACAATCCACTGTTATTGAAAATATTTTAAGTATTGAGATTTTAATGACTGCAGAGGGTTTTAGGGGATTTTAGGTGACTTTTAGTTAAAAATACAAAGATTCAATACACCCCCTAGTTTATTTTGGTGCAATGGAAATCTTTATATATGAATATGAGCAAGGACAATAAAATTAAACAAGTGTATCAGAAGAACATATAATTATTGCCTTTTTCAAGAAATCGTATTCTAGCTGTGGACAATCTACGGTCATTTGCAATTGTATATTCCACTTGAGCACTTGTGAACAATCGGATTCTGTGGCAATACCAACAAGCATCAACAATCTTTTATAGATGTATGCAACAATATATAAGGGTTGATAGCTTCTTAGATCAGTCGAATGGTTTAGCCCACCAACAAGGAAGGGTGAAACTGTGACACGTGCAAGTTCTTTGCTTGACTCTTAAATTGCATCGATGGGTTTTGTTTCTTAGACTACTAGAAAAACTAGTTAGTATATCCGAGATCTTTCTTACATGGGACTTCAACAAAAAGAGAAAGTAGTTCAGGGAGAATAGATCAATACGACAGTCCCATCTATATGATTTTGGACCATTCTTGTTTTCTTGATATCATGCAAAACCCACAAGTCAACATGACCAGTACTGTATGAGTGATCCACTAAGGATATTCACAGAAGTTGTTATTCATTAGCTTATTCCTTTTGGATCAATGTGTTTTGTCTTCTTGATCAAGTAACAGTAGACTCATGCTATCATGACACAACACAGAAACAGCTGAACAAAATAGGGAACAATATCTTATATAACTAGACAGATTCCGCAAACAAAAATGGTCATAAATAATGAAAGCTATATAAAAAATCAAAATGATGATGATCCAAGTAGCCAATACATTACTCTTTTCCCAATTCAAATGTAAATAAAATAAGAAAATCAAATTGCTTGCAGCCAGCTCCACATAAATTAAACTACTATTGTTTGAGATCTTAATTGATCAGAGGCAACATCTAAGGATTAACTTGCGTTTGACAGCAAGGGTTATCTTGGGAGGAAGCATGTTAAACAATGTATGGATGAAACTTGGGTGTTAATTGTGACTTACGAATCAATCGGTGAATATTTAACACACACACACATAGGTAATTAACATTCTTCATGATACAAAGCCCAAAAAGACAACCAAAACGATGATGAAGATAGCACAAAAATCTTGCTCTCCAAATATAAATAAAAAGAAATAAATCGAAGCTTGTTAGCTCCACACAAAACCAAAACTTTAACCAAGACATACTTGCATATATAATCCACAAGCATATAACACAAGTGATGAAAAGACTGAATAAATTATTGAGGCAGATGTCTCAATTGTCCGAGAACTGAAATGGAACTTGAACCAAAAAGAAAAGAAGAAGAGAAAGTTGAAGCTTCATTGAAAGAATAACTTACACCTTTCACAGAAACATATAACTCTGGACATGATCGAAAAAGACATCGATATCATCAGAGCCATCTCCAATTCCTTCAACCACAATTTTTTTGGCATTGTTTCCCTTATGATCGTAACAAAGAAAAAAGAACGGGTTAGGGGGTGAGAATGGCAATGGTGCGAATATGATCTCGCCAGTACAAAGTATACCCCTCACCACGAAACTATGACTTATCCCACATATATCTGTCACAGAGAGAACCACGGCAGCAGATTTTGACCATACTCCTTTCTTGGCATCTTCCAAAACCCATAGGTCAATTGGTCCAGCATACTCCTTAGCCGATAGAAACACGTTGCTTATATACTCTTTCTTAAACCCTAGTAGTATAACTTTCCAAGCGGGCTCTACCAATTCTTTTTAATGTTTTAGGGACTTGTAAATAAAACCTTATATTTTATAATTTTAACAGAAAATACTCTTTAGTTTAATTTGGTGCAATGAAAATCTTTATATATGAGTAATGACAATAAAATTATATAAGCGCCTGAGAAGAACATATAATTATTGCCTTTTTCAAGAAATCAATGTCTTTTTCATCAATGTCTCTTGCTTCTTGATCAAGTAACAGTAGACTTGGTTATTCAGAGAAGTTGTTGAATATTTGTTTAAACAAATTGTTTTCTAACTTGACCTTTTATTTTTTTTTTTTTCCTATGAAAAGCCGAAGAAAAAAGGTTGTTTCTTTGGTTTAGGAAACTTGGGCCGAAAACAGAAGTGGCCGGGACGGCTTTCCTGCCTTACTTTCGACATGGACACATTTACAACATTTTTAAAGGAGAGACGACATAACAGAAATTGATATTCATTAATATTAGCTTATTCCTTTTGGATCAATGTGTTTTTTCTTCTTGATCAAGTAACAGTAGACTCATGCTATCATGACACAACAGCTGAACAAAATAGGGAGTAGACAGATTCAGCAAACAAAAATGGTCATAAATAATGAAAGCTATTAAAAAAATCAAAATGATGATCCAAGTAGCCAATAGATAACTCTTTTGCCAATTCAAATGTAAATAAAATAAGAAAATCAAATGTCTCAGTCTCTTGCTTCTTGGTCAAGGTAACTATAGACTTATGTATTCACAGAAATTTATATTCATTAGCTTACTCCTTTTGGATCAATGAGTTTTTTCTTCTAGATCAAGGTAACTATAGACATATGTATTCACAGACATTGATATTCATTAGCTTATTTCTTTTCGGATCAATGAGTTTTTTCTTCTTGATCAAGTAACAGTAGACTCATGCTATCATGACACAACACAAAAACAGCTGAACAAAACAGGGAGTAGTAGCTTATATAACTAGACAGATTAAGCAAACAAAAATGGTCATAAATAATCAAAAAAGAAAATCGAAGCTTGTTAGCTCCACATAGAACCAAACCTTTAATAAAGTCATACTTGCATATATATAATCCACAATCATACAACACAAGTGATGAAAAGACTGAATAAATTATTGAAGCATATGTCTCAATTATCCAAGAACTGAAATGGAACTTGAACCAAAAAAAAGAAAAAGAAAAAAGAAAGTTGAGGCTTCATTGAAAGATTAACTTACCTTTCACATAAACATATAACTCTCAACATGATCGAAAAAGACATCGATATAATTAGAGCCATCTCCAAATCCATCAATCACACCTTTTCTGACACTTTTTTTATTGGGATCATAAAAAATAAAATAGAATGGGTTAGGGGCTGGGTGTGGGTGTGGGTGTGGTACGAATATGATCTCGCCAGTAGGAAGTATAGCCCTCAACACGAATCGTAGATCCCTTCCACATATATCTGCCTTAGAAGGAACAACGGCAGCAGCTTTTGACCAGACTCCTTTGTTGGAGTCTTCAAGAACCCACAGGTCAATTGGACGGTCAAAAAATTGAGAAGCTATAGTTATCTTTCCAGAGTGATTCACCAGAATACCAGAAAGTAGAAGCTTAGAATCTCCTGGTAGCTTAGTAACACTAAACTCTTCAGAACTCAGATGAAAGCTCAATAGAGTTCGTTGCCTCTTGTAAGAAGCTAAATAATAAACAACCCCATCCCTGCATATCCCTTGAGTACCATGATCACTACAATGACGATGTGGATACTTACATTCGACCATTCTCCATTGTTGTTTAGCTCCTACAGTGATAACATGATGCTCAGCTGACTCATTAGCCTCCCACGCCATACCATCAGTAGTTAGCATCATCGTCAAGCACAACACTTTGTACGAATCATTAATCGGATCATATCCAAGAACAGAGAAATAGATGCTTCTCTTCGTTTCGACTCTTGGTAACAATACAAATTGACTGGTACTAGGGTTTCCAATCATTATTTCATTATCTTTTCGACCGCAGATCAAGCCGCGGATTGGTGGAGAAAATATATACCAATGACCCGGAGCAAGACTAGAACTAACCATATGATCAGAATCCGACGGATCCTCCTGAGAGAAGGAGTAAAAGAGCATCTCCTCGTTGGAGGACTGGTAGACTGAGATAAGATAACGTGGCTGAGTCGAAGATCGAGCCATGTACATGTCAGTGAATTTTTTGCCGGTGATGATCGATGACAAGTGTTTAGAAACGAGACGGAGCCTGGGTATGGATCTCGCCGGCAATTTCATGAGAATCTCTTCTATGAGTTCAAGAGGAATACTCGTAAACAGATTGTTCATGACCATTTTCATGGCCATTTTCAACTCAGCCTCACTGTTTCATTCTCATGACTCTTAATCCTAATCTATTTCTTATATACTCTTTCATAAACCTTATCTATACTATTAAGAGAATGCCATTAGTTTTGGATGTAATTACAATCCATGCAACTGATTTCTTTTATTAGATTGTGAATTGATTAAGGACAAAAGTGAATTGATTAAGGACAAAAGTGAATTGTATTAAAAAGGAAAATAATTTCACATTTTAAATAAAAATTTACTGATATTGCATCAACAATTAAATTTGCAAGATTTTATGCAAATTATGGTATATTGCTAAATATTAGCACAAATGTATAAAGTTAAATATTGTATATATTCTTTAAAAAAATATTTGACTATATTTAAAATTAATAATCTTAATAAATCCAAATCATGGATTTTAAATATAATTGATAATTTCCTTCAAATGTTTATTAACTTTAAATTCCAAAATTTAATGCGACGATATTTTATAAAAAAAATAGTTTATCTTTTAACTTTAGTTAAAGAAAACAAATCAAATTCAATTTGGAATATTGCATATATGGAAGTGAATATATTGCCAATAAAAATAAATAATAACTAATTTAATTAGTTTTCAAAATTAAATTAAAATAATTAAAGAATCTTGTTTTATTGATTTGTTTGGTTTTTAGGTAGGAGGTATTTGATTCATTCAGAGTAAAAATGTATTAAAAATATATATAAAGTTAAATTTTCTGTATTTTGTATTAAAATTTTAAAAATTAATTTATAAACAAACATAAAAAATTTAAATAGACATGTGTTACTTCTAACATATTTAAATATTCATATATAAATGAGTCTTAAATATTATCGGGTTTAAACGGGCCAAATATGCCTTTTTACATCTCTATATTAATCCAAATAAAATTAAAAAAAAACCCAAAAATAAATAGTTTACTAACTAATTTTTGCAAAAATAAAAATTGTGTTAAATAGCTGCAAAATATAAAATTCAATCGTAGTTAAAATATATAGAGAAATACACAAAGTTAGTTTTCCAATGTTTTGTATTAAATTATAAAATAAATATAATTTATAAAGAGAGATATATATGGATTCAAATAGGCATGTCTTACTTATGACATGTTGCTTAATATTAGCACAAAATTATAAACTTGAAAATTGTATATATTCTTTATAAATATTTAAATATATTTACAATTCAAAATCTCAATAAATGTAAATCATGGATTTTAAATATAATTGATAGTTCCTTCAAATGTTTATTAACTTTAAATTACAAACTTTAATGGGACAATATTTAGAAAACAGTTTATCTTTTAACTTTAATTAAATAAAAGAAATCAAATTCAGTTTGGAATGTTTCATATATGGAAATGAATACATTTCCAATAAAACTAAATCAGAACTAATTTAATTAGTTTCAAGATTACATTAAAATATTTAAAAAATCTCAATTCAGTGATTTGTTTGGTTTTTAGCTAGGAGGTATTGAATTCAATCAGAGTAAAAATGTATAAGAAAATATACAAAGTTAAATTTTATGTATTTTGTATTAAAATATTAAAATTAAATTTATAAATAGATATAAACGGATTTAAATAGGCATGTGTTACTTCTAAGTTCTAATATGTTTAAACATGCATGTCTAAATGAGCCTTAAATATAATTGAATTTAAACATGCAAATATGTATTTTTACATCTCTATATTAACCCAAATATTTTTTTTAAACCCAAAAATAAATGGTTTAGTAATTAATTTTTGCAAAAATAAAAAAAAATGTGTTAAACAGCTGCAAAATATAGAACTCAGTCGTAGTAAAAATATATAGAGAATACACAAAGTTAGTTTTTCAGTATTTTGTATTTAATTTTGAAATAAATATAATTTATAAACATATGTATATATTTAAATAGACATGTCTTACTTCTAACGGGTTTAAACGGACATGTCAAAATAGTTCTTAAATATAAATAGGTTTAAGGGGTTAAGTCTGTCCGTTTTAACATCTTTATGTAAACCCCATTAAAAAACTAAATATAAAAAGCCAACAAGAAATATTTTACTAAATACTTTTGAAAGAAAAAAATATCTTAAATGGTCAGGAAGTATTGGATTCATTAGAATAAAAATGTATAATAAATATACAAAATTATATTTCTGTATTTTGTTCATTTGGATATGCTAGATGAACAGTAAAAGTCCTCCAATTATATAAAAGCATTGACAGAAAAGACGTTTTTATTTTTGGTGCAGTGAAAATCTTTAGACAAAAAGTTAAAACATTCATCTACCAGATTCATGCTTGCGCTTCTGTTTCGGGTACAGAGGCTACGGGGCGAAGCAGACCACCCAACCTGGTCAGGATCGGGCCGGCCATAGGTGATGGAAAATAAAAAGACATAATCAATATTCAAAGAATCGGGAAAAGGTAACAAAGTATGATCTGGTTTTCTGTCGAAAGAAAGATTTTGGCGCCTCTGATACTGAACTAGATGCCGCAAAAGTCATTCAACATTCAATCAAGGAGTTCTTAATCATGACTTAATGATGAGATGAGGCCAATCACATCCCAAAAAGACAGAAGGAAAGACAAAGATTACCATTAGGCGAAAGCAGCTTCGTTGCCTAGTTTGTTAGGTAACAGTACTAATTGATTTATTCACATAAATTGATATGTTAATTAAACCAGGAACATGGTAGGTAATCTTTGTCCGAAAAATGACTCATGTTGAACGATGCATCGATGAAACTTGGGTGTTAATTGTGACTGACGAATCAATCGGAGAATATTTAACACACACACACACACATAACTAACATTCTTCATGATACAAAGCCTAAAAAGGCAATCAAAACGATGATGAAGATCCGTTTGCTCTCCAAAAATAAATAAAGAAAAGAAAATCGAAGCTTGTTAGCTCAACACAAAACCAAAACTTTAATAAAGTCATACTTGCATATATATATATATTGAATCATGTCTGAATTATCCGAGAACTGAAAAAAAAAAGGAGAAAGTTGAGGCTTCATTGAAAGATTAACTTACCTTTCAAACAAACACAAAACTCTCTACATGATCGAAAAAGACATCAATAACAGAAGAGCCACCTCCAATTCCTTCAATCACAACTTTTCTGACACTTTTTGGCTGAATCGGGACCGTAGGTTTGAGATAAGATAACGTGGCTGAGTCGAAGATCGAGCTAAGTACTGGTGGGTGAATTCTCTGCTGTTGATGATCGATGACAAGTGTTTAGAAGCGACACGGAGCCTGGCTAGGGATCTCACCGGCAGTTTCACGAGAATCTCTACTTTCAGTTTAAGAGGAATACTCTTAAACGGATCGTTTTCATCGCCTCGATTTGTAGACCTCATCGTGACCTTTTTCATGGCGATTTTTTCAACTCCTCCTCACTGTTTCGTTCTTATGACTCTGAACCCTAATATCTTTCTTATATATACTAACCCTAATGGTATAACTTTCCACACCGACGTACGATACCATCCCATTCTTTTTAATATTTTAGGGACTTGTAAATAAACCTTCATATTTTATAATTTTAAAAGAATCTTTAGTTTATTTTGGTGCAATAGTAATTCTTATATATGAATACTGTATGATTTGCTCGCACCATGTGCGCAACCATTAATAAATAAATTTTTTTTAAAAATCATCAATTTAATTTAGCAATAATAATATTATTAAAAACTATTTATATTATATTAATTATAATTATATTTAACCTAGTAAACTTTTATACTTAACTAATAAATATATATATATTTAATTCTACTTTGTAAACATATTTTCATATTAGTTATAATAAATTATAATTTCGACTAAAAAAAGTTATAATAAATAATAGTTATATATATAAATATCAATATATATACATTAATCATCATTTATATTTATCTAAATTCAAAATTCATATAAATAATACGAATTTACTATATGAAATCTTATTATCTACAACAATCATATTTATCAGTATTTAAATCTCTTATTTCAAAAATAGTTTCATATTTATCATCTTGGTTTTTTAATTTTTTTATATGAGCTTGTACTTATCTTTAAAATAAAATAAAATAAAATAATTTTTAAAACTAATATAATAAATAATAAAATTATCAATATAAACTGAGGTTAATACAGTAATTAACCTAATTTCATTAAGGGTAATCAAATAATCAACTATTTTGAGAGTTAATATAAAGCCAAAAGCACTTCTCAATTAATATAAAGATAAAGATGCTCAAGGACAATAAAATTAAACAAGTGTCTCAGAAGAACATATAATTATTGCCTTTTTCAAGAAATCGGATTCTGTGGACAATCTACGGTCATTTGCAACTGTATATTCCACTTGAGCACTTGTGAACAATTGGATTCTGTGGCAGTACCAACAAGCATCAACAATCTGGCTTCAGCCTAGCTTTTTCTTTATGCACTTATATAAAGGGTTGATAGCTTCTTAGATCATGGTTTAGCCCACCAACAAGGAAGGGTGAAACTGTGACTCGGTGTAAGTTCGCGTACTTCTTTGCTAGTAGTATATCCGAGATCTTTCTTACATGGGACTTGAACAAAAAAAAAAACTACTTTATCAACGGATATAATTTCCTTGATAGGAACATGGAGTCTCTACATGATCCAAAGAGACAGTTGTGGGACCAACACTATCTACGACTTCAATATCAACTCTTCTAGCATTGTTTTGGATCAACACTATCTACAACTTCATTCGCTTATTCCTTTTGGATCAATGTGTTTTGTCTTCTTGATCAAGTAACAGTAGACTCATGCTATCATGACACACAACACAGAAACAGCTGAACAAAACAGGGAATAGTAGCTTAGAGCATGATTATCAAGGGTTCTTAGGGGTGTGGTTCTTAACTATTCACGTGGGACCCACGTGAATAGTTAAGAACCCGGGTCCTAAAAATCCTTATTTAAGAACCGGTTCTTACACTGTTCATGACACGTGGCGGCTTATCATTCGTCTAATTTTTTTTTCGATTTTTTTTTTTTTTTACACTTTTCCCCAAAGAAAAAAAAAAAAATTTAAGAACCCCATAGGGGGTTCATTGATGGTCATGCTCTTATATAAACTAGACAGATTCAGCAAACAAAAATAATCATAAATAATCAAAAAAAAAAAAAAAAATTGAAGCTTGTTAGCTCAACACAAAACCAAAACTTTAACAAAGTTATACTTGCATATATATATAATCCACAAGCATACAACACCAATGATGAAAAGACTGAATAAATTATTGAATTATAAGTCTCAGTTATCCAAGAACTGAAATGGAGCTTAAACAACAAAAAGAGAAAGTTGAGGCTTCATTGAAAGATTAACTTACCTTTCACAGAAACATATAACTCTCTACATGATCGACAAAGACATTGATATAAGAAGAGCCATCTCCAATTCCTTCAATCACAACTTTTCTGCCATTCTTTTCCTTGGGATCGTAACAAATAACAAAGTATGGGTTAGGGGGTCGGTATGGTGCGAAAATGATCTCGCCAGTACGAAGTATACCACTCAACATGAACGGATGATCACTCCCACATATATCTGCCACAGAAGGAACCACGGCAGCAGCTTTTGACCATACTCCTTTCTTGGCATCTTCAAGAACCCATAGGTCAATTGGACCATCACAGGCCAGCTGATGAGTCGATATAGTTATCTTTCCAGTGTGATTCACCAGTTTACCAAAATATTGAAGCTTATAATCGTCTGGTAGCTTAGTAACATTAAACTCTTCAGAACTCAGATTGAAGCTCATTAGAGTTCGTTTCTCCTTGTAAGAAGCTAAATAATACACAACACCATCTCTGCATATCCCTTGAGCATCATATTGACCATAAGGACGATGTGGGTGCTTACATTCTATCATTCTCCATTTTTGTTTAGCTCCAACAGTGATAACTTGATACTCCTCCGAAAAAACATTTGTCATCGTTATGCAAAACACTTTGTACAGATCATTAACTGGATCATATCCAAAAACAGATAAAATGTATTTACTGTTCGTTTTGACACTTGGTAACGATACGAATTGACCGGTACTAGGGTTTCCAATCATTATTTCGTTAACGTTTTGACAGCAGATCAAGCCACGGACGGGTGGAGTAAATATATACCGTAGACCCGGAGGAATAGTAATCATAACATGATGATCAGAATCCGACGGATCCTCCTGAGACCAGGACTGAAAGTGATGCATCTTATTGTAGCCGGGACCGCAGATTGAGATAAGATAGTGTGGCCGAGTCGAAGATCGAGCCATGTACATGTCGGTGAATTCTTTGCCGGTAATGATCGAAGACAAGTGTTTAGAAGCAAAACGAAGCCTGGCTATGGATCTCGGCGGTAATTTCATGAGAATCTCTACTACCAGTTCAAGAGGAATACTAGTAAACGGATCGTTCATGACCCTTTTCATGGTGATTTTGAACCCAGCTTCAGTGTTTTATTCTTATGAAGCCTACTATGTTTCTTATATTTATACTATTAATTACAATATGTGCCACTGATTTCTTTTGTTAGATTACGAATTACATAAAAGCAAAAGTATATTAAATATTTTGTGGTGTATTCTAACAAAATATACACAAAGTCACAAATGCACTTAATTATCTCAGATTTTTTTTAACACATACTTTTCAAATAATATTAATGACTACAATATCTTTCATTTAAAATAAAATCTATTTAAAATATTAAGGGCTCTCTATTATTTATACATTGAATATGTTAATTTAAATAAAAATTTCCAAACAACTTAATCTCATAACACAAATGTAGTTGAATAAATGAATAAAATCAATAAAAATAATTTTACATGAAGATTTTCTGAGATTGCATCAACAATTAAATTTGAAAGATATTAGGTGAAATTTATGATATATTGCTAAACATTAGCACAAATGTAAAAAAGTTGAAAATTTTATACATATACATATATAATAATATTTGAATAGATTTAAAATCCAAAATCATAATAAACGTAAACCATGAATTTTAAATATAATTTATGATTTTCTCAAAAGTTTTATTCACTTTAAATTCCATTAATTCACGGATTTTTTGTAAAAAAAAATTATTTTTTAATTTAATTAAATAAAATAAATCAAATTCAGTTTGTAATTTAAATTCTTTAAATAAAAGTGTATTAAATATTTTTGGTGCATTCTAACAAAATATACACAAGCATACACTTAATTATTTCAGATTTTTTTATAAACACTTTCCAAATAACATTCATGACTACAATATCTTCCAATTTTTTTTTAAAAAAAATCTATTTAAAATATTATTTATAGATCGAATATGCTAATTTAAATAAAATCTTTGCAAAAAATTTGATCTCATAACACAAATACAGTTAAATAAATAAATAAATCTTAAATAAATGTAACAATAAGAAAATAAAAATCTTGCATTAAAAGAAATAATTTTACATTTTAAAATATTAAATGAAGATTATCCGAGATTGCATATACAATTAAATTTAAAAGATATTAGGCAAAATTTATGATATATTGCTAAATATTAGTACACATGTAAAAAAGTTGAATATTGTATATATTTTTTTAAAAAAAAATTGAATATATTTAAACTTCAAAATGTTAATAAATGTAAATCATGAACTTTAAATATATGTGATGGTTTCCTTATAAGTTTTATTCACCTTAAATTCATAATTTTAATGGGACAATTTTTCTAAATAGTTTATCTTTTAGCTTTAATTAGGTAAAATTTGGTAAAACAAATCAAATTCAGTTTGTAATTTTCCATATATGTAGGTGAATATATTGCCAATAGAACTAAATCAGAAATCATTTAATTAAATTACAAGATTACATTAAAATATTTTATAAATCTCGATTTATTGATTTGATTGATTTATAATGTAGAAGTATTATTTTAGAATATGTGAAACTATCAATAGAAGATTATGAAAACCCTATGTTATTTCTAATATATAGATAGGCTAAATGAGCATTTGAAAAAAAAAAAAATCCATTACCTCTAATTATCTCAATTTATTCAATTTTTGTATGTTTGTTATTTCATTATTAAGCTTCCATTGGTGATTGATCTCTATGATCTCTATGTTCTCTTCCGTGAGAGCAGGAGTGTCAGAGCTGCATCTGCTTGTAGCCGTGAGGGTAGAGGTAGACTGAGAAAAGATAACATGGTTGAGTCGGAGATCGAGTTACATGTCGGTGCAGTGGCGGAGGCAGCTGTAGGTGAAGGGATCACTTGACTCATGTGGATTTTTGCTAAAAAAATAATTTACTTGTATTTTGCAAAAGAAATTTGGTAAAATGGCGTATATTTAGTTAATTGACCCATAACATTTGCTCGTAACATAATTTGACCCCATGATTTTTTTTCAATTACAACTTTTAACTTTATATATTCATCATTTCAATAATCATTTTACCATAATTGTTTTTTGTTATTTTTTACAAAGGTATAACATCTTTATACCCAACAAAAAGAACTGAACTATTTATTTTTACATTTTTATATATACATTTTTTCTTTTTAATCTTTTAATCTTTTAATCTTTATTACACTTTACTTTTTTAACCATTTTAGATCTATTTAAATATTTAATAACTAGTAAATAATAACTATGGTGTATGTTAATATTTGGATATATTATTTTGTTGACCAAAAAAATATATTATTTTAATATATTCGATAATTTTTTTATTCATTAATTTTATAATAATTATTTTAAAAATAAATTATAAATTAAATTGACTCCGATTAATAAAAATTCTGGCTCCGCCACTAGGTGGATGAATTCTTTGCCAGTGATGATTGATGACAAGTGTTTAGAAGCGAAACGGAGCCTGGATATGGATCATGGCGGCAATTTCATGAGAATCTCTACTTTCAGTTCAAGTGGAATACTTGTAAACGGATCGTTTTCATTGCTTTCGTCTGGTTTCTTTACTTCTCAGTGACCCTTTTCATTGACCCTTTTCTTGGCTATGTGTCACTGTTCCATTCTTATAACTCTTAACCCTACTATCTTTCTTATATACTCTTTCTTAAACTCTAATTGTATAACTTTCCACGCCAGGCGACATTAATTCTTTTTAGTATTCAGGGACTTGTAAATAAAACCTCCTATTTTAGAATTTTAACAGAAAATACTCTTTGGTCTATTTTGGTGCAATGGAAATCCTTACATATGCGTTATAAGGACAACAAAGTTAAACAAGTTTCTCAGAAGAACATATATAATTATTGCATTTTTCAAGAAATCAATGTATTTTGCATCTATGTCTCTTGCTTCTTGATCAAGTAACAGTAGACCTGGTTATTCACGGAAGTTGTTGAATATTTGTTGGCTACAATGTAGTATTTTAACATCTTCAGGTAACTTAGTAACACCAGAGTTTTCAGATCGCACATCAAAACTCACCAAAGATCAAGAAACGAATAGCTCAGTGAGATCCTTTCGACGTACTATAGATGACAATCCTTTAGGAACGGATCTAGGATTGTCTTTTTTATTAACATGGGGTATCTCGAGCCTATAGAGAGGTTCAAACTAATTCTCAAGGGGAGGTGTAGTCCATGTATAGACCCTCTTTCCAGGTATTTAAATGGGCTGAAAGCAATGACCCATATTTATGTCCAAGAAAATGTGTTTTAGTTTCGCATATCAGGTGGATCGAGTTTGAAATTAACGTGTTGGCGATCACAAGCCCTTGGACTAGGATCGTCTTCTTTCTAGGTCCAAAACACAACTAGGATCAATCAACTAGTCCAGGAAGCTCCACACACAACTATAATAAAGTGATCTTGATCAAGGTAACTTTAGACATATGTATTCACAGAAGTTGATATTATTAGCTTATTCCTTTTGGATCAATGTGTTTTTTTATCAAGTGACAGTAGTCTCATGCTATCATGACACACAACACAGAAACAGCTGAACAAAACATGGAGTAGTAGCTTATATAACTAGACAGATTCAGCAAACAAAAATGGTCATAAATAATGAAAGCTATTAAAAAAAAAAAAATCAAAATGATGATGATGATCCAAGTAGCCAATAAATAACTCTTTTGCCAATTCAAATGTAAATAAAATAAGAAAATCAAATGTCTCAGTTATCAACTGAAATGGAACTTGAATCCCAAAAAAAAAAAGAGAAAGTTGAGGCTTCACTGGAAGATTAACTCACCTTTCACAGAAACATAAAACTCTCTACATGATCGAAAAAGACAAAGATAGGATCAGAGCCATTTCCAACTCCTTCAAGCACACATTTCTTGACATTTTTTTCTTTCGGATCGTAACAAACAAAAATGCACGGGTTGTGGGATGAGAATTCGAGTGATTGGAATACGATCTCGCCAGTACGAAGTATACCCCTCAGCACGAAACGATGACCTATAATTGAGAAACTATGACATATATCTGCAATAGAAGGAGCCACGGCAGCAGCTTTTGACCATACTCCTTTGTTGGCATCTTCAAGAACCCATAGGTCAATTGGACGGTCAGATAATTGAGAAGCTATAGTTATCTTTCCAGTGTGATTCACCAGAGTACCAATACTATGACTATCATATGGTATCTTAATAACATTAAACTTTTCAGAACTCAGATTGAAACTCATTAGAGTTCGTTTCTCCTTGTATGAAGCTAAATAATACACAACACCATCCCTGCATATCCCTTGATTATCAAATGCAGCGTAATGACGATGTGGATACTTGCATTCGACCATTCTCCATTTTTGTTTAGCTCCTACAGTGCTAACTTGATGCTCAGCTGACTCAATACCCTCCCTCCATGTCATGCACAACACTTTGTACAAATCATTAACCGGATCATATCCAAAACAAGATAAAGTTATATTTCTCCCAATCAATCTTGGTAACGATTTGAACTGACCGGTATTAGGGTTTCCAATCATTATTTTCCCAGCGTCGTTTCGACCGCAGATCAAGCCGTTGATGGGTGGAGTAAATACATGACTTAGACCCCGAGCAAGATTAGAACTAACCCTATCATGGAGATCAGAATCCGACGGATCCTCCTGAGAGCATGAGTGAAAGAGCTGTGTCTTCGGAATCTTCTTGTAGCCGGGACCGTAGATTGAGATAAGATAACGTGGCTGAGTCAAAGATCGAGCCATGAACAGGTCGGTGAATTCTTTGCCGGTGATGATCGATGACAAGTGTTTAGATGCGAGACGGAGCCTGGCTATGGATCTCGGCGGCAGTTTCATGAGAATCTCTACTTTCAGATCAAGAGGAATGCTCGTAAACGGATCGTTTTCAATGCCTCGTTTTGTAGTCCTCCTCGTCACCCTTTTCATGGCGATATTTTCAACTCAGCCTCACTGTTTCATTCTCATGACTCTTAACTCTAATCTCTTTCCTATATACTCTTTCTTAAACCCTAATAGTGTATAACTTTCTGCGGCCCATACCAATTCTTTTTAATATTTTTGGAATTACTTGTTAAAAAAAACCTCCTATTTTATAGTTTTAACCGAAAATACTCTTTAGTTTATTTTGGTGCAATGGAAATCCTTGAATACGAGTAAGGACAACATTATTAAACAAGTTCCTCAGAAGAACATATAATTATTGCCGTTTTCAAGAAATCAATGTTTCTTGCTTCTTAATCAAGTAACAGAAGTTGATATGCCTTTAGCTTCTTCCTTTTGACCACCGATGTTAAACCAGAAAAGTGTCGAATATCATGGCTAGTAAGAGCCTTAACCTATCATGTAAACCGATTGCAAACTCTTGTTCGCCGTTCGATCGATTGTAAACTCTTGTTCACCGAACAAAACATTTGTTGTCTTTTTCTTATGCGGTCAGCAATTGCGACACAATAACACAAAAAGGATTGTTATTGGAGGTAATCATTTTTCCACCTTTGACTCATGAGATTTTTGAGGATATGAGATTGGAGATTTTTCCCTCAAATCACGAGGAGGGAGGCCGATTAAACTTACACAAAAAGTCCAAGATATGCAATGGACTTTAGCGGGAAAGGTAAAAAGAGACGAGGTGGTCGAGGCGGCCACAATCCTCCATTTTAGAAGTTTTAAGAACTTTCTCTCTTCTATCTCTATCTTATCTTTCTTGCAATTCTACTCAATCACTTATTTAGATTTAAAAACTGTATGACTTAACGGTTATAGCATTGTATTTTTAATTTTTCGCAATTTCAATAGAATGCCTTTTTTCAAAAAAAAAAAAAAAAAAAGTAACTTAGAGCTACTGCCGTAAAAATTTGATATTCATCTGTTTAGCAACGAGGGGCCAGCTTGTTACAGAAAGCAAACGATCCAACACGTTTATGAAAAAATATCTCTTTTCTAATATCTTTTTTTTTTCTCTTGATGTCTCTCATTTCTACTCACATGGTTTCAATCTCTCTCTTTTTCTCTCCACTGGTTTCATTCTTCTTTAAACCTGACCTCTTTACATTTTGGTTATTTGCAAATAAAACCTCTCGTTCTGAGATTTTAACGAAAGTGTTCTAATTTAGGGGTTTTGCAAATAGAACCCTCGCTTTGAACGGCCATTTTAGTTCTTCACTGTGTATATATTTAGGGATTTGCAAGGTAAACCTAATTCATTTTAAACATATTGCAGAAAACATGTTTTGTTTTTGGTGCAATGAAAATCTTTATGGCAAAAAGTTAAACATGGATCGTCCAGTTTTGTGCTTCTTCAACAAGCAGTATACTAGTTGATGTATTCACAGGATTTGTTGATATGTTAGAGCACCCACAGCCGTGTTATCGGCGTGGGGTTCTTAACTTTTTTTTTTTTTTTTTTTTTTTTTTTTTTTTTTTTTTTAATCTGTCGAAAAAAAAAATTAAAAAAAAAAATTTGACCAATAGCATCACGCCACGTGGCATAAACAGTGTAAGGATCGATCCTTATATAAAAGCATGTTTATCAATGGTTCTTAAGGGGTTCTTAAGGGTGGGGTTCTTAACTATTCACGTGGGTCCCACGTGAATAGTTAAGAACCCGGGTTCTAAGAGCATCTCCATCAGGGCTTTTGGGGGGTTTTTAGACACGGTTTCTAAGAAAAGTTGGAATAAAATAACAATTTCTGTGGGACCCACTTAAGAGACAGGCTCTTAAGTTCCTTGTTTAAGAAACCGTCTCTTACACGTGGCGTCTGCCCATTGGTCAATTTTTTTTTTTTTTTTTAGTCTGTCCGAAAAAAAAAAAAAATATTAAAAAACAAATTTAAGAAACCCACTAGGGTAACACTGATGGAGATGCTCTAAGAGCATGATTATCAAGGGTTCTTAAGGGTGGGGTTCTTAACTATTCACGTGGGTCCCATGTGAATAGTTAAGAACCCGACCCTTAAAAATCCTTATTTAAGAACCGGTTCTTACACTGTTCATGACACGTGGCAGCCTGTCATTCGTCTATTTTTTTTTCGATTTTTTTTTTTTTTTACACTTTTCCAAAAAAAAAAAAAAAAAAATTTTAAGAACCCCATGAGGGATTCACCACTAATCATGCTCTAAAAATCCTTATTTAAGAACCGGTTCTTACACTGTTCATGACACGTGGCAGCCTGTCATTCGTCTATTTTTTTCGATTTTTTTTTTTACACTTTTCCCAAAAAAAAAAAAAAAAAAAAAAAAAAAAAAAAAAAAATTTAAAAACCCCATGAGCGGTTCACCACTAATCCATGATACCCGGTTTGGGTATCTTAACTTATTTGGACCAATCCTGTAGCGCCACGTGGGACCCACGTGAATAGTTAAGAACTCCTACCCTTAAGAACCCCTAATGTTCATGGTCTTAGGGAACATGGTAAATACCATTTGTTAACCGATTACAAACTCTTCCAGATTAGCTTTCACCATTCAACAACTCAAATAAGTAGCCTAGTGATCAGTGCCGTGCCTACACTTTTGGAGGCCTAGGCCTAATTTTTTTAAAAGAAAATAACATGGTTTCTTCATAATGTTCTTTATAAACAATTGAACTTTTAGATACAGTATACATGTCTGTGATAAAAAGAAAAAAAAATCTATTAAAAAGAGACCGAACTAAAATGTAAATAACAAAATATATGAACAATAAGTTCTTTACAAACATGTGTATACACTTTTTATACTACAACATGAACTATTATATTTTGTATAGATGAATCCCAATACAAAATAGGGGGCATGGAGCTTCATGCCCTTTTTTGCAATGGTGAGCACGGCTTTGCTAGTGATAATGCAAAGGGATTAGTTCTGTTGTAGCTCAGGGTTAAAAAACTTAATTTGATACGAAATATTATTTTTAAATTGGAATTTCCGGAGGTTTAGGTGAAATTATTAGCATAAGAAACGAAAAATGTAGAAAAATAAAGAAAGGGGAAGAGATTGAGGTTGAGTTTGTCACCAAGAGGCAAAATGTTTGTGAAATAATATTGATTCTTCAAAGTTAAGGTTTTCATTACATAGCAAAACTATATATATGAGAACTCATGTGTTAAAACCCTAAACACATTGAGCTTTGTGGAAACAAAAATGGGCTTTGCTCTAATAGCATAAACGATTAAGGGTTATCTTGTGAGGAAACATGTTGAACAATGTATCGATGAAACTTTGGTGTTAATTGTGACTTACTAATCAATCGGAGAATATTAACACACACAAACACAAACACACACACACACACACACACACACACAATTAACATTTTTCATGATACAAAGCCCAAAAAGGCAATCAAAACGATGATGAAGATCCATCTAGCCAGCACAAAAATCTTTTCGCTCTCCAAATATAAATAAAGAAGAGTAAATCGAAGCTTGTTACTTAGCTCCACACAAAACCAAAACTCATACTTGCATATATATAATCCACAAGCATACAAAACCAGTGATGAAAAATACTAAATAAATTATCGAATAAGATGTCTCAATTATCCAAGAACTGAAATGGAACTTGAACCCAAGAGAAAGATTAACTTACCTTTCACAGAAACATATAACTCTCGACATGATCGAAAAAGACAAAGATATGATCAGAGCCTCCAACTCCTTCAATCTCAAATTTCTTGACACTTTCTTCTTTGGGATCGTAACAAACAACAACGAACGGTTCATGGGATGCTGATTGGAATATGATCTCACCGGTACGAAGTATACCCCTGACAGAGTAACTATGATCACCACATATATCTGCAATAGAAGGAGCCACTGCATCAGCTTTTGACCATACTCCTTTCTTGGCATCTTTTAGAACCCATAGGTCAATTGGGTTGCAATATGCCATCCGACTCGATATAGTTATCTTTCCAGTGTGATTCACCAGAATACCATAATTTTGAAGCTCATGATCTTTGGGTAGCTTAGTAACATTAAACTCTTCAGAACTCAGATTGAAGCTCATTAGAGTTTGTTTCTCCTTGTAAGAAGCTAAATAATACACAACCCCATCTCTGCATATCCCTTGAGTTTCACGTCGACGATAAAGACTATGTGGATACTTACATTCCACCATTCTCCATTTTTGTTTAGCTCCTACAGTGATAACATGATACTCCTTCGACTTATTACCCGTCATGCACAACACTTTGTACAGATGATTAACCGGATCATATCCAAAACAAGAAAAAGTTACATTTCTCCCAATCAATTTTGGTAACGATTTGAACTGACCGGTATTAGGGTTTCCAATCATTATTTTCCCAGCGTCCCCGCAGATCAAGCCGTTGATGGGTGGAGTAAATACATGACTTAGACCCCGAGCAAGATTAGAACTAACCCTATCATGGAGATCAGAATCCAACGGATCCTCCTGAGAGCGGGAGTGAAAGAGCTGCGTCTGTGGATTCTTCTTGTAGCCGGGACCGTAGATTGAGATAAGATAACGTGGCTGAGTTGAAGAACGAGCCATGAACAGGTCGGTGAATTCTTTTCCGGTGATGATCGATGACAAGTGTTTAGATGCGAGACTGAGTCTGGCTATGGATCTCGGCGGGAGTTTCATGAGAATCTCTACTTTCAGATCAAGAGGAATGCTCGTAAACGGATCGTTTTCAATGCCTCGTTTTGTAGTCCTCCTCGTCACCCTTTTCATGGCCATTTTCAACTCCGCCTCTCACTGTTTCATTCTTATGACTCTGAGTCTGAACCCTAATATATTTCTTATATACTAACCCTAATAGTATAATTTTCCACGCGGCTCCATACCAATTAGGGACATGTAAATAAAACCTCCAATTATATAATTTTTTACAGAAAATACTCTTTAGTTTATTTTGGTGCAATGGAAATCCTTATATTATATATGAGTAAGGACAATAAAATTAAATAAGTCTCAGAAGAACATATAATTATTGCCTTTTTCAAGAAATCAATGTCTTTTGCATCAATGTCAAGTAACAGTAGACTTATTTATTCATTGAAGTTGATATGAACTTTTGAGCCTAAAACAAAACTTTCATACAATCAAACCGATCATGGTTTAGCCGCTAAACATGACCAAGAAGACTGAAATTGTAAGGTCCTGTAAGTGGGCAATTCAAGCTTTACAAACCTAATATGCATGACTTTTGCTTCTTGAATCTTTGATTAAGTAGACGTGGTAGACTGATGTATTCACACAAGTTGATATGATTTAGCTTCTTGCTTCACTCCCACCGATGCTAAACCAGGAAACTGTCCAATATCATGGCCAGTAAGAGAGCTTAACTTATCATGTAAACCGATTGCAAACTCTTCCGAATTAGCTTCACCGTTCTGTAGGAAATCCGCAATCTGCAGAGGAAAACAAGGGGAGCAAAATAACAAAACAATTGTTTTCTTTTTCTTCTGCCATCCAAGAACACAACCTAGTCAACAAGAGTAATTATAAGAAGCTTCTTACATGGTTTCCTAGGGCTTCACCGCTTAAGGCTGCGGATTCTAGGTTAGAACCGAGAAGCCAGTCACCGCATATACCAGCACGGCCTTGTGGATCAAATATACATGGAACTGCAGGAGTGTTCTTTGGAAGAGCTGCTCCCCTGTTCAAGAAAACTGAATCACTCCACCAAACTTCAAACATTTTTGCACCGTTAATACAGTTTTTATTTACTTACCATAGCTGGAGACGAGTATAAACCGGTTTAGGAAGCGAGCCTTCAGGCAAGCCCAATGCAATTTCCACACCTTGAAGCATCCCGGTTCTAACTTTCTCCGATGTTACCGTTGGGATGTTTTCCTATGATGAAAAGAGGAAGGAAGACCATTTGGTTTCTGCAGTTTTTTTAGCATTGTGTTGAAAAGCTTTGAAGAAACTAACCTGAGGAACTTTGTTCTGTTTCCCATATGCTGCAGTACTAAAGAAAGTCCAGCAATGTGGAGTTCCACCATTACCAAGCTTTGCAGAGTTGTTTCCCATCCAAGACAATGATTCAACTCCTTTCACAAACGCTCCTTCGAAGTTCACTGTAGGAAGTGGATCATCGAAAGCTGCTAATAGCGCCCATATGGAACTAAGATCAAGTTTCTAGAACACAAAAAGGATTGTATAAGAAGAAGTCACAGGGTTTAACTGCTTCACTAAATATGGTCTACCTTCATCTGTTTAGCAACAAGGGGCAACCCTGATGCAGATAGCAAACGATTCGCACATTTACCTGAACAAAAAGTGACCCATTTAGTATGAAAAGAAGATATAACATAACATCAGAAGCTACACAGAGAGAGAGGGGAATCAATACGGTTTCTTACCATTGTGAGCAATGACAATAACATCAAACTGACCACGTGGTGTACCGTTCTCACTTAAATGCCACATTCCATTAAGTGGTTCTAGCTTACTAATCCAACAAGGCCTCACCACATTCACCAATCGAGTCTACAACGAATCAACAAGTATTAGTTACTTCAGCTCATAAAAAAAAACAAAAATACTCAATTTTTAGCTGAACAGAGATAACATGGCAGCACCTCTAATAGCAATGAATCAGCGAGAGAACGCATGCCATTAACAGCAATGTATCTTGGAGGTGATGATGGAGGAAACTGTGAGAAACTACCGCCAATTTCAAGCTCTCCCACAACACCTTTCCACTCTCGTACCAGTCCTTTCTCTAACCACCCATCAACATATTGAATAAACCGAGAATCATTCGCAGTGAAGAATTGAGCAGCGTGATCGAAAATTAGTCCTTGTGGTTCAATAATCCTTGTTCCAAGTCTTCCTCCTAACCCATGTATCCCCTGCATAAGTGAAATCAACACAACACAACAATAGAGCCTTACTTAATTGCTTCAATTAACCAAAAAAAGCTCGAATTTGAAGTGAAATTACAACATCAAAAACACCAAAAAACCACAACTTTCTCAATACCCAAACCTTAATTGAGAATATAAAACGATAAAGGAGAGTTTCCAAAAGAGACAAACCGTATCGAAAACTGTGGATTGTACGCCACGAGCTTCCAAGTTCAGTGCGCAGACCAAACCCGCCATCCCGCCGCCGATAATCGCCACCTGAGGATCGTCGGAGACCCGCGCAGTGAAAGTAACCTGCTCTTGTAAGAAAGATTTTTTGAGAATCGACCTTCTAGAAGTTCCATACTTCGAGGATTTCCGCCGTTTCTGGAAATTAGGATTCCTGCTGCTGGGGTTTGAAGTCCCTGTGTTCTTCTGGGAATCGCAAGTCGTTACAATTTTTCTAGTGGTAGATAGATTAGGGTTTCTGGGTTTAGCTAGGGTTTTGAATTTCAGAGGTTGAAGAAACGAAGAAGACAGAGGGATTAAAGCAGTAGCCATGGTTGTATTTTGAAGTGAAAGGTTATCTGTTATCTTTAAAAAAACTAGTTTAAAAAAACTAGTACCTTGGACGAGCACAAATATTGTTAGGCATAATTTTTAAAAATAAAAAATATCAATATATTTATAAATAATAATAATATTATAAAAAATTATATAAAATTATTTATAATAAAACATACATATATTATTATATTTAATAAAATCCATTATAATTATATTATATTTTTTAACATCTAATTTATTTATATAAATTCAAGAATACATCAAAGTTACAGAAATAATATGAATACAATTAAACAAATAACTAAAAATACAAATAACAATAAAACAAAAGAACTCCTATTCGCATTTATCATTATGCGATCGTCACTGGATAATACGAATTTACTATATAAAATTTTAAAAAAATATTCAAAAATATTTTTATATTTATCATTTTATTTTTTATTTTTATTAATCGTTATATTTATCTCTAAAATAAAATTAAAAAAATTTATAATTTTTTATCTTTATCATCTCATCTTACTTTCTATTTTGTTTATTTAATATTATGTATCTCTAAAATAAAATTTTAAAAATCTTCATAAATATTTTATATATATCTTTTATTTTTTTATCCAAAATTATGTATATCTCTATAATAAAATTAAAAACATAATAAAATTATTAATATAAATTAAGATTTCCAATTAATATAAAGATTGGAGCGTGAAATTACTGTTTTATCCTTTTCTCATATTTAGATATTTATATAAATCAGGCGGTTTAAAAATTAAAATAATTCGGTGTATATAAAGTAAGAAAGAAACACGGAAACGAAATCGAAGATTAACAATTATGGGTTTTAGGAGAGCATCTTTGCTTCTATGCTTTCTATTTTTTCAAGCGATCTCACGATCAGTCTCCGTTGATCCAAGCCATGACAATCTCCCGGTCGAGTCAGTTGAATCGAAGCCGGACGGTAATGCTTTCGCTGGCGAAACTGCTGAATTAGCTATCGTTGTTAAGAAGGGCGGCGGAGGTGGTGGACGCAGTTTTGGTGGACGCAGTTTTGGTGGACGCAGTTTTGGTGGAGGTGGACGCAGTTTCGGCGGTGGTGGACGTAGTTTTGGTGGAAGTGGACGCAGTTTCGGCGGAGGTGGAAGAGGAGGCAGAGGCGGAGGTAGTTTCGGCGGTGATGGACGCAGTTTTGGTGGAGGTGGACGCAGTTTCGGCGGAGGTGGACGAGGAGTGGTTCCGTTTGCTGGAGGTGCTGGTGGATTGCACCACGGTGGTCACCGTTCAAGCGGCGGCCGGGAAAGTGCTAGCGTTTGGTTAGGTTTATCGACTGTACTCGGTTTGGTTTTGGTTTTGGTTTTTTAAGGTTTCCTTATTTGATTACCGGTTTAGGTTAAGTGTTTGATGCCGGTTTTGCATTCTACTGGTTTGCTCTTTGGATATACCAGAAGTTTGTTAGGATTCTGTTAGTTATTAAAAATCATCGATTGGAGAAGTTAAATTGAAAACAATTTTATTAATTAAAAAAAAACTCAAAAATATACAAATTTCAACAATAGGAGTTCTTCAACAATCAACATAAAAGTTTCACATTACAATTTAAACCGAGAAAGACGGTTACATTGTGAACCAAACATATACCGGAAATAACCGAAAGAAACAAAAGGCATTTGTTTTGATTTTAAATTTCTCTGTTAAGATCAAAGTTCGATTCCGAGAGTAAACACAGATCAATCCTCACAAGCTTCTTCCAATGCCTCGTTAACTGGTTTCAATCCAGTTTTCCCCTTGCCAGATCTGAAACGAGGGCTGTTGTGCGCAGCATTGGTGTTCTTGTTCTCAACTGTTCCGGTGCTGTGTCGGTTCCGGTTAGAGGCTGTTTTCAGAATCTCTTCACGGGACGACGAGCTGACGGCGTCACTGAAGCTTTTTCTCCGAGAAAGGATGAGTTGTGGCGACTTGGGACGAGTCAAAGGAAGCTAGAAAGATACATAACATAAGCTACTTTGTCACAAGAACAAAAATAAACGAGTTTTGGTTCTAAATATACCTTCTTGAGCTCGGGTTTCGCAGGAGGAACCTCGTAGTAGAAGTTGGGGACAGGTTTAGCTTTGAACTTGAGATTCTTTCTAAGTTGTTTCAAGGCTGCTTCTTGTTCTTCCTGCAAAACATTGAAGGCTTTCCATTTAGAATCCGGAAAGACTGCATCAACCGGAAATATATGGACTACCTTTTGCCTTTGTTCAAGCTCGTTCCTTTCGGCTTCTAGTGCTTGGTTTTTCTCCTCCAGCTTTTGGTAATACTAAGCCACACAACGAAGTAGACTTTATATGAGTGAGTACCCATTGCTAGACAACAGAGATGTGGGAGATTTACTAACCTCTTTGCGCTTCTCAGCACGCTGGGCACTCCTAAACGTTGGAGCACTTCCATGGGTCACTCCGGACTTACCCATCCTCAAAGTAGTCGCCACGCTGTGAGTTGATATCGTTAAGGAACATTATCGGTTTTCTCAAGCATCACGTACAAACATACATACTATTAAGTTGTAGAGGCTTCCAACCTAAAATCAATTGGTGATAAGTGGAGTGGCTCATATTCCTTATATATTATTAGTGATCTTTCCAACTACCGATGTAGGACTAATGTCCCTAATACATACATACATAAGCAACATAAGGATCAAGTGATAGAGGCAAGTAAAGGATACGAAGAAGCAATGGAGCAATTATCATCGTCATCTATATGCTTCTTGTTCTCGGGTTGCAATGGCTTCCTCACCGCAAGAAGATGAACATCACGCTGCAGAAAAACATAAACAAACAGGTAAAGGGATTTGAGGCCTCACATCATTTACACCTCACAAACTATTTACAAAACATAATGTTCCCAGTTTACCTTTGAAGCTTTAGGTGAGTTTTGAGCTCTAGTTCTCTCGGCAGTTTCTATTTTTGGTTTATTCTCGGAACCAGAATCTTCCTCGGTGCATTCTTTGACTTCAAACTCTTCCTCAGACTCTGCTGCAGCTATCTTAGGAGCAACATGAACCCTACCGCTTGAAACGTCAGCGTTTCGATCCGTAAGCACCTCAACAACTCCTCTTCCCATTCCACTGCTTATAGTTATAGCCTTATATCAACCACGAAAGGGAAACAAAAGAGTCTCTTTGTTACACAGATTCTAAATGACCCAATTCAATTTGTAAGATCTCAGAAAAACAAGTTTCATCCTTTACAAAGTTTACAGCTTTTTCAAAGGTAGATTGTAAGGAACAAGGATTGGTTCAAAGTTAGAACATTCTCGAATCTGAAATGGTATGGAAGCTGTAGAACAATTCAAAAGTGAAACCAACACGCATCACAACTCAGATGGAGAAAGAGTCAAATTTTCAGGGGAAAAAAACAAATAATATGTAATCTTGAAATCCAGATGGGAAACGATAAAGGAATTCTTCAGATTTTGCTAACAATTTTATAGAAAGAAGCAGATTTTCGAAGAAGAACAGGTACCTAAAACAGAAGAATTTTTCGAAGAGGAAGAGGATAATAAAATTTAAAATGCAGAAAAATAAAAATGTTCTTACAAGTCTAGTGTAGGATGAAGGAAGGATTCTTGTGCACCACCTCTGTCTCCTCTCTCCGATTGCCCGTGAGAATTTTGCAGACAGTTTTGAAATGAATGTTATTTTTATGCAGAACGAAGTTGTCTCCCTCTCTCTCTCAAGAAAAAAGAGGATTTTTTTTGGGCGGTGACTATTTTGGAATTGTGTTTGATTTGTTAATCCGTTTGGTTATTTATCGGGACTTTTCAAATTTTAAGTTTTTTTTTTCAAGCAGTTTCTTTTAAAAGAATTAAAAATGATTGCTAGCTATATGAATAGACGAAGTCGCCCTAAAAGGTTTTTCTCCCAGACGACGTTTTCGAGGAGCCGCGCATCTCTTACCATCCGATTTTCCCGGCGGCCGGCGAGGAGCGCCGCCGCCGGGAGCAGTCTGTCTTAGCCGCCCTTGTCTATTCGGCGACCTCCTTCTCTCCTTCTCTGCCCCTCCACCGGGTACTCGCTATTTCTCCGCCGACATCTTCTTCCCTTGACTCCGTCGTCTGTGACGGCGAGTGATTCTCAGCATAGGTTTGTTCTTCGTTCGGCGATGCTCTGCTCTTGGAATCGGGTCTGCTTTGTTCTTCATTTGTCAGTCGTCGTGCCGGTGTCTCTAGATCCGCTCGATGAGTCTCTTCTGGGTTGCAGGTTTGTTTTGTGCGATGGAGCTGGTTTCGTTGGTCTGAGGTCTCAGCCGGTTTATGTTGTAGTGTGTAGTGTTTTGTTGTGTTCGTTAAGGGAAATGGTGTCTGAGTATTTAGTTGTGTAGTCTGGTTTTTAGGGTCTTGGACAGAAGTATTGGTCAAGTGGGCTTAGTATTAGTTTTGTTTCATCTTTGGTTAATCAGGCTTTCAGGTGATTCAATAGTAGGATTTGAAATCTAGACTTGCAGTTTTTTGGTTAATTGTGGAGCTTGGTGTGCGCTATCAAGTCTGGTTTTTGCCGGTTCTTTTAGTCCTCGGTGTTCTCCGGTTGGGTAGGTTTCGAGTGTCTCCATTTCTGTTGAGGATGGAGTTCGTTTAGGGCTTCTATCTAGGGTTTATTTGAGCGCATAGGAGTGCGTCTCAGCCGCATCTGGAAGAGTTTAGTGGAGCTAGTTTTGGTTCTCTCTTGTCGGATTATGAAGTCTGGGTTCTTTGGATCTGAGAGTGTTTCTCAGTGGCTGTTCAGGAAGCTGATGTTATCGTTTGGTGGGCCGTGGGCAACATCGATAAATCTCGTACAAGATCTTCGTAAGCGCTTTGGATTGCAAGTTTGGATTATCATTTCTTTATTTTGGTTTTCATTGATCCCTTTCATAGGGTTTTCTACCGGGAAATTTTATTTTCCAACGGTTTATGCTACCGGGGATATCTAGTTGTTCTTCCGGTTTAGTTTCCCCTGCGTGGGATTTAGTTTCCCCTGCGTGGGATTTGGTACCGGAGACTGTACCATTGTCTGCCGGATTATGTATTCCACCTTTGTAAGATACAAGTTAATCAATATAATTTAGACGAAAAAAAAAAAAAGCTATATGAATAGACACCGCTACATAGTTTTTTTTTTTTTTTTTGAACAAGGCTTTAAAAATAAAGTCTCTCAGCTAGCTAACTGTCCTAATGGTTATTTACAATGACACCGCTACATAGTTGAACAATAACAATAACAATATATACAAAACTACAAAAACTATATGATTGAGATGACAATATATATGAACTACACGTTAATATATTGTTAATATCACAACTAAATTTCTGATGATTAAAATATTATACAAAAAATCATATTATTAACTCAATAATAAAATCACTATGTTACTAAACCATTCTATATATAAAAGATGAAGGGGAGGCTCTCCTGCGTCGACACGTCAGCCCCCCCTTATTGGTCAATTTTAAATAACAATTTCCACATCAACATTTAAATTAAAATATTCCATTTTTATGCAATAAATAAACAAAAATAATTAAATCACAATACAAAAGAAATATCAAATATAAGATTAAAAATAAAGATAACATTATTAAAAAATTATAATAATTGAAAACTAAATGCAAAGAATCATAGAACAAAAAATATAAATAATATAAATAATTATTATTAAGAATAGAAAGAAAATATTATAAAAATGAGATACACTGGCCATAAAAGTAAAACAAATATATAAAATATAAGAACATAGGAACTAAAATAAAATCAATGAAGTATATATAAAAAATAAATAAATCTAAAATTATAACTTAAAATATTGAAATTTAGAAATAATAATTATTAAGAATTGAAAATAATGTTAAAAATGAGATAAAATGATAATTAAAAAAGAAATTATATAAAATATAAGAACTTATAAAGAAAATAAAATCAGTGAAATATATATAAAATTAACAAAATTTAAAATGATAACTAAAAATATTAAAATAATATAAATGAAAACTAAACATTTAAGGGTTTTAATGATTCAAATGTATAAAAAACAAGTATATATTTTAAATAGTTTATAAAAAATTAAAAGGATGATAAAAGAAAGTTGAAGGAAATAAAAGTTTATAAGAAGTTCATTAAAAGTTTATGATTAAAAATATTTATTATAAAACAAATTGAATTAATAATCGTATGTAGTGCATTTCTCTCTTACAAATCATTATAATAATAAAATAAGAAAATACAAATTTGTAAATTAAAAATATAAAAATATTGATACTAAAAATAAATATTAAATATATATTAAATATCTATAAATTCAAGCAAAACCCGCGCATTTGCGCGGGTTCTCTCCTAGTATTTAATAAAATTCTAACTCAAATCAAATTATCTTAAACTAAAACAATTCAAACCAAACTTTTGTTTATGATCATTTAATTTGGGTTAGATTTTTATTATCATATCTGGTTTAATAATTAAGTCGTTTTATTACGGAGTTAATAATATGACTTTTGGAACACTGTTTTGGTCATTGGACATTTGGTTATGATGTTAGAAACATAACACAATTTAGTTCATATATGTTGTCATGTGAACCATATAGTTTGTGTTGTTTTGTATATATTAGCATTGTTCAAATGTGTGGCTATGTAGCGGTGTCTCTTTCGTGTATGTAGCAATCATTTTTCCTTAAAAGAAAATGGATTTTATTGGCGCTTTATATCACTATGATTTGCTTCTATCTACTACTTTAAGATTCATTCATTTTCAAATCAAGATTTGAAGAATTAGATTCATCCTAAATATTGAGATTCTACTACATTATTTCCTGGTAAATGTAGATAGGTTTGTAGTAAATGGAATTAATTCATAAACTAATATAGTTAATATTAATATTATACGCATTCTCTAGAATCAGTTCTTATCTTGAGTTAAAACTAACTATATTATTTAAAATTCTTTAAGTTGAAAAGCTGTAATCAGTTGGAAATAAATGTAAATTTACTCAATCTACATGATTATCTTGATCTAGAATATTAGCTTGAATACATATGTGTAGTTCTTTAGCAATAAGTATTATTAGAAGCAACTTCTAACAACAAAATAAAAGGAAATTCAAACTATGCATACAATAACCATCGCAGCCTGTAAGTCACAAGACGGAATGAATACCAATGTGACAAATACCTCATTTAATAATAACCATAAATACCAATGTGACAAGTTACTCGTTTTATACTAACCATAAATACCAAATGTGACAAGTTACTCGTTTTATACTAATGTGACAAGTTACTCGGTCAACAATAACTACCTACCTATCAACCAACGTGATATGACTAGATAAACTATCACTGCATATTTTAAAATTTAAAATATGTATAATGTATTCGTATAGAAGCAAAAAAAACCACTTGAATCCTTATCTATTTAAGTATAATGTATTCTGTAACGTTCAAGAAAACTATAAGCTGTAGAAAAATGCTTCCTGACTTTTCGAGTTCATACTTTCCCTCGTTACTCTGTTTAAAATTTGTAGCTTTATTAAAGTGTTAATTTTGAATATATCATGTTGCTCATAATAACAAAACTTTTTGCAAAATATACAAAATGAATTTTTTTCCACTGAAAGATTTTTTTCATTTTATTAACGGGTCAAAAACATTGTTCGAATACATATAAACAACACTAGAGCCGGCTATCACAAACCAATATCGAAGACAAAATGAGTTTATTTCAACTGTTTTATATTTTATTAAAATAAACTTTACGTGGTTTGACAAAAATAATAATAATATTCACGATGGTTTCTTTATTATTCATTTGAATGACGTAGGACCCACGATGCATTAGAGAAACGTAGGACCCACGTCGCAACTCAAAATCAGATTATTCTTTGGCGGCAAAAACAAAAGACAAATCGGTCAGATGGTCCAACAGATGGTCCCGAATAAGATTTTTGCCTATGAAAATGCTAACCACCAACGAGATTGGTCTGTGTGTTGGAGACTATAGTACAAAGACACTATGGATGTTCACTAATATATTGGACTCGTCAAACAAGAATGAATGTGTGTAACCAAATCAATTCACACTCAATAATGTTTTCAGGCCCATTTAGTTTAGCATATCGCAGGCCCATTTTTATGTCCGAAGAGACGCAACCACTAAACATCCTTGAAAACATCGGGGCAATCTCGTCATTTGAAACACTCGAAGCGAGATAAACCAATCCGTCTTTCGCTCTTACTCGGTCAACAAACCACTAAAAGACGAACACGTGTCACGTTTTCGTTGGCTTTACGAGGAGCCCATCCGGTGTTATATAAATGCCGTTACGTCTCATAACGGTTTTCTAATTCCCGGAGTTACCACCAAAACCGATCAGATAGAACTTTTCCCGCTAGCGAGAGAGAGAAAGTCTTCGAGAGAGTAAAGTTTACGCAGAGAGTGATTGAAGAAGATGGCGATGGAAGTAGCAACACCGGCTCCGGCACCGATCCCAGCGGAGAGAAACATCGTCCTCGCGCCAACAGCGACGGCCACTGCTGAGACTCACAAGAAGAACAGAATCCAGGTCTCCAACACGAAGAAACCATTGTTCTTCTATGTTAATCTCGCTAAGGTATGTTAATTTCTTGATCGGAACGGAAATTTCTCACCGGATCTACGATTTTCAGCGTTCTTTGTTCATAATTTGTTTACGGGAGCGTGAGATCCGCTTGATTAGTATCGATTAGTATTTCAATCTGAACATCATTCTTCGTCTGGAATTTGAGTTTGCTTGCCAGATCATGTTTCCGATCTGTTTACTGACTAGTTGTAGTGATTACTCATGATGGATCTTGTAACCTTTTGATTTCTGTCCACCAAATGTTTGTTCATATTCTGAAGAGAGCAATTGAAAATTTTCTGAAACAATTTTTTTGCGATTTGATTGTGTTTGATCCTGTATTCATGCAGAGGTACATTCAGCAACACAATGAGGTCGAACTCTCTGCACTTGGAATGGGTATAGATTTTAACCATAACTTAATGTTCTTGACAAGTACTTAGACCGATCTTTGTCGTTGCTTAACTTTTAAATTTGTACACAGCAATCACAACTGTGGTAACAATCTCTGAGATCCTGAAGAACAATGGATTGGCTACAGAGAAGAGTAAGTAGAAAGTCTCTTTCCATCTAACTAAAAAAGCTTTCGTCTAATCCAAGAATCTGTTAATCTTTGTTCAGAAGTTTTGACATCGACTGTGGGAATGAAAGACGAGACGAAAGGAAGGATGGTTCAGAAGGCAAAGGCAAGTGTCCTCTCATATCATCATTTTAACATATTTTGACTTCTTATTTTTACTTCCGTTTGGGTTTTGCAGATTGAGATTGTGTTGGGCAAATCAGACAAGTTTGACACTTTGGTGCCACCTGTGACCAACGGAAAAACTCCGGAGGAGGAAGCTAAAGCAGAGACGGAGGCGGCTGTTGAAGTACAAGAAGAAGCTGCAGCCACCGAGGCCTAGAATTGAGCTGGCTCAGAAACAATACAGAAGAAAGATTTGACTTCTTCTTTTAATATGTTTTGTTGTTGTTTTTTTTTGCTTCATTTGTGACATATCGAACATAATACTCTAGATAAGATGATACTTTTCTCTCAAACATTTCAATGATATATTTTCTCATTTTTTATTCTTCTTAAATAGTATATAAAAGGTATAATAATGTTGGGTGACTTGTTTCGTGACAAGCAGTCATATGGCATCAAAATCTATATATATATATATATATATATATAGAACTACTAAATACAAATATTAAATGAGAGAAAATCAAGAAAGATTATGCAAATTATAAATGTAAAAGGAGCTGGTATATTCCAAAAGCACCGGCAACTAATCATTTTGCTTTGATATTAGATATGGGTTGTAAGTTGTAACTATAAAACTACAATACTGTCAAAAAAAAAAAAAACTACAATACTTTTTTATAAATTAATAATATTGACACACTAATATTTTTATTAATTTATAAATAAATTAATTGAATTAAAACATTATTTGACACATTAATTAATCAAGTTAATAATTTATGTATATGATACTACCACAAAAAGTCAGAAAATCAAATTAATAAGTAGTTTTTGCAACAACAAAAAAACTAATTAAATTTAAATGAAATTACAGTAGATCTTTAAAAAGACCAAAGGCCCGTTCAATTGGGCCTAATACGATAAGTTACAAGTGTGGCCTCTGTGATTCGGTTTACTCAGTAACTCATTGGTCAAAATTAGAAGTTATAAAATTTAGAAGGTGTAAAGTGTAATAAGATAAAAGTTCAATACTCCTCGATCTCAACTTTAAGATAATTCACCCGCCTCCATAATCGCCGGAATCTCTCACTCTCTTTCTCCGCCGAACCCCTTCGAAGCGACTTTCCGATTTGCTCTCTAATAGCCTTGAAAGTTCAATCGATACCATGTAAGTACACCGTCTTATCTTTGCTCTATAATTCTCTCTTTTTCATTGGCATTTCTAGGGTTCCTCACTCTGTGTTCGTTGTGTTAGTTTAGGGTTTTTATTAGTCTGGCCACCGAATTTTCGTCTATTTTTAGTGCTCCGGTAGAATTTTCTGGGTTTCTATATGTGAATAGAAGTAGCCTGCTTTTGTGCTAGAGTAATCTCATTGTTCATGTAAAGAGCATTTAAATGAGCTATAATACTCTCTAAACTGTTTGTATTTATAATACTCTGATTTTTAATCCAGCGCTGTAGTCATGGCTGAAGCTGAGGATCAGCAAAATTTTGTCGCACACAATGGAGATGAAGTACCAGATCATGGGTTAGATGAGGTGCATAATGGGATACAGTACCAGGTCCATGATGAGACCCTTGGTCACCAACCATACCAGGTTCAAGATCCGACTCTTGATCTTGATCCCCAGCAGTACGAGGTTCAAGATCCGACTCTTGATCCCCAGCAGTACGGGGTTCAAGATCCGACTCTTGATCCCCAGCAGTACGCGGGTCAATTAGAGTACCAAGACTATCAGGTGCAGGACCAGGTTAATGAAAAAGTCCAAGATCAGCCGCAAGATGAACTACAATATCAACCACAAGATCAGGAGCAGTATCAGTTGCAAGACCAGGCTCATGGTCAGGCCCAGTATCAGGTGGAAGACGAGACACAAGATCACACTGGGGATGAAGTGCAAGATCAAGTTGAAGGTGAGGAAGGAATTCCTGAACATGTTGAGTCTCTACAGAAACCAGAGCCTGAAGGAGATACAACAGTTGGAGGTGAGGAGAAGAGGTGGCCGGGATGGCCGGGAGAGACGGTGTTCCGCATGTTGGTTCCTGCACAGAAAGTGGGTAGCATCATTGGTCGCAAAGGTGATGTCATTAAGAAAATAGTTGAGGAGACAAGGGCTCGTATTAAGATTCTCGATGGTCCTCCAGGCACAACCGAAAGAGCTGTGAGTCTCTAAATCCTTTTTTTTTCCTGGGCCTTACATTTCATGCTATATAAGTTGCGTCTGTTAGTAAAATAATGCTCTTGAAAAAAAATTAAAATCCTAATTACAAGAAAACTAATGTAGTAGAAGTACGCACTTTTTGGCCGAATAATTCACTGATCTGAAATTTTTAGGCGCTAGCTTTTGTTGAAAAAATGTAAAAGGCCATGAACTTTTAGTTAAAAAGACACATTTGAGCATATTTCCCCCTTGATAATGATCTTAATAAAGAGGTAAGTAAACAGATAAGAAACTGGACACCCCAACTGAAAGAAGTTATAAACCAAGTCATCCCAGAAACGTGTTTTAGTTTGGCTGATTGATAAGGTTCGGAGCTACTGAAAACGTGTTGAAGAATGTAGTGCATCAAGAGAAATCACCTTAGTAAGTAAATTAAGCCTTAAATCGAGTATAGTAATCAGCAGGCCTGCTTAGCATTTCCTTCAAGTGAAAGGAGGAAGATAATCAACGAAGTTGATAAGATGTGAGTAGGGTTCCCTTTATTGCTGTGATCACCATGAATCTGTGCAGGTTTCATCTTGCAAGTTTTATGGCACCAAATCAATCATCGGTAAGGTCTCAAAAATGAAGAACCAAAGCCAGATGGCAAGGAATCCAGCCTTGAGGCACTACAAAGTGCTGATAAGTTTATCCGAATAGGCAAGGTTCTTCTTGTATAAATCTCAGTGCCATGAAGCTCTGCGTTATTTCTGGTAACTTCAGTACCTGGATGGTTGATGTCTTGCTGCAGACTTTCTGCAGCATGCAAGGACCTGCTTAACCGGATGTAACGATATGTGGACGATGAGATTATGGTTTAGGCAACAATTAAGTAAAGAGAAATTTTAAGATTACATGAAAAAATTCTATGAAAAGCTTCTATAAGTCATAAAGGCTATAACTTAATCAACATGGGTAAAAACTTGAACTGAAGATCCTAAGAGGAAATAAACATCTAACTTAAAGTGCATGTACTTCTTTGGAATCTTCTTTACACTTTGAGAATGATGGCACCAAAATGGATAATTGGTATAGAGACTAAGATCGCTGATTGTGGCATGTTTTAAGTTGTTTGATAATGTTGTCTACTTGTTTCCTCTTTGTTGGCAGGTTATGGTTTCTGGAAAAGAAGAGCCCGAATCATCTCTACCTCCTTCTATGGATGGCCTTCTGAGAGTCCACATGCGGATAGTTGATGGTCTGGATGGTGAAGCTTCTCAGGCCCCTCCGCCTACAAAGGTTTCGACACGATTACTAGTTCCCGCATCTCAGGCAGGAAGTTTGATTGGAAAACAGGGAGCAACAGTTAAAGCCATTCAAGAAGCAGCTGGTTGTATAGTTAGAGTCCTCGGATCAGGTTCCTTCTCTTCACATTTTACATACTGAAATCATGTTTTCTACCTTGTGCTTTTGGTTTCAATCAACGTTCGTACATGCAAGTATTCCTTTTTCTTTTAGATAAAAGGCCACTGGTGGCACATGCCTAAGTTTTTTTTGAAACCTAACTGATAGAAATAACAAGAACCAATGAAAATCCTGATTTGAATCTCTCTAGTGATTCTATGTTTCTCTATTTCAGATTGGCCTTTTTGGGTGTGGTTCGTTCATTCCTTATCTAATGGTAGTTCTTACCGAAAATGTTGTGGATTTTTTGTAGAGGATTTGCCTGTTTTTGCTCTTCAAGACGATAGGGTTGTTGAAGTTGTGGGGGAACCAACAAGTGTTCATAAATCCTTGGAGCTGATTGCATCACATCTCAGAAAGTTTTTGGTTGATCGTAGCATCATCCCATTCTTTGAAAGCCAGGTTATCTTCTGTTTCCCATCGGATCTTTGGCAATGTTTCTCAATCGCGTGTATGAACTTTTCTCTTAACTCTGCTTTGGAAACAGATGCAAAAGCCAACTCGCCAGATGGATCATATGCCGTCGCCACACCAGGCCTGGGGTCCGCCTCAAAGCCATGCCCCAAGTGGTGGTGGAGGTCCTGGCTATGGTCACAACCCACCTCCGTATATGCAACCACCTCCAAGACATGATAATTACTATCCTCCTCCTGAGATGCGTCCACCTCCAATGGAGAAACAGCCTCATCAAGGTATATCTGCATATGGAAGGGAGCCTCCTATGAATGTTCATGTATCATCTGCCCCGCCTATGGCCGCTCAGGTATTCTTCCATCTTGCGAAGTCAGTTTTAATGAGAAAGTTAACTCATCAATCTTCTGCACGGAATCTGACTGGTTGGGATTTTATTTTTTTTTTTCAGCAAGTTACGCAGCAAATGCAGATTCCACTGTCTTACGCAGATGCTGTGATTGGGACATCAGGTTCAAACATAAGCTACACTCGACGTCTTAGTGGAGCAACAGTAACCATTCAAGAAACTAGAGGAGTACCTGGTGAAATGACGGTTGAGGTCAGCGGAACTGGTTCACAAGCCCAGACCGCTATGCAGCTTATCCAGGTACCTATATTCTCACTCTCTCGTCAGATTTCTTAACCAGAGTTACCAGTACCACTTAAAACATTTCCTATCTGGTTATGGATCTCGAAAAAACAAGAAAGTTCAACAGGATAGTGACATAACTTTGCAGCCATACACCTCTGTAATCTGGTCTGAAAATACCAAAAACTCTGACCGTTGGTTGTGTTGATGACAGAACTTCATGGCTGAAGCTGGAGCACCGGCACCAGCACAACCACAAACTGTAGCACCAGAGCAGCAAGGCTATAACCCCTACGCAACCCATGGCTCAGTCTATGCAGCGGCTCCGACGAACCCACCTGGAGGATATGCTACGGATTACAGCTCAGGCTATGGTTACTGATCAAGGAGTATTGTTAAGTAACTCTTGTTAGAATGTTTTACTAGTTGCAAGCACGTATGCCTAATCGAGTATATGTTGTTATAAGCGAGCGCCCCTGGTTCTTGAATCAAAACTATCATTTTGTTTTCCAGACATGGTGTTGTGTTCACGATTCACTATTGTGTTCATTAATTTCAACCAGTAGCCATAATTTGGTTGTACCTTGTGATATAGTCCTGGGATTTTTAACCGAATCGGTTCAATTAGTTTGGTTCAGTTTGGTTAGTTTGGTGTTTTGAAAATTATTTTTGGTTTTCAGTTCGGTTTGACAAACCGAATGGTTAACCGAAATATTGATTTTTGAATTTTATTTTTTATAAACCAAATAAAATCAATTTTAACCAAAATATATTAAATTTTTCAAACGAACCCTTGAAGTAACTGAAAATATCCAAAATTACTAAAATTGCCTGAATTTAACATAATAACCGAATATACTCAAAATTAACCAACTAATCTAAGTAATCGAAATTAATTGATTTTATCAATAAGTTCGGTTTATTTCGGTGAAAAATATAATAACCGAAAAATTGAAAACCAAACCGAACCGAAAATAATTTTGGTTAGTTTCAGCAAACAAATTCAAAACCGAGAAATCGAACCGAAACCGAACCGAACAACGAAAGTCCCACGATACCTTGAGCTAGGCCCACTAAGCCCATTACATGCTAGGACCCAATCCGGTTCGAAAAGGCCCACTTTAAGCCCATTAAACAGACTCTTAGCCTCCTGCTGTCTCTCTTCTTAAAGAGAGAGAGAAAATTGTTGAACCTACCGATCTAGGGTTTCCCACCATGAACAATCCAGCAACGTCGAAACGCAGAAACTATGATGTTGTTGTTCCTTCGGATCTAGTGTTCCAGATTCTTAATCGATTGACTGCGCAAACCGTAGCTAGGTTTCAGCTCGTATCCAAATCATGGGCACAAATCATCCGCAGCAAAACTTTCATCAGATCGTTTCCTCTTCGATCATTAACTGAGCCTTCACGTCTCCTAATCGCTTCAAACGTTAAAGATAACCAATCGAGGAAACGAAGTTTATGCTTCTTCTCATCTTCTCCCTGTCGTCGTCATCAACATCGGTATCAACCTCTGTTCTATCCAGTATAAAATATACCCCCAGAAAGAATCCACGAGCAGAGTATATTTACTACGTTAATGGATTGATGCTTATCGGAGGAATCATCGTTAACCCTTGCACTGGTAAGTCCATAACTTTACCAAACATCATAACCCTTAGATCAACGCAAGTCAGACGCTTTTTTGGATATGATCCAGTGAATGGTGAGTATAAAGTGTTGCGCATGACGTTAAAACTCCAGGCTCGTTTAGCAAGAGATGTGTGGTCTGACTTTCAAGTATTCACATTGGGAGAAGAATCATGGAGACGGATTGATTGTAGTGTTCCTCACTGTCCTGTCTCTAAAGGTTTGTGTATAGATGGAGCTGTGTACTACATTGCAGACACGGACACGGACACGGGCACGAGTTTGATGAGATTCGATTTGAAGTCTGAGAAGTTTGATATCTATGCTACAGTATCTGAGGATCTTGGTGATCGTATTAAAACTTTGATAAACTACAATGGTAAAGTAGCTGCAGCCATTCAATCCCACAAGTGTAAGAGTACAATTGATTTGTTTGTTTTTGAAGCTGGAAAACAGGAGTTTAGAGAGAGGTCTTTCTGTAATCTTCCTGAGTGGGGGTTAAGGATGCAAAGTATTGATCTTTATACGGGTGAGATCATTTTTGGACGGAGCATTTACCAACAGCCTGGTCTTATCTACTATGATCTTAAGGGAGATAGTTGTAAGAAGATCAAGATTGAAGTTGATGATTCTTTGGATCGTAAGTGGTTCAGTCAAGGAAATTATTTCGTGGGCTATGTAGAGAGTCTTATGCTCTTGTAGTTAGAGAGAGTTGATGATTTGATACTCATAAAATCTCTTAACTAGGTACTCTTTTGTCAACCAAGTATTGTTACCAGTTGGGTTGGGTTTGTTTGCTAGGGATGTTAGCACTATAGTTTAACTTTCATTCTACAAATTATTTCGGGTTTTTTGGTTTTTAGGTTTTCGGTTTTTAGGTTTTTCTGGTCGAAACATATAAGACCTATTTAAGTATTTTAAAATTTTGGTTCGAATTTGGTTCAGTTTATTCGGGTTCGGTTCGGTTTTAGATAACCGAAAATTATAAAACAAAATTAAAGCTGGTATATTTGAATAAAAGTGTCAAAATTTGACAAATATAACAACAACATTTATATATTTTGGATAATTTAGTTATTTTGATTTAAAAACAACCAATCGGTTTGAGTTTATAATTATAATTTTGGATAAATTTGTTATATAAAGTCTTAAATATAATTAATATTTTGGATATATAATTATAGTTTAGATATTTCAAATACATATTCAGTTCTCGGTTTGGTTCTAGCTCTTCGGATATAAGAGTCTAGGATCCATTCAGATATTTTCTCGGTTCAGATTCAAGTTCGATTTTTCTTTTAGATTTGGATTTGGTTCGATATTTCAGCTTGCCTAGGCCTAATCCGGTCCATAACACCGTTTTAAAAAAAACAAATCACCCATCTTTCCCTCGTCAAGTATCGTTGATCAAGTCCATTCAAGACAAGTATCGTTGATCAAGTCCATTCAAGACATTGGTGTACCTTGTGATAAATTAAGCCAAAATATAAATTACATTCCAAATGAAAATAAAAATATTGTACCTTGTGATAAATTAACCCAAAATATAAATTACAATATAAATGAAAATATAATCTGATATCAGTAACTATTAAACGAAAACAAGAAGAGTTTATGCGTAAATCTCTGCTCGAGCTGAGCATATAAAACAAATGGAGAAAATAAATAACAAACGTGGATGTCAAAAAAAAAAAAAAATATATATATATATATAACAAACGTGTAAAGTTCTTCAAGTGTTTGTTTCCATCTGTTGCCTCAAATCTTGAAATTGATCAAGAAAGTTTCGACCTTTTATAGTACAACACTCGAGTCCACAGTAAGGTTCCTGTAATCCACAGAGAAATCAGATTCATGAATCTAACGTTATATTATTAAATAGCTAAGTAACTTACATGTAAAAGATGTTGCAAATCAAATGGGTGCAGCACAAGTGGTTCTGAAATGACCGGTCTGGTTACACCGGCTACAATGCACAACCCGCTTGGCTCGTCCTCTATCTTCAGCTCGAACCCGTCTCTTTCTCGGCCTACCAGGTGGTCTCAAAGACTTTGGAGGGTTTATAACAACATCAAGAGCAGCTTTAACATTTGGATCACCATCAGAAAACTCTCTCCAAAGACTTTTATCTGGAATTGGATGAATAGTCTGAGAATAAGTCTTCCTATATGTAGCCACTGTGAAACAGCTCTCAGTAAACCTATGAACATTCTGTCTACATGAAAGCAGAGCCGCCACAGCATGTGCACAAGGTAAACCGTATAACTGCCAACCACGACAAAGACAACACCGGTTCCTAATATCCACAATGTTGTTTCCTTCATGAGATATAACTTCAAACTCTGCTTCATTAGCTCGAAGCACCTGGTAAGTTCTTGCAAGCTCTAGAGCCTCGGCTACACGCCGCTCAGCGGTTGGGACAAGTATTGAAGTCCATTGCATACTTGTTTCGCGGCGTTCATTGAACCAAGTCATTAGCTGTCTCCTGATGCATTCCATCATCTGAATGATTGGAAGTCCAGATGCTTCAGTGATCCATGAGTTAAGGGATTCAACTATATTAGCTGTCAAATGTCCAAACCGTTGTCCTTCGAAATACGCTGTTGCCCATAACCGTGGAGGGATACGCCTGATCCAGTACGCTGCATCTTGAGAAACCTCTTCAACTTCAAGTATTTTGGCTTCAAACTCAATCACCGTTAGAGCTTGAGCTGCTTCCCATAAATAGTTGACTAACATTGGGTTGTTGAACTCCTTACGGAAGCTTTCACTCAAATGGCGCAGACAGAAGCCGTGGAACGCAGTTGGGAAGTTTGTTTCCACGCCTTCTACTATCCCCTTTTGTCTGTCCGACAATATCGTGAGTCTTGGCATGTTCTCAGTATTGGTTTCAAGAAGATTATGAAGCTCACACAAGAACCACATCCAGTTCTCGTCGTTCTCTTCATCTACAATCCCAAATGCTAATGGAAACAAAGCACCGTCTCCATCAAATCCAGTTGCGAGAAGCAATGTACCTAAATACTTGCTCTTTAAAGATGTTCTGTCCAATCCAAGAAGCGGTCTACAAGCATTTAGAAACCCGTAAATCGAAGCTTGGAACGATATGAAGAGACGATGAAAGCAACTATCTGCTGGACTTCCATAAACCAAAGCAATGCTTCCTGGATTTGTCCTCTTCACCTGCTCACAATACTGCGGAAGTAACCGGTATCCTTCTTCAAAAGAACCACGCATAGTCGCCATGATTCTTTCTTTACCACGCCAAGCTTGTTTGTATGATAAGGTGATTCCGTGAACTCGATGAATCTCTTCAAGAATCTCTTTTGGTTTACAGTTTGGATTCTCACGGAGCCGTTGCTCAACTGAGCTAGCAACCCATTGAACCGAAGCTTGTTGGTGACCCAAATGGTTTATTCCACCACAGCTATGACTTTCATGGATCGTCCTGATTGTGAAAGTTGGAACACCTGGAAGCTTTGCTGCGTGAACTCTCCATGGACATCCTTCACTCGAACACTTAGCTGTGAAGCGTGTTTTGTCGGATTTTATTGTCTGCATTTCGAAATGGAGAGCAATCGCCATATCTCTCAATGCTCTACGACAACTCTTAACATCTGGAAACTCTTGTCCAACTGTAAGTTGGTAAGTCAACTCAGCAGAGAGAGCTCTGGCTTGAACCGGAGTGGTAACCATAACCATTTCACCATGATGATCAATCCCCATTTCATGGCTTGAGTCAATAGCTAGTTCCAGATTCTCGTCTAGTTCATGATTATCCCCAACCACCAACTGATTATTATCTGATAACGAAAACTCGTGGTTTTGCGAGGAAAGAACCAAATCAGGATCAACATCATCATGTCCAGGCTTTTGATCCACAGAGATTTCGTTCTCATTCATATAATCGTGATGATGATGATGATGATGATGATCCTCTTCATCCTGATTTTGGCTGTGTCCTAAGCCTAGCTCATGATCATCATGTTGATGTCCTAAACCAATATCATGATCATGATGAGCCTGTCCTAAATCCATATCGTGGTGGCTTTGCCCTAACTCCAAGTCATGGTTTTGACCAAGCCCTATACTGTGGCTGTGACCAAGCACCAATGATTGACCCTGACCAATACCAATGTTACGATTCTGTCCAAGCATTAAATCTCGATTCGCCATTGCACAAACAATCTTTTAAAAACACAACTAGTTGTCTCGCTTTATCAGAACCTGTAATAAGAGAACACGACAACAAGGTCTAATTATCCAACTCTATAATACAAACACACATATAATAATATATATTCATCTCGAAGTGACTAAAGATTGATAAAATCCAGATTCCAATTTGCAAACCCAAAAGATTAAGACCAAAGTATCAGAGAACATATAAATATGAGCGGAAAACTTAGTAAAGCAAAGAACTTGGCGAGATACGTCAAACAGTTAAGGACTTACAGAAACAAAATGCGCAGTGTCATCTAGTTTTGACCTTGTGCATCATCAATTTAACTGGACAGTGGATTCCTCATCTTGAGATTTCGGTTGATCAAGCTACAAAAGCAGAGTAAAACAAAGAGTGAGTGAACAAAATCTGATAGAGACGAACATTAATTAGATTGAAAAAAACCCAATTCGAAATTCGACAAATTTATATCAGCTCACAAGTGGACTCCATAACTATGATAATCAACACAAAGATCTGAACTGAGCAGACACTAAAACGAATGAAGAGAGAGAAAAAAATTGAAACTTTTTATTCCAGGAACAGAGAACTCACGAGAATCAAAATCTGGGTATCAACAGAAACGCGAGGAAACAAGAAGATCCAAACCACCGATACCTCCGGAATCAGAAATCTAGGGTTTTGACTAGTGAATCGTCGAATTGGGAGAGGAGCCGTTGGAGAAAGGAAGTTGAAATTGGCGGGTAATCGAGGGAGAGAAACGGGAGAAGAAGAAAGGGTGGGATTGGGAATTACAGAAGGGGCAGAAGAGGGAGAGATTAGGTTTTCGAGAGGGTGATGATGCCAAATTACACGTTGCCTTCTTTCCGACAGCAAGGGTATTTATGTCTTTTACTTTTATTTCTTCATTTCCTATCGCTCGCTAGTTACGGATTTGCCATCACAGATTTAGAGAGTCCAAATAGAGAGAATTGAGCCCAAGTAATAAAAGCCCAACTTCAGCCTATCCAAAAACTTTATTTTTTGTTGGGCCAAGTAATAAGGCCCAACTTTAGCCTATCCAAAACTTTTTTTTTGGTCTCAATAACTAAAATATAATTTCGAATGTGATTTCAAAAATAATGCCTTTAACCTTAATTCCACTATTCTGCACAGTTAATAATCAAACTAATATGTAAAAACACTGTTTCATAAAATAATCTACTTTAAACTCAAGTTTCCAGTGGAAACCTTCTTGGTCCACTGGTTTGACTAATAGTTCATTAATGATTCTACATCAGAAGGTCTGGAGATATTTTCATAAGACAAAAAAATTATTCGTTGATAGAGTCATCGATGTAATAATAGAATAGTACCAATGTTACAAAAAAATACTCACGTTTTTCAAATAATGGATTTTTCTTTATGATTTTTTCAACAAAAACATATTTACTTTTTCATGTTTTTTATTGAATGATTAGTAAATATTTTTTATAAAATTATATTTTTAAACGAGATTACACAACTTACCAATCAAGGTCATAACATTACTTAACTTTGTTTAGATTCTCTACTTTTTTTTTTTTTTTTTGCTAATCATGTAAAATTAACATTTCTGAAAAGTTATTTACAAACAGTTCGAGAATGATTATCCACCCAGATCACTTGGCAAAAAAAGTAAAAACAAGTTATCCAGGAACTAAGGGAAGAGACCCTAATGATTTAAGCTAACCAGATGCCCAGTAAATGCCTAAAAAGTTTTCTCTGTTTTCTTGCAAACAAAGTTGTGCGGACGTCCCTTTCAATTGATTTAGCAATGACTTCGCTTGGGATGGAGATATGATTATGGAGCAGATTGTTTCTTTGTCTCCAAATGCTGTAGATGATTGACTGCGCTACCACCTTCCTTAGCAGAGATGGTGCTTCATTTGATGATCCCCTTATCCATGACAATAGTTCCTGCCAGGATACTAACATAGCTTGCGGCTGGTTGAGTTTCTGCAAGAACCCTTTCCAGATACTAGCACTGTAAACACAATTTAGAAGCACATGATCACGACACTCGTCATGAGACGCGCACAAACAGCAGAGAGACGTGTTGCTAATCCCCCATGCCGATAGCCGTGTCCTAGTTGGAAGTCTGTCCAAGTTGGATATCCACATATTGAAAGCCTGTTTTGGGATTGCTCCCTTAAACCAAATCTCTTTAAACCAGGGGACTTTTGGAGCTGATGGTCTGATGGCCTCCCAAGTTTTCGTTGAAGAATAGCCATTGCAAATCGCTCCTTCCACAGACCAGATGTACTGATCTTCTTGATTGTCAGGTGCAGGTGGTGGGATAGTCGTTAGCTGCACATGAATGGCGAGGGCTTCTTCAGAGCGCGGAGATGGAATGGTCCAGCCAATTGAGGAGCAAGCTTTGTCTACCGTTGCACACTTCGGGAGACGAAGTTGAGACGGTCCCGACTGTCCCGTGATCTTGATTAACGGGCCAATATCCGTCCAATTATCATACCAGAAACTTATTCGCTTGCCGTTACCAATAATGGCTTTGATGAAATTCTCCGCCAGGGATCGTAAGTTCAATATTGATTTCCATGTCCAAGAGGTAGATACAGAGACCTCTAGTTCCCAAAGAGATTTGTTACGGATGTAGTGTCTTCTGTGCCAGCATACCCAAAGTGATTCAGTACTGGAGAAGAGCAGCCATATGAATCTAAGGCAAAGGGCAATATTCCATAAACCAAATCGTCGTAGTCCCAGCCCACCTTCATCGCGAGGAAGACACACTCCCGCCCAAGAGACCTTGGTAATTTTCTTAACATCTATGTTGCCAGACCACAAGAATCTCGAGCATAGCGATTCGATTTTTCTGATGCAACCCTTCGGTAGAAGGAAAGTAGACATCCAAAAGACAACAATACCTGAGATAACCGTTTTTAATAGCTGGACTCTTCCTGCGAATGAAAGCATCCTCACTGCCCAGCCACGGAAGCGATTTGAGAGAGAGTCAATGAGCGGATCATATTCAGAGATTTTCAGCTTTCTAGACATCAATGGAAGTCCAAGATATCGAATAGGGAGAGAGCCAATAGGGAAGCCAAACCGAGAGATGGCAGTGGTTTCCATTTGGCTCAATCCCGCTAAGAAAAGCTGAGTCTTCTCTCTATTCATACTCAGTCCTGACCACATTCCAAAGTCATCAAGGGCTTCATTAATCCCATGTAAGGATGAGCAGCCACCGTCGAAGAAAACCATGACATCGTCCGCGAACATCAAATGCGTCAGGTTCAACTCTTCGGTTTTGGGATGATAAGATATGTAACCTGCTTCGAAGCGATGATTCAAAAGCGCAGAGAAGACTTCCATGACTAGTACAAAGAGATACGGTGACAGGGGATCGCCCTGTCTCAGTCCTTTCGTGCTCTTAAAGAAACCATCTGTAGAGCCATTTACCGAGACTGAGAACGTTGGGGTAGTTAAGCACTGCTCTATCCATCTCAGGAAGATAACCGGGATTCCAATAGCTCGCAGAGATGCAAGAACGAAGTCCCATCTCACAGTATCAAAGGCTTTCCGCAAGTCAACCTTCAACATAGCTCTTGGGTCTATGTTATTTCGATTATATCCGTGAACTATCTCTGTTGCTAGTAGCACGTTCTCTGATAACAATCTACCCGGCATAAAAGCTGTTTGAGAGTGAGAGATAGCGCTTGAGATTACCAGCTTCAATCTATTCGCTAGGAGCTTCGAAATGACTTTATAAACCGTGTTCAAGCATGAAATCGGTCTGAAGTCTGACGTTGACGACGCATTATGCACTTTCGGAATGAGCACCAGGTTTGTTGAATTCCATTGCTTGAGCAAACACCCCGAATTAAAAAATTCAGAGACGGCCTCTGTGATCTCTGAACCCACAACTGACCAACATCCCGTGAAAAATTCAGCCGGATAACCATCTGGACCACTCGTTTTGTTTCGGGGTAGCGAGAAGAACGCGTCCCTAATCTCATCGTTTGAAAAAGATTTTTCCAGAGCCTTTATTTGGTCTTCAGAGCATCTGAACCTGAGAAGCGCATTAATATCATCTTGTATGAACATTGAGGGCTCAATCTCTGGCGCCAGAAGCAACTTGAAGTATTCCACACAATGATCATGAATACCCGCTTGCGTATCTATGCGCTCACCATTAGAGTCTAACAAGAAATGAATGTGATTCATAGATTTCCTCACGTCTGCAAAGCGATGGTAGTACGCCGTTCCGCAGTCTCCTTCCTTTGCCCATGTTACTCTTGATCTTTGGAGGAAGAAGGAAGCTTCAGCGGCTTCAAGTATCTGCCATTTCCTTTCTGCTTCGAGTTCAGCAGCAGCGTTAAATTCCGAAGGGTTATCTAGAACAGCCTTCTGCGTTAGGGTCATAGAATGGTGAGCTTCTTTGACCCTTTTCTCAAGGTCTGAGAAGTTATCCTTACTGAAGCTACGGATACATCTTTTTAGGAGCTTAAGCTTACGGGAAACTCTGAACATGGCCGTGCCCGCAACATTTAAGGACCACCACTCAAGACCAATCATCGGCAGAAAGTTCTCATTTTGCAGCAAAAAATTGAAGAATTTAAAAGACTTCTTGCCTCTTTGAAAATTAGGTCTGAGGATCACGCTTGCAGAGGCATGATCAGAGAAATCAGGGGCACCAAATAATGCATAAGAAGATGCAAAAGTTCCATACCAATGATCATTTACCAAGATACGATCCAGTTTTTTCGCAATCGCACCCTTCTTTCTCTTGTTCCACCAAGTGAAGGTCGGACCCCGGAATGTTAAATCTGAGAGTTCTGACAAGCGTAAACACTCCCTGAATTCCCGCATTTTCCTGTCGATATTGAGAGATAGAGAATTTGACTGCTCTGTGGGCGAAAGGGATTGATTTAGATCGCCTAAAACCATCCAAGGCTTATTTGAAGTCTTTGCACTTGACGCAAGGTCTAGTATTTCCTGCCACAGCAATCTGCGAGAGTCCTCATCGTTTGAGGCATATACCACCGAGATTACAATCCAGTCTTTGGCGTCGGGTAGTAGCACATCACAAGAGATCATTTGTAAGGATTTTGAGAAAACTGTGACTTGGACACTGGGATGCCACAATAACCAAATCTTACCTAGAGGAGAAAACTCGTAATTGTCATCGAAAGACCAGCCTCGAAGGAGACCTCTAATGATCTTATCCCTCTTTGGCATATGTACATGGGTCTCGACGATACCTCCAAAAATAGGCTTATTAGCCATATACCATTTTTTAAATCCGCTCCGGTGTGAGTAAATATTGAAGCCGCGGACGTTCCAACAAAAAATGTCGATACACATATATTAGATAGTTTTGGGGCTCTTGCCCCTGCCACCCTTATTTTTCCTCTTTGTTTTCACAAGAGTAAAGTCCTTTTCTCCATACTGACCAATTTCCCCTTCTTCCGGGTCAGAGGATGATACGTCTGAGGAATCTTCTTCTGGCTCCGAGACAGAGGATACATCCGACATGATCTTACTCAATGGTTTCTCAGGAAGTGCTGAAGTCTCACTGAGCTTGCTTGTTTCCCCTATTCTTGTCACCAGGTTCGGTTTCAAGGATGTGCTAGCAAAACTAACAATCTTTGCATACGAAGTACCAACTGTCCCTATAGTGCCGCCGGTATCAATTGGCAGAGCCTCGGAAGTAGCTGGCGCTGGTTTGGGAAAACCTGGCGGAGGTGCAGGACCATTCGAGGAAGGCATCCAAACCTGAGAAGTGATACGTTTAGCAGGGATTCGCTTTTCCTTTCCTCTCGGTGTTTCTGGCTTTGAGCGCGGGCAAGAGGCAGTGTTGTGACCTGATGAATTACAGACAGAACAAGTTTTTGGAGCCGACTTGCATCTTTTAATAGTGTGCCCAAGCTCTTTACAGTGAGAACATATAGGGGGCATCCACGGGCTAGAGACCCGGATCCTTCTGATTTCACCCGTTTCAAATTGAGCATTCACTGCTTCTGGCAAAGGTTTACGAGGGTCTATGATCGTGAGCACCTTTGCCACTTCTAGATTTGTTTTCGCAGCTGTTGTAGGATGGAGGAATTCAGGCTTTCCAACCAACCCTGCTATTCGCTCTAAGGCATCTTCATTGAAAAACTGCAGCGGAACATCTCTTAGCTCAAGCCAAATCGGTACGGATGTGAGTTCAGGTTTCTTTGGAGAGAGACCAGGGTCCCATTTCGCAACGAACATGGTCTGACCTTCGATTTGCCACAACCTTTGCTGGATGACTCTACTTTCTTGTCACAAAATTATTCTTAACCACCAAACAAACTGCATATTTTTATATAAAATATACATATACCAAAACCATCATTATGTAAAAGGATTGTTCTCCCTTTCCGTCCGTCGACTAAAGAAGAATTAATGTAAAAGAAAAGAATTATATGATTTAAAAGCTACAACTTTTATGTGTTTGGGTTTGAAATTCAAGAAAAGAATAACAAAGAGTACAAGATTTTAATTATGATATGCCGTTGCATGTTGTCGTGTTTTGATGGAAGAAGAATTTGATTCTTTGCTTCTTTTGGGTTTTGCAAAAGATCCTTAACAATTACAATAATTATTATTTGGTTTACAAAGTCGTATATATATGATGATGATGATGATGTCTTCCAGTTCCACTTTTATATGATCAAACAAAACCTCTAATTCACATACAAATATGGATACAACAAAAACAATATACTCCCCCGTGCACAAGCATCCTCTTTTCTTTTTACCTCGGTTTATCTTTGGTACATGTTCTGGCTGCCATGTAAGAGAGATCATCTACGGCGGCTACTTTTGCAATGAGTCTCTTTGTGCCAAACGGTTCCATAAGGAGTGCGCCGAAGCTCCACCAGAGATCAATCATCACCCTTCTCATCCGGAGCATCCTCTCAGACTCACTAATGACTCTCATATGAAAGATGATCAATGTGATTGTTGTGGCAAAAAGCTTTTGTCTCCATGTTATACTTGTCCCACATGTGAATTCAAAGTGGATTTGATTTGTGGGATGAAACCGTCGCCGCCTGCTATTGAACATCCGGTGTGCCATGACCATTCACTTGTGTTTTTGAAGAAACGAGAGGTGGAGGTCCCTTGTGAAGTATGCAAGGAATCTATCGGTGGACCGTCATATTCATGTCTTGAATGCCATGTGTACTTCCACTTGGATTGCGTTCATCTCTCAAAAGAGATAAATCATCCTTGTCACACAAGTCACCCTCTCAAACTCATCACATCAGAGTCACTTACAGTTATTCATGATGCCGAGGAGAGTTGTTTTTTCTGTGGAGTTCAACCAGACAAGGTGCTTTATCACTGCTCTATTTGCAACTTCACCATGTGCGTTGATTGTACCAAAAATCCACCACCTCTTGTTGTTGACGATCCCAAGACTCACAAGCATCCACTTTGGCTTTTTCCAAGAAATATTTTGTTTACTTGCGAGATTTGTGGGATTGAAGGCTACGACTCAAAACCTTATATATGTCTCAAATGCAATTTTATTGTCGATGGAAATTGTATCGGTTTACCCCGAGTCATAAACATCAATCGTCATGATCATCGCATCTCTTTCACAGTTCATCATAGTCTTGGCCGTACAGAATGTGGAGTTTGTCGGAGAAATGTAAGTCAGTACGGCGGAGCTTATATATGCTCGGTTTGCCCCAACTACGCAGTTCACTCACCATGTGCAGTTGACTTTAGTGTATGGAATATTGTGGAATTGGAAGGGATTCCTGAGATCAACGAAGATATTACGCCATTCAAGGTGGTAGGTCATAATTTGATACATCATTTCCTTCATGAAGAGCATACTTTAAGGCTCATCAATGATAATGATGAACGCACACGATGTGAAGCATGCATGGGTCCGGTCGGGTTTGGCTCGATCTACAGTTGTGAGATATGTCATTTCATTCTCCATGAAAAGTGTGCTAATCTTCCTATGAAGAAAAAACTTGTCTTTGACCCCATACCATACAAGTTGGAATGTTTTAGCGCATGTGTATACTGCAAACTATGTGGAATGTTATTTGATGGTTTCAAGTACACATGGCAGGGAGTTTGGTCTTCGTGGAGGATCTTATATAGATATGTAGATGTAAATTGTGGTTCCCTTTCTGAGCCGTTCGTCCACAATCAGCATTCGCATCCTTTATATTTTGCTAAAGCAAACAAGGATAGTTATTGTGATGGTTGTAAGAGAATTCCATATGATTACATGCTCAGTTGTGATCGTGATTGCAACTTTAACTTGTGTATGTATTGTGCGACTTTGCCAGAGAAGATATGGCATATGAGCGATGAACACCCTCTCACTCTATCTTGTGACAGAAATGCGAGCAGCTCAAATTGGTGTGACGTTTGTGAGAGTGAATTAGATACAAGTAAGTGGTTCTTTACATGCTCTGATTGTGGACCTGCCTTGCATGTTCAATGTCTACTAGGAGATTTCTCACGTTTCAAGCCAGAAAGGCTGCATACATTTGGAGGAAGAGAGTACAAAGTGGTCCTTAACAATGGCAACACTCGGCCATTTTGTAGCCATTGCGACTCTCGATGTAAGGTTTCTGTCATCTTAAAAGAGATTGGTAAAGACAATGGATACATCTGCTCCATTGCATGTTTATCGAGTCTTTCGGGTATAAATTTCGAAAGAGATTGGTAAAGACAATGTACACATCTGCTCTATTTCATGTGTAACTCCAAGTATCGAAATGTAATAAAGAATAATGTTGCTTCATATTTCTAAACATAAATAAAAAGGCTTCTCGTTGTAAATATTTAAACATTTCACGAATAATCTTTCCAAAAATATCTAAATAAAACAGAAAACATGAGACATGTAGAACCGCCAGACGTGGATCTTCATAGGACGGTAAAAATTGTCAGCTGATAGAGTTGTCGATGTAATAATTCTCATAAAATCTGTAATAGAATAGTATCAGTGTTAAAAAAAAAAAACAGAAAACAATTCAAAGTCTTTGATGAAAGAAGGGTTTACATCGAGTTACTCGAACATGCTTGGGAGAGGTCTCACGGCCATGAACGCATCCACCATCTGAATATCATTATTAGTTTTCTTTTGTTAGAATTGTACAAATGAACACAAAATAAGAACTGATTTATCACTCTCTAGTTAAATTGATGTTTTTACCTCATCAGTAACAGCAGCTCGAGCCCTGCGGTGTCTCTCCACCATTTCTGTCAAGACTTCAATGAGTCGTTCCTTTACTTCTCCGGTTAGCATTTTATCTTTTCCATCTTCCTGAAACACAGTACAGTGTATTTCAGTTTAATCCGAGTAAGACACACAGATATGAGCATTCTTTCATTCTATGTAATGATCTAATAACAAGCTAGATTTTTACTTCTTCTCCGGTTAGCATTTCTCCTTGTCCATATTTCTGAAACACAGTAAATTGTATTTCAGTTTAATCCGAGTAAGACAGACAGATATAAGCATTCTTTCATTCTATGTAATGATCTAATAACAAGCTAGTGGCAACTGTAACGTGATTTACCTTCTTTATATGTTCGAGTTCAGTATCATCTTCTAGGAAGAAGCTAAGATACTTGAATGGTATATCGACCTGTCAAAAAAATAGAAGAAATGTTACTAGAAAATGAGATACAAGTAATGGTTTAGTATCTAAGAGATAGAAGATCTATGCCTACATTGGATATCAAAGTGCAAGGAACATAGTTGTAAGTGGTAGTATAGAATAACGGGAGTGAATAAAACAAGTTAGTTTGGTACCTCCAGATTTGCTCCTAATTTTTTCTGGTCTTTGGTTTTGTCTTGCCCACCACTGAACGCATATCTGTTTATCTGCATATAGAAACCTCACCAAGTTACATACAGAAGCAATTATATGGATTCCTTTTTAGGATTGGAGTTCTAGTTTACTTTCAAAGTTCTAAAACTCAGTTGTGGTTACAGGACTCATGCGTCGACCAAACCAGATAATGAATACGCGTGCAACAAGGTTATTACTGGAGAACACGATACTAAGAAAAACAAAACAAATTACAGAATTTTTTTACCTTGTTTTCTATGTCTTTTGCAGTATCAGTCACATAGATAGCGGAATTTGGATCACTAGCAGACATTTTTCCATTCTCTCCCTACAAAAAGAGTGACCAATGCATTTAATAATTGGACAACATGAAGGTATGGTGTGCAATACAAGGCACATAATAAGCAAATCTCTATCACTTTCAGAAACTTTAGAAGACTACTAAAGAATGTACTTGCCTGCAGAGCAGGGAAGAATGATGACTCAATCAGCGCAGGCTTGCTATAGCCTAACCGTGGTGCAACATCACGAGTCATTCTAAAATAAGGATCCTGAACAAAACAAAAAATGAAAGATTGATTATTAACATAAAAAAAGACATGCTATGGATGGGAAATCTCTCAGTTTTTCAAACATTTTACACAACTGTGAAATTTATTTGCTTCGGAAACAAACGGGTTAAGATCCAAAGTGAAAAAACAGGACACCTGGTCAATTGCACAAGGAATCAAGCAACGGAGTTTGTCCTTGCCAGGGAACAAGTGTGGGAATGAGCTAGGAAAAGATGGAACTGCCTGCAAATGTATGGAAACAAATTATCCAATATATAAACACAACAGTCTATTGTGCATTAGAATACTACACCTGCCCACGCCAACACGTACAAAAATACATACCTGCACTGGAGGGAAACTGAGTTTTCCAATATGATCTTCGCCAGAAAAGCCAAAGATTCCCATAGCCTATCAAAGAAGTTGATTGCAATGAAAACCAATAAATCACACGAGCGACATTGTGCAATCCAAGAAGATAGAGGGTAAAGTCACCTTGTTAAGTGTAACGCACTTTGCAACCTTGACCATGTTTTTATAGAAAGCACTACACACAAGGGTTTCTCACATCATCAACCAGAAAAAAATGTAAATGCAAACATCAAAACAATAACCTCAATGATGCGACTTCTTACCCGCCAACATAGTCAAAGTCTGAGAAAATGAAGGTCTTTGTGACATCAAATCCGCAAGCAATTATATCTTTCGCATTTTCTCTGGCAAGTCTTTGACTTTCCTCAACTGATATGTTCTTCCACATGCATTTTTCATCATCCGTAAGCTGTATGACTAGGGGAACCTTGAAAGCTTCTTGCAAGTATCTACAAGCCAATTTCGAGCATAAATGAAACCTTACAAATAGTTTCAAGATCTTACAAATAGCTTCAAGATCATACTTACTTGGTAAACATGAAAGGAATCAAATGCCCTAAATGCAAAGCTTCTGATGAAGGTCCTCTTCCAGTGTAGAGATAGAACTTGTCTCCTCTCTCGTACGCATCCAAAATCTCATTGAAATCCCTGTTCAATCTCACAAAACTATTATATAAAGGATAGTTTAAATCATCAAAGACAAGTTGGCTGAATTAAAAACCTGTGGGCGAAGAAGACACCACGGCGGAGGAATACGTGAGGTTGACGAGAAGTCAGTCTCTGAACACGATCAATCAGCGAATCGTCGAGTCTCTGGCAGCCAAATTGATCTATAAGCTTGTCGTAATCGATTTTCCCGCCTTCTTTGGCGGAGACTTCCCATGGATTCACGACTTGCTCCGAAGATTCAGACTCTCTCTCTTCCTTCTTATCAACCTCCATCGCCCCCACCTAGGAAAAGGAAGTCGGATTCAAAAGCGAATTGAAAACTTTAATTAACGAACAAAAGCTAGAAAGAGCTCAAGGCATTTGTCATCTGAAAGTACCTATGGAGTTTCCGGTATAATATGACGGCGGCGGAGATTGACGGATTTGCGGGTGGGAAGAAGAATAAAAACGAGGTTTAAATTATTATATGTTTATTACCATTTGGGTGTCAGAATTTTCTTTTTTAGTCAATTGTGCTATTAAGTATTTGAGATACGAAATATACCCTCTCCATCCCAAAATCACAATTAAGGCTGCGCAAAAAACCCGAAACCGAAATATAGAACCGAATCCGAACCGACAAAATATCCGAATAGGTCTTAAACCTCTATACCCGAAGAAACGAAACTGAACCCGATCCGAACCGAGAACCGAACTGAATACCCGAAATATCTGAACTACAATTATATATCCAAAATATTAATTATATTTAGACTTAACATAACATAAATATTTAAAATTATAATTACAAACTCATATATATCGGTTAGTTTTATATCAAAATAGTTAAAATAATCAAAATAAATGAAATATACAAAATTTCTTGCTATATTTGTCTCATTTTAACAATTTTTTGTTCAAATTAACCAATTTTTAATTTATTTTATGATTTTATGGGTATCCGGACCCGAACCGAACCCGAATGGAACCGAACCGAACCCGAACCGAAATTATAAATACATAAATAGGTCTTATATGCCTAGACTCGAAAATCCAAAAACCCGAAAAACCCGAACGGCTACCCAAAAGCCCAGACCTGATCACAATTACGCCTCCACTCCTACAGCCCAATAATGTGGGCTTTTTCTTTTAATTAGAAGCCCATTCCTTAATTTGCGTCTTCCCGGTCCATGAATTCTGATTCCTCGAAACGCAAAAACAAAAAGATATTAGAGAAAAAGGTAAATCATGACTTCACACTCCTCGGGAAGTCAAAATAGCTTAAGTCAAAATGTCAAATCTAGATCTGACGGCTGAGATTCCATCCTGTCTTCTTCTTCTTTTTTTTCAACTGGATATTGCATATATATGGAGGAGGTCAGAAAACCATTACAATAAGGAGTTACAAACATCTCACGAGAGAATGGACCGGATCCATGCTAAAAATTACCCAGGCCAAAGGAAAATACAAGCCTAATAATACTTCACTATCGCAACCAGAGGACAAAAGATGAGAGTTGCGAGCTCAAGAGTTAGAGCATTAAGTACCAAAAATGGGTTAGTAGAGTGAACTTTTACGATAAGGTAGCAGAGGGAGGACAGCTGTCATCAACAAAGTGTTGCTTTAGCCACAAAGGTGGACCAACAGCTACATAGGATTGTGCAAAACAGTCATGTATAGCATTTTGTAAAGGCTAAAGACAATGGAAATATCTGCTCCATTTCATGTTTATTGAGTCTTTTGGGTATAATTTATAACTCCAAGTATCGAAATGTAATAGAGAGTGATGTTGCTTCATATTTCTAAGCATAAATACTTAAACATTTCAAGAATCAATTAATCTTTCAAATATATATATATATATATATATATCTAATTTATATAAAGCACAAGTCATGAGAGAGAAAAAATCTCTTCTCCTCCAATCAAAACATTCCATTATGCCAGCGTGTCAGGCATTTTGGTCACTACTTGCAAATTTTTTTTGATGACTATTCGGTTTTTTTTTTTCATTTCTCTCACCCATTTTGTAGAAACCTTCTCTCTCGAAAAAAAGAATTGTCGACTGCACCATGGAGATTTCCTGCTCTCACCTTTTCAACATCCGAGATCTCCATGCAAATTCCTCGATTTCCAGTTTAAATCAACCATCAAATTCCTCGATTCATGACTATTGCGTCAAAATTTTCATCTGGCTCAGTTTCTCTCCAAAAAAAAGTCTCCTCGCCATCACGTCGGAGATCTCCTTCTCACACTCTTTCCACCTAAGAAATCTATCTTCGATCTCCGATTCCAGTTCAATTCATCTAGGTTTACATAATATTTGATATGAATCTTAGTCGGTGAGTTTGTTTATCTTCAATCTCTATGTATTTCATGATATATGGGTCTCAGATTTCCATTTCCAATCATCCCAATTCGATTTTCAAATTCAATCATTCCCAGGTACGAAATCGAAATTGAGTCTCCGATCCAATTCCAATCATCCCAATTGAGTATATGAAATACGAAAACAAAATCTCTGAGTTTTTTTATCTTTTTTTTTTCAGGTTTTCGGAGATCTGTGAAAATCGAATTAGAAATTGGCTACTTATCTTCAATTATCACCAAACATGAGCCATAAGAAGCGACCTACAATGTGATTCAGGTTTGTTTTCAACTATCTGTCTATTATCTTATTGAATTTTTAAAACCCTAACCCCTCTTTTGATTTGTTGCAGCTTTGAAATCGGTGGAGAATATGGTATTATGGTTCGTCTACAATTTCCCTTCCTTATTTCCAGGCAATTTATCCTCTTACCTAAGTTTATTACTCATTTTAGCTTTTGTTAATCATTGATGCTGATCGGCGTTAGCACTTGATGAGAAGAACACATTCGAGTGTATGGGTTCAAGGCAATGACTAGGCCACTTACTCTATCACAGTTTTACTTGACTTAGACTCATTGATGGTAGTGATCATTTGTGCAGAAACAAGCTTTGATACAACATCTCTATTTAGGAAGAAACCCACCTTTGTTGACTGATATAAGGGTCCTTCGGCACTCTACGGGTGATGATCACTTATTTATATCTTGTATTTATTTGCTGTATACATGCTAACCCCATGTTGCCTTTGTCTTGATGCATATTTTAAATAATTACTTCAAGGATGCTTTTTGAAAAAGGTGCCCTGATCTTTCACTCTGAGTTCAAGTGCGTTAATAATCGTAACATGTTTCTATCCCCTTTTTCTATGTTCTAGGCTGCTCTTGGTGGATCTGTTGGAAATTTGCAAAGAATTCGTGCCTTTCTTCGAGTTAGTGCGACAGACTTAGTAGAGCTTAACACGAAGCCTACACGCACACGATTTTTTCGTGGCAATCATATACACTGGGTTGTTTGTTTGCCTGATTCTGTTTTTGATCATGTGCAGATTCGTCTACGGGACTATGGAATTTTGGATTTTGATTCAGGTGACGCGCGTAGACAGCCTCCAGTTGATACTACTTGGCAGCAGGTTTCACATAATTTTCACACATGCTTTGAATTCTCACCACTGTCCTCGAAAATAAAGATGAACTACATAATCTTTTCATTGCTGTTCCACGAGAGGTTGATTAAATAAGCTCTTTGATTGCAGATATATTTTTGCTTGAGAAGTGGCTATTATGAGGAGGCTAGAGAAATCGCCCAATCATCGTGATCATCTCAACAACAGTTTGCTCCGCTGGTATATTTTCACATCTTAATAACCTACATTAAAGTTCCGGATTCAGCTTTTGATTTGCCTTTTCTTCGCAGCTTACAGAGTGGATTACCACAGGTGGTGCTGTGTCTGCCAATACAGCCGCTATTGCTTCTGAAGAATGTGAAAAATTGTTTAGGTTGGGTGATCGGTTGGGCCAAAAAACTTATGACAAGAAGAAGCTCCTACTCTACACTATCATGTCTGGTTCCCGAAGGCAAATTGATCGTATCTTGAGGGAATTTTCGACGCTCATAACTAATTTGTTTTTTTTTTCAGGTGTGTGACATTAAATAGGAAATGGAATACAAAAAAACATATTAGAAACATTGGATGTGAGACAACACGAGAAGAAGATAAGTATTACACTATCAACCATATTTTCTTAAGCTGAATTAAATCTTTTTTTAGTTCAGGTATATTTCGACTTTTATATTTATCTACAATAAACAGAAAACATGGTATTTAAATAATATCCTACGTGATTTCAAATAACTGTCACATAATTTTCTCCACCTCTCACGTTCTCCACTTTTTTTTTTTTTTTCAGTTTCTCCAAAACTATCGACACAACCACATCCTACTTTTCTACCAAACACGGAAGCTACGACATAGAAGTTACTTCACGACATCATTCTATCTCCAAAAGGTGATTCGATTTTTTTTCTTTTCATTTTGTTCAGTATGATTTATCTGTAGTATATAAATCCGGAGTCATGTTGATGATCTTCCTTTCTCTGTTTTCAGGTGCCTATGGATTTTTAACTGGTCTCGAGATGATCTTGGTTGAAGTTACTTCACGACATCATTCCATCTCCAAAAGGTGATTCGTTTTTTTTTTTTTTTTCATTTTGTTCAGTACGATTTGTCAGTAGTATATAAATCTGGAGTCATGTTGATGATCTTCCTTTCTCTCTTTTCAGATGCCCCTGGAGTTTAAACTGGTCTCGAGATGATCTTGGTTGATGATAAGATATGAATGCTTACTATTAAATCTTTAGAACAATTACCTTATTGTGTATTAAAAACTTCTTTATTTGGTCAGGGATAACCCGAAAGTTGAATAATAAATAAAGTCCTAAAGTCATATACGTATATAAGTAAATAAATTTGTCGTCTGAATTTTTATTAATTATTAATTTTCTATATCTAAACTGACGAAATATATTACTCCCTCTGTTCCTTAATGATTGATGTTTTAGAATTTTCACACAGATTAAGAAATAATTAATATTTAGTTATAAATGTATGTTTTTCATTTATTAAAACACTTTCCAATAACTATTAACCAATAACAATTTAATACAGTTTTTGGAATTCACAATTTGTAAATATTAATTAGTAAAAGTTGCATAGAAAACCTACAACATCAATCTTTTTGAAACAAATTTTTTTTCTAAAACATCAATCATAAAGGAACGGAGGGAGTAGACAATACAAAATATAAATTTATTATAAAAAGAAAGAGTATAATAAACCTCTTTAAAAGTTGGATACAAATTTCATCATCAAATGTTAAGAATGAAGATCAAATATATAAACAGAACCAACCGAAGATCAAATTTTTGGTATTGCCTAATATATTTCGCGAGTTTATTCTGCTTACAACATCAATCATAAACCGAAATTTAAAAAAAAAACTATAAAGAAAAATTATTTATAATTGATAATTATTAATTTTATATATTTAAATTGACAAAATATATTAGGCAATACAAAAAATTTATGTTTAACATTTGAGCATAATAAGTATTTTTAAACGTTGGATACATAATTCTATTAACAATTTGTATATCTTCATAACTGTTTGCATCTTTAACTTTATTAAAAAAATAAAAAAGCTTCAAGTAAAATAATTTACCATGAGCTGATAAATTTTTATGTTTATTTCATAATTTTTCCTCTCTGTCTCTATTCAATATCACCCACTTCGAATCATGAAATTTTATCTTCTTCATTTTTCAAAACATTGTCAATTTCTTCTTATTTAAGAGTAGTTTCCTACATTTGCCCAAAAAATATTTGTAAAATAGGCAATCTTTTTAGAATAAGAAAATTTATATCCTTACTTTAATTAATAAGGATGTAGCCTAGGTAATTGTTTGCTCAAGTGTCATCTTAAAACTGAAACTGAAAAATGGTGAAGAGAAGCAAAAGTGTCAATTTTACAAGAAGAGAAGGTCATATTTAAATAAACAGTATACGTAAACAATTTGTTGAGAAGGTAAAGCTAAATATATATTTTCCTGTTGCATTTAAAGTTCTTAGCCTAAAAAATAAAAAATATTTTGACTATACATTATTAAATCAAATATTTTGGACCAAAACAAATACTAATTAAAATTTTGCATAGGATGAGAAAGTATGAAATATCAAAATTATTTTTATATTTATAGAGTTTATTATGTCTTCGAATGTTGGTGTCTGTAGATTCATAAAAATGTGTGGTATAACCAAAATTTTTTCCAAACATTAATATTTGTTTATCTAAATTATAGGTCATGTCATATGTTACAATGGATTAATAAAAAAATCTCCTTTCTAGCTATGAGAATAGAAGAATAATAGACATATAATAAAATGCTTTTTTAATGTGGATCTAGAGTTTAAATTAAATGCGAAAAATGAGTATAGAGATAAAAAAAATTAAATTCTTAATATTTTATAGATGATTAGAATATGTTTTCTAATTTTACTATTATTGCATTTCCAAATTTAAAATGATGATGAATGTAATTATTTTTTGGTACGGCATATTTTTTTGTCCATCGAATATGAGGTTAATTCTTTTAGATCATTTTTTAATGTTTATGAATTTCATTTAATTTTAGGGAAACATATGACTATGTAACGCATTAATAAAGTAAACTCTAAAATCGAATATTCACATATGTACAACCACATACTTTAAAATGTTATTTGAAATGAAATGATTGGAACCCAATGCCCGTGTAACGCACGGACCATAATGCTATTTTAGCATAAAAGATAACTTTTAATCAGAATTCGTGAAAAATTATAGGCACAAAATCTAGAATTTCTACGGTACTAGAATTTAATTTTTTTACTTTTATGTATGCATATATGATTGTTCTATAATATATTATATAAAAACATTATATGAGAATTTGTACATTCAATATAAATTTTGAAAATCAAAATTAAAAATAAATATTGTACTAAAAATTACTTTTATTAGAAAAATGATCTCGCGCTAATGGCCTCAATCTTATTAATTTCGGGTCAGTGGATTGTGATTTCTTTGTATTGTTTCTACCATAGTTTGATAAACCCAAGTGCTAAGACAATTCCCATAGTATGACTATTCTATTATGTTTTTTTATTAATTTACTTTATCTATCTAAGTTGTGTTTAAATGTTCAGTTATCTGCCTAAGTTTTCATTTATCTATCTTTATGTTTAGCAATATTTTTGATTTTTAAAGCTTTGTCAAAAAAGAATAATTACTATGATAATACTGATTGTGTTTTCTTTGTTTTTATGAGTTGTTTATCCCACCTAAATTTCTTATATAACCATTTATCTATAAGAAAGTAACTATGATAACAATTTGACACTTTCAAATACTAATATTTGATAACATCTGGATTAATTTATTGATATCATCTTATTTACATGTAGTTTTGTTTATAAAGAAAATAAATTAATATTGATAATTATTATTTTTATATAGTTCGACTGAAAAAACAAATTTAAATTTGATTCTGTTTCCTATCGTTCTTCTGTTTTTACGAGCATATCTATCTTTTTTCCATCTCTGTTCATGCCGATGCTATCTTCCATTCAAAATGTTCTTTACACATTATTGCAAGTAGTTACTGAGCTCAAAACTTCACATATATGTTCTTTTCTTTTGTATCCATCGCATACTTTACACTAGATATATCAAAATGTATTACTTTTCTTTTATTGCCGTGTCATTCAGAAATGTTATTTACATTGTTGCAAGTAGTACTTATTTGTACTAAAATAATGTTACTTTATATTTTAGCTAAAACAGAACTCTAAACATATTCTTAGTATAAACTATATAATCTTCCATATTAATGTATTGCTTTGTCCTACATTTGAACGTAAATTAAAAAAAAAAAATCTGAAATACAATGCCCGTGCAACGCACGGGCCATAATCTAGTATATAAATAAAACAGAAAAACAATTCAAAGTCTTTGATGAAAAGTTGCACCTGAGCAGCCCAAAAAAGGGTTAATATCGAGTTACTCGAACATGCTTGGGAGAGGTCTCACGGCCATGAACGCATCCACCATCTGATCATTATTAGATTTCTTTTGTTAGAATTGCAAAAACCCAAAAAATAAAAAACAAATAAAAACTGATTTATCACTCTCTAGTTAAATTGATGTTTTTACCTCATCAGTAACAGCAGCTCGAGCCCTGCGGTGTCTCTCCACCATTTCAGTCAAAACTTCAATGAGCCGTTTCTTTACTTCTCCGGTTAGCATTTTTTTTCCTTTTTTCTGAAACACAGTACAGTGTATTTCAGTTTAATCCGAGTAAGGCAGACAGATATGAGCATTCTTTCATTCTATGTAATGATCTAATAACAAGCTGCTATGTGGCAACTGTAACGTGATTTACCTTCTTTGTATGGTCGAGTTCAGTATCATCTTCTCCGGTTAGCATTTTTCCTTGTCCATATTTCTGAAACACAGTACAGTGTATTTCAGTTTAATCCGAGTAAGACAGACAGATATGAGCATTCTTTCATTCTATGTAATGATCTAATAACAAGCTAGTGGCAACTGTAACGTGATTTACCTTCTTTATGTGTTCAAGTTCAGTATCATCTTCTAGGAAGAAACTCAGATACTTGAATGGTATATCGACCTGTCAAAAAAATACAAGAAAGGTTACTAGAAAAAAACTTTAAGTCTTTTAAGTATCAAAACAGATTTGCAAAAACCCGTAATTCGATAGGATTAAGTTCTTTCGAACTGCAATTAGATATATCCCACAGGAGTAATGGTTTAGTATCTAAGAGAGAAGATATATGCCTAAATTGGTACCTCCAGATTTGCTCCAAGTTCCATCTGCTTTTTGGTGTTCTTTTGCCCACCACTGAACGCATATCTGTTTATCTGCATATAGAAACCTCACCAAGTTACATACAGGAAGCAATTATATGGATTACTTTTTTAGGATTGGAGTTCTAGTTTACTTTCAAAGTTCTGAAACTCAGTTGTGGTTACAGCATAAGTGAGTACGTGACTGCCCTTTTCTATCATTATTCTCGCATGAAACAGAAAGGACTCAGGCGTCGATCAAACCAGAATTTTTACCTTGTTTTTTATGTCCTTTGCAGTATCAGTCACATAAATAGCGGAATTTGGATCACTAGCAGACATTTTTCCATTCTCTCCCTGCAAAAAGAGTGACCAATGCATTTAACAATTTGAAAGCATGAAGGTCTGGTGTGCAATACAAGGCACATAATACTGAAGAAGGTAGTTGCCTGCAGAGCAGGGAAAAATGATGACTCAATCAGCGCAGGCTTGCAATAGCCTAACCGCGGTGCAACATCGCGAGTCATTCTAAAATAAGGATCCTGAACAAAATGAAAGATTGATTATTAACATAAAAAAAAGACATGCTATGGATGGGAAATCTCTCAGTCTCGCAAACATTTTACACCATTGTGAGATTTATTTGTCTTCGGAAACAAACGGGTTAAGATCCAAAGTGAGATAACAGCACACCTGGTCAATTGCACAAGGAATCAGGCAACGGAGTTTGTCCTTGCCAGGGAACAAGTGTGGGAATGAGCTAGGAAAAGATGGAACTGCCTGCAAATTTTATCAAATTTATAAATACAACAGTCTATATGCATTAGAATACTACACCTGCCCACACCAACATGTACAAAAGACATACCTGCACAGGAGGGAAACTGAGTTTTCCAATATGATCTTCGCCAGAAAAGCCAAAGATTCCCATAGCCTAGCAAAAAAGTTGATTGCAATGAAAAACCATGAACACAAAGCAACTAACAAATCACACGAGCAGCCACATTGTGCAATCCAAGAAGATAGAGAGTAAAGTCACCTTGTTAAGTGTTACGCACTTTGCAACCTTGACCATGTTTTTATAGAAAGCACTACACACAAGGGTTTCTCACATCACCAGCCAGAAAAAATGTAAACATCAAAACATCAACACACAAGATTTAAATGTGACTTCTTACCCGCCAACATAGTCAAAGTCTGAGAAAATGAAGGTCTTTGTGACATCAAATCCGCAAGCAATTATATCTTTCGCATTTTCTCTGGCAAGTCTTTGACTTTCCTCAACTGATATGTTCTTCCACATGCATTTTTCATCATCCGTAAGCTGTATGACTAGGGGAACCTTGAAAGCTTCTTGCAAGTATCTACAAGCCAATATCTGAGTATAAAGAACAAGCAAAATCTTCCACAAACCTTACAAATAGCTTGAAGATCTTACTTACTTGGTAAACATGAAAGGAATCAAATGCCCTAAATGCAAAGCTTCTGATGAAGGTCCTCTTCCAGTGTAGAGATAGAACTTGTCTCCTCTCTCGTATGCATCCAAAATCTCATTGAAATCCCTGTTAAATCTCACAGATGTATTATATACAAAAGGTTAAATCAGCTAACAGAAGTTAGCTGAACTTTCGAACCTGTGGGCGAAGAAGACACCACGGCGGAGGAATACGTGAGGTTGACGAGAAGTCAGTCTCTGAACACGATCAATCAGCGAATCGTCGAGCCTCTGGCAGCCAAATTGGTCTATAAGCTTGTCGTAATCGATTTTCCCGCCTTCTTTGGCGGATACTTCCCATGGATTCACGACTTGCTCCGAAGATTCAGACTCTCTCTCATCCTTCTTATCAACGTCCATAGCGCCCGGGGAGAAAAACCTAAGTCGGAATCAAAAGCGAATTAAAAAATAACGAACAAAAGCTAGAAAGAGCTCAAGGCATTTGTCACCTGAAAAGTTCCTATGGAGTTGCCGGTTTGATATGACGGCGGCGGAGATTGACGGATTTGCGACTGGGAAGAAGAAATAAAACGAGGTTTAATCTATATGAATATATATAGTTATGGTATTTGGGTATCCGATCGGATATTGGTTTGGTTCCGAATACTATCCAATATCAGTTATCTATTGGATGAATGTTATATAATCATATCGATTTCAGATCGATTTATTTCGGTTTAGTTTCGGTTCAGGTAATTGACTCCGGTTTAAATCTATTTATTCCCTACAATTACGCCTACATTCCTACAGCCCAAAAATGTGGGCTTTTATTTTAATTAGAAGCCCAATCCTTGATATGCGTCTTCCCGGTCCATGAATATAACTCATTTATAATTTTCTGATTCCACGAAACGCAAAAACAAAAAGATTAGGGAAAACGAAGAGATGACTTCGCACTCCTCGGGAAGTCAAAATAACTCAAAGTCAAATCTAGATCTGACGGCTGAGATTCCATCCCGTCTTCTTCTTTTAAGGGAAAAAAATACGCCAAGCTAATAAAATAATAAATCCCTAAACAAAAAAAGGAAAAAAAAATTATTTTCCCTAAAAAAAAAATGGAACCTGACGAAAGCTATCACCACCACCACCACCAGCAGCAGCAGCAGCAAAGTCTCAGTTCTCCTTACTTCCACCACCACCACCACCTGCAACACCACCATCCAACAACCGTAACAACCACCGTTTCGACCGGAAACGCCGTTCCATCTTCCAACAATGGGCTTTTTCCGCCGCCGCAACAGCAGCAGCAACCGCAACCGCAGCCTAACGATGGGTCCTCCTCCCTCTCCGTGTATCCTCATTCAGTCCCTTCCTCAGCTGTATCAGCGCCGATGGAGCCGGTAAAGAGGAAACGAGGTCGTCCGAGAAAGTATGTGACCCCGGAGCAAGCCCTAGCTGCTAAGAAAATGGCTTCTTCTGCGAGCAGTTCGTCAGCGAAGGAGAGGAGAGAGCAAGCGGCTGCAGCCGGTGGTACGACGTCGTCTAATTCCGGGTCATCGAAAAAATCTCAGCTTGGTTCTGTCGGTAGATCACTCTCTCACTTCTCTTCTTACTCCTAATTTGGTGCTCATTGATATCAAAGCTTCCAACTTTCTGTTGAATTTACAATCCCATCTTCTTAATTTTGATAATTTAGCTGCTTATTTGTAGGTATGATTTGAAAATGTAATTGCTTTGCATTTAGTTTTATGTTGTAATTCTGTGAATTTTTTGTGTGGTTGCAGGGAAAACTGGGCAGAGTTTTACCCCACATATTGTTAATATAGCTCCTGGTGAGGTATGTCATATTCTTTTATACACTCAAGATCCTTACCACTAATCTATGAAATATACTGTCTTTTTTAATTGATACGAATACAAATTGGAGAGGAATCTTTAAGTATTCTCTGGGTGAATCTGACAGGATGTGGCCCAGAAAATAGTGATGTTTTCACACCAAAGCAAGCATGAACTATGTGTTCTTTCTGCATCAGGCACCATCTCTACTGTATCCTTGCGCCAGCCAGCTACATCAGGAGGCAATATATCATATGAGGTAGAGGAATTTTCTTTCTTCCTGATCTTCTCTGTTCTGTGGTAGAGAAGACTTAAGTCATAACACAGATGGCATGCTGTGAAAGATTAAGGATTCTTGATTTAGACTTGCTTTTGATTTGTAAGTTTGTATATAATTGTTAGACTTGCTTCAGAATTTCTATATTTTTTCAGGGTCAGTATGAGATTCTCTCACTATCAGGATCATTTATCCGAGCTGAACAAGGTGGTAAAACCGGTGGACTTAGCGTTTCTTTATCTAGTTCAGATGGTCAGATTATTGGAGGAGCTGTTGGGACTCACTTGACAGCTGCTGGTCCGGTTCAGGTAAATTCCTCTTGTGTTATAGTTTATGTTTCCAACCATCATATACAGCCTTGAGTAAGTTCTGGCTTCGATTGATCGCCTCGAATTTGTGCAAAACAGGTGATTCTTGGTACGTTTCAGCTTGATAGAAAGAAGGAAACGGCCGGGAGTGGTGTTAAAGGGGACGCTTCTAATAGTGGAAGTCGGTTAACTTCTCCCTCTAGCACTGGACCTGGACCTGGACCGTTGCTTGGCATGGGTTTCCGTTCTGTTATAGAATCTTCGGGGAGAAATCCAATGAGGGGAAACGAAGAGCAACATCATCAAACCGGTATGAGTGGATCTCATCATTTCATGATGCAAGCGCCACATGGTATGCACATGACACATTCCCGGCCATCTGAATGGGGAGGAGGCAACAGCGGTCATGACGGTAGAGGTGGTGGTGGTGGGTATGATTTGTCAGGTAAAGAAAGCTCAAAGTTTTCTTTTTAAAGCTCAAACCTTTAGATCCTAACAACAATAGAAACAGAGATGGTTGAACCAATACTTAAGTTATGGTAGAGATAGAGTATGGAGGTGGGTATGATTTGTCAGGTAAATAAAGCTCAAAACTTTCTTAAAAGATGTCGCCATTCCCTTTAAAGTTCAAACCTTTAAATCCTAACAACAATAGAAACGGAGATGAAGTATTCTTTTTTTGGGATTTTATGGCTTGAATGTTCCTCATGGATGTAATCTTGTGCAGGACGGATAGAACATGAGTCGTCGGAGAATGGAGATTACGAGCAGCAAATGCCGGATTAGCATCGAGGCCGAGCTTTCAGGGACGTGTTTAGAGTTTAGATCCAAATTAGAAACCGAAGCCCCCGAGCAAGAATCTGAACTGAGACAGGGCTTGAATGACAGAATCTTGTCTGAAGTGTTTTCATCAGAGACAGAAGTCGAGTTGAGTGATGCTTTTGTTCTTTCTTGGTTACGGTGTAATCATATATAGGGTCTGAATGGTGACCGCGGTTTTGGCTGTGCGGGAAAAGCGGTTTTAGAGTGCGGTGCGGTGCAACTGCGGTACGCGCGGTTTGCGGAACAAGTGCGGTTTCTATGAAAAGCGGTACAAAATAAAAAATTGATTGGTGAAAAATTGATCTGCGGTACACAATAAAATATTTGAATGGTGAAAATATAATTAGCGGTGCGGATTTTAGATTTTAGATAAATATATTAGAAGTAAATATATTAATATTTAGTATATTTAAAATTAAATTATTTATATTGTTACTAATAAGAATATAGATATATAATTAATTTAAAAAAAAATTTATTTTAATATATAAATTACTAAATCAAGTTAAAGGTTAAGTTACAAAAATTTAAAACAATACAGTAAAAAATACCATCAAGAATATTGATTTAGCAAAACATATTTAATCAATAATGTGGAGCTGAAAGGTGGAACCAATATGAACCGAACTGGAACAGAACCATAATAATTTTAGTATTTATCGGATCATAAACTAGAACCGAACCGAATCTGAATTTAAATTCTAAAATATCTAAATGAGTTTTATATGCGTAGATCCGAAAACCCAAAAATTTAAAAAGTCTGAACAAATATCCGAACGCCTATGCCTAAAATCAAAAACTGAAATTAGGTTCGGTTTGATCTAATTTTAAAATCCTAACTCTAGTTATTGCACACACGAATATTTATTTATTGCTAAATAGCTTGGATAATTGCAGTTAATTGCAGTTAGTCTAACACGTAAGATGACAAACAAAAAAGTATAACACGTAATGTTTTTGATTAAACTATAACTATAACACTGAACAAATAAACGTAATGACAAAAAAAACTGCAGTTAACATAACACAGGAAAAATAAATACACGTAATACTTTTGATTAAAATAATAATAAATATACACTGAAAAGAAATACGCACCTAAACCACACCTTAGCTAACGTGACATGAAGAAAAGTGCGTTATTGGTGAAGCTTAGAACAAACAAAAATTATTTTTTGAGGAATGCGTTATTGGGCAAAAACACTCCGCTAATTGGAAAATAGTTTGATTGGTGACATATAACAAATACCGCCTTTCTCTCTCCAATTCCGCCCCGCTTTCTTAACACCATTCACTACCATAAACTCCACAGCCTTTTTCTTTCGGTAAACAGCTGATTCTGCTTCTCATTCATTTCATTTTCTTTTTCACTCTTTTCTTTTCCTATATTTATATTTTTATTGTTTTGGTTACTTGAAAAGGAAATGCTTTTATGAATATAAATACAATTCGTTTGTTTGGTTTCTATTTTTGTCAATTATTCATAAACCATCTTATTTAGCAACAGTTCAAACTACAATAACTAATTTGGATTGTTAACCTTGGAAAATTCAATTCCTTTTCCTCAGTATTTGACTAAATTGTTTCTACGGTAAAGTTCATAGAATACAGGGTCTTATGGCTCACAAGTGTGGTTATTTTGTGTCAACTTGTATTGATAATCTATTAAGCAAGCTCAAAGTCTGCTGCTTTTTGTCTTAAAAACTTTGAATAGTTGCTGACTCAAGTCTGAAAAATCCGCCAACGCGCAACTGAAACTCCCGGAAAAGATCTGCCACAAGACAAAACTCGGTTTCTTATTTTCCTCATCGGTTCTGTTTCTCGTCTTCTGTAAATAACGATGTCAAATTGACCCAATAGATTTCGTGGATGCAAATCGTGTTTCATTGAGACGGGTCTTTCTTATTCCTCATACTAGATTCGAAAGGTGTGTCCTTTTTTGTTGGCTTGAATCTCAGTTTCATATTCTGATCATCCCGCTGGAAAACTTTCCCGGAAAAAAAAATATCCAGTTGGTTTCGTTTCTCATTACAAATATCGAGGAACATAGATCTTGATTCATTGTTATCTACGCGTTGTGGAAATCTATGAATACGGAGTCAGTTACTGATTGGTTCATTGGATTTCGACCCGTAAAGCCTGATGCTGAGTCTGGATTCGATTAGGGTTTAAGATTTGGGTACAGGATGTTAAGATCCTTAGGTTTTGGATTACTTCTGTTAGCTCTAGTTTCTGGAGATAACGATTACATAAGCTGTAACTGTGACGACGAAGGATTCATAACTGTCCACACAATCTTAGAATGTCAAAGAGTAAGTGATCTCTTAATCGCCATTGCTTATTTCTCAATACCACTCGAGCTTCTCTACTTCATTAGCTTCTCAAACGTTCCATTCAAATGGGTTCTTGTTCAATTCATCGCCTTTATAGTCCTCTGTGGAATGACTCATTTACTAAACGCTTGGACATATTACGGACCACACTCATTCTAGCTTATGCTATGGCTAACAATCTTCAAATTCCTCACGGCGTTAGTCTCGTGTGCAACGGCTATCACGCTCTTGACTTTGATTCCGTTGCTGTTGAAATGGAAAGTTAGAGAGCTTTATTTGAAACAGAATGTGTTGGAGCTTAATGAAGAGGTTGGATTGATGAAGAGACAGAAGGAAATGAGTGTTCAGGTTAGAATGCTTACGAGGGAGATTAGGAAGTCTCTTGATAAGCATATGATTTTAAGGACTACTCTCGTTGAGATCTCAAAGATTCTTGATTTACAAAACTCTGCTGTTTGGATGCCTAACGAGAACAGAACGGAGATGCATTTGAGTCATGAATTAAGAACGGATCCAATGAGGAGTTTCAGGGTGATTCCGATTAACGATCCAGATGTTGTTCAGGTTAGAGAGGCGAAAGTAGTCGCGATTTTGAGGAAAAGCTCTGTTCTTGCGGTTGAGAGCAGCGGTTCTCGCGGTGCGGATGAGTTTGGTCCGGTTGCTGCGATCAGAATGCCAATGCTTTACGGATCAAACTTCAAAGGAGGAACACCTGAGTTTGTTGATACTTCTTATGCTATAATGGTTTTAGTTCTTCCGAATTCGAATTCACGGGTTTGGACTGATAAAGAGATTGAGATAGCTGAAGTTGTAGCTGATCAAGTAGCTGTTGCTTGATAAGGTCCCAATAATGACCAAACAATGTTGATCAAGAACAAAGACGAAACAAGAACACTTTGGTTCTCACGACACAAGTTACTGCAATTTTCTATTCATATCCTTCTTCTCAATCGTTTGTTTCTTTAAATACACAATAACATAATAACTAACTACTAAACTACTTCCTACAACGTGAATGAGTGGAGGTACACTTCCATGAATCTAGGAGCCACATTTCTTGCCATTGTTGAACTAAACCACACCGGTTTACTCCGGTTATGATCTCATCATTGCTCTGTCACACGCCTCTGTTCTTGAAGAATCACAACTAATGAGAGAAAAACTCTGTATTCAAAACAGAGCATTACTTCGAGCTAAACAGAACGCGACGATGGCGAGTCAAGCAAGGAACACTTGCCAGAAAGTTATGAGTCATGGAATGAGGAGACCAATGCACACAATCCTCGGTCTCCTTTCGATGTTTCAATCCGAAAGTATGAGTCTTGACCAGAAAATCATCGTCGATGCGCTATTGAAAACAAGTACTGTCCTCTCTGCTTTAATCAACGATGTCATTGACATTTCTCCTAAAGATAACGGGAAATCTCCATTAGAAGTTAAAAGATTTCAGCTTCATTGTTTGATAAGAGAAGCCGCTTGCGTCGCGAAATGCTTGAGTGTTTATAAAGGTTATGGCTTTGAGATGGATGTTCAAACTCGTTTGCCTAATTTAGTAGTTGGAGATGAGAAGAGAACGTTTCAGCTTGTGAGAAGAGACTGGGATGTGGAAGTCTCATCTGTCTGATGATTCACTCGGTGTGAAGTTTGAAGTTGAGATTAATGAGATTCAGAATCCTCCTTTGGATGGCTCGGCGGTGGCGGTGAGGCATGTTCCGAACAGAAGGTACCATAGCAATGGAATTAAAGAAGGCTTGAGCTTAGGCATGTGTAGAAAACTTGCACAGGTTAGTGATCACATCAAATCTTTTGCTTAGGGTGAGACTTCGGTTATTCGGTTCGGTTCCTCGGTTTTTCATTTTCGGTTTTGATTTTTTTTTTGCCGAAACTAACCGGATTTTTTCGGTTCGGTTTTCGGTTTTTTCGGTTATTATTTTTTACCGAAATAAACCAAAATTTCGAATAAAGTCGGTTAATTTCAGATAATTTCGGTTAGTTCGATTAATTTTAAGTATATTTGGTTATTTGGGTCAGTTCGGTACGAGTAATTTCGGGTAATTATGATTAATTCGTTTAATATTGGGTATATACGGTTATTTTGGTTAAAATCTGTTTATTTTGGTTTTTATTAACAAAAAAGGAAATCGGTTAACCGTTCGGTTCGTGAACCGAACCAAACCAAAAACCGAAAATAATTTTCAGAACCACCAAAGTAACCGAACCAAACCCAAAAAAAAATCTCGGTTTGGTTCGGTTAAAAGTCTCAGGGCTATCTTTTTGGTAATGTTTGGATTACAGTGTATATTTGATTTGATATTTGTCTGCAGATGATGCAAGGAAACATATGGATATCACCAAAATCTCATGGACAAACACAGAGTATGCAATTAGTTCTAAGGTTTCAGACAAGACCTTCGATAAGAAGATCATCAATCTTAGCTGGAAATACTCAAGAGCTTCAACATCCGAACTCAAATTCAAATTCGATTCTTCGTGGTCTAAGAATCACTCTAGCAGATGATGATGATGTGAACAGAACTGTAACAAAGAGGCTATTAGAGAAACTTGGATGTGAAGTAACAGCTGTTTCGTCTGGATTTGAGTGTTTGAATGCTTTGTCGAATGTTGAAATGTCGTATAGAGTTGTGATATTGGATTTGCAGATGCCGGAGATGGATGGTTTTGAAGTAGCGATGAAGATAAGGAAGTTTTGTGGACAGCATTGGCCATTGATTATAGCTTTGACTGCGAGTACTGAAGATCATGTTAGAGAAAGGTGTTTGCAAATGGGGATGAATGGTATGATTCAAAAACCGGTTCTTTTGCATGTTATGGCTTCTGAGTTAAGACGGGCTTTACAGAGCGCAAGCGAGTGAAGTGAAGCGAGCTCAGGGAAGGGTATAGAATCAAGAATCTGAGGAAATCACGAGATGAAGAAAACCAAAGTGAGGATTCTTTGAAGATGTGAAGCATAGAAAACTCTTGGTGAAGTGTTTTTCTGTTGTTCTCTTGTTCTACGATGATGAGAAGCCTAGTTTGTAGACCGGTTTGTCGTGTTAGGATCCCACATCGGAAGTATGAAGAGACCAACACTAATATATAAAGGGTTAGAGCCAATCCACTCATTGCCAATTGGTTTTGAGTTGGAAGTCCATAATTAAGCCCAAATTAACATGGTATCAGAGCCTCGTTTAACCCAAGTAGGGTGGCCCAAAAAGGGTTTATTACCGGTCCTAAAGTGGGATTCGGTTCGAGATGGGCCGATAAGAGCCATCATCTCGAGGGGGCGTGTTAGGATCCCACATCGGAAGTATGAAGGGACCAACACTAATATATAAATGGTTAGAGCCAATCCACTCATTGCCAATTGGTTTTGAGTTGGAAGCCCATAATAAACTCAAATTTAACATGTCGGAAACTTTTCTTTTGTCATCGGTGGGAAACTATTTATACGTAGCATTTTAAGCAAAAATAACATATAATAGTATTAATTTTTTTTTTCATTTCAAATTTATTACATAATAATATTTAATTTCACAGATTAGTATTTACTATTTACTATTTAGTGGTTCTCTTTTACAAAAGTCCTTACAATTCTTTTTCAATTTTTCTCTCATTTGATGTTTTAATTGTTTTTCTTTCAAATTTTGAAAATTTATATCTATTTAATATATTATAATTATTAATATTTATAGTATTTTGTTATTAGTTAGAATGTTTTTTGATTAAATGTATGGTATCTACTACGTTAATTTATGTAATTTTACAGTAACTAAAAACAAATATATCAAAAATTTTTTATGTTTTCAAATATATCAGTGTTATTGTCGACTTTGAATATAGTCAGAAAAAATATTAGTTTTGATCACCAAATTTTACAAATTAATATATATGTATAGTTTTTATGATTCCAAAAATATAAAAGGAAAAAATTAAAATTTATACTGAAATATTTAAGGTCTTCTATATCTCATCATTTAAATCTCTTGGTCCTACTTGGAGTACTAATCTTTCTAATATTTTGGTATAATATTGCTGGACCCGAGCTATTACTTATCTTGTGGTCTTTGTGATACTTTTAATAATGCTCTTGTTTATGGATTCCTTTTCAAAGTATTAGTTGTTAATTGCTTTGTAGACTTTTCTAGTTAACTATTATTGCCTTTTCAGTGCGCTCTAGGGCTTCTTTTCTGATAAAGTACCACAAAAATTTATGAATTGAAACAGTTTGTACATAATAAAAAATTGGGTAAGACCACGTCCATCGTGGGTTTCTTAGGGAATCTGGCCCAGTTTCTAAGAAAGTTTTTATTAAAAATAAATAGAAATGGTAAAAAAAGCTAAGGAGCGTCTCTTATTTTAGACACTTAAGCCACCGTCTCTTAATGACGTGGCATATAGCGATTGGCTATTTTTTTTTCCTGTTTTCGGTTGAAAGACCCGAGTCCAAAGCTTCTCCTTCATCTCTCTCCTTTGCATTTTCACGATTTTCAGAAAGGGGATTTTGTTTTTGTTCTTGGACGATGGAGATTAAAGATTTAGGTTTCTTCTTTGAGAAATTTATGAATCGATTTAAATCGCTTGGTGGAGGAAGAGATGCGTCGGAGCTCTAGGAAGCCTGCTGACTTTCTCAAGGATTTGCCTCCTCTTCCAAAGTTCGATTTCGAGGTGAATTTCACAGTAGATTCTTTTATCGATTTGGTAGTTTGTTGTTGAAGCTTTAGTTATGAAACTTTGTTGGAATAGGGTTTAAAGCGGATTATATGAAAATTTTGTGAGTTTCAATCCTTTTTCGTATTTGGGTTTTGCTTATTCTTAGAATTTACAGTCAATTTCTGCTTTGTTATGTTAGGGTTCTTGCAATTTTTCTGTTTGTTTTTCTAGTATTGGGATTAGAGAAAGTAGTTGCTAAGAGTTTAGGTGATTTTCAATTAATTTTAATATCTAGGATTTGATTATCTATAGCTAATCCTTGAAAGTAGAAGAATTGTTTATGATCTTGTAGTTAGTTTCTGGGTTTATTTAAATGGGCGAAATTGTTGATTCAGTGTCTCATGGATTGATTGTTTTTATCTCCTTTGGTTGGTCGAAAACGAATATCAGAACTGCCCAGTCCTCGGCAAAGAGTATGAACGCGTTCGAGCTGGGAAGCCTCCAGTGCGGTTCGATTTTGAATCCCGGTATAAGCTCGAGTTGCCGCCTGCTAGTAAGAAAAATGATAATGCTGCCTGGAAGCAGTATCTTCAGAAGAATCAACGGTCATTGCAACAGAAGATGATCGAGTAAGCACATTTTATTAATCTTTTTTATCTGATGCATGGTTATCTTCTGATAAGTTGTTACATACTGCATTCCTCTCTTAAAATCGTGGATCTGTTAATTCACAGGCTTGAGAATTTGGAATTGATGTCAAAACATGGCCCCGAGCTTTGGAGACAGAACAACCATCGGCTCGAAGTATTCTTGACAAGGTATATGTAAAGCAGCATTGATTAAAATTTCAGTCGTTACATTGTAACTTGTGATTAAAAGGGTTCAAGCTCTTTAGTTGATGGATTGTATCTAGCATTCTTAATGACCTTGTTGTCGATTTTATTGCATAAAACGTTTCTTTGGCTTTTACACAAGAGACTTGCTTTGTTTGTGGTATTCTTCATGTTCTTATGAAACATAAGCTATACGTGCTCTTGGCTCATATCACTCTTTAACTCTTACCTAATCACTGGCTGTTGGAACTTAACACAGCAAGATTGATCTCACCACTATACTTGGTCTCTATTTTACAGAATGCAAAGACTAGCTCAGGAGCAGAACGAGGAGATTGAAAAAGTTAATTGTGAAAGGAAGTATCATCAGGTGATGAAACTATTGAAGTATTTTCTACACATTTCTTTCTTGGAGTCTTCTCTTTGGTTTATGGGGTAATCTGAAACTTTGTTGTGTGGCCATATCAGCAAACCATATCCTTTAAATCCAAATATTGAGTGTGATAATATATATTTTTAATTTTTAGAATCCCAATTAGGTAACACCAATGGAAGTGTTAAACAAAGAAAGACTCTTAACTATTTCTAACTAACAAAAAACTAATAAAATATTGTTAAGAAACCCACATTGGATAACACCAATGTGGATGCTCTAAGTTAAAGCTTTGATTGATAATAATCCGTCGTGTAAAACACTTATCTAAATGCAGTAAATCAGCATATATAAGATGGTGATTATTGTATATGTGCTCACCGCTCACATGTGTTAATTAATATGAATAATTCAAAATTCAAGCACTTTAATTAATCATTTTTTAGCATTATGCATTTCTGCTCGAATAAGTACGGATATGAATATATAATAGACAGGTCCGTTAGGGTTTACGTTTAGCAAGAGGAACGCATGTGGTACCATGTGAATAGGCTCCTCTCTCTACTCTCGTGCTTTTGTTTGTGATTTTAATTAAAAGATGGTCAAGAAATCCTAAAATACTAACGGAATGCTGGTCAAAGTACGGATTCACCAAAAAAAATTGTGTGTGTTTGGATATTCAAATAATGTTGAGTGTGAATATTGATTATCACATCAAAATTATGCAGGTATTAATTGGTACCAGTTGTAAATGTGCGGGTACGAATTGGCCGTTTTCCCGTCAAGAAAGTCTAAAATTTTGGTTCAATATGACGACACTTATAAGCTGACAGCAAGGGGGATTATTAACATATGCATACACACACACACACTCATACACACTCTTATAATTGTATTAAAATACGGGGGAAATTGGTATAATATATAGTTGCATTAAACTTGCAGTGTGTCTTGTAGCATGTATATATAACAATTATTTTTTGTAGTCGTTCGATTGATTAGTTAATATTAGTTGAAGTTGACTACCGCTTCTAATTTTTATATACACAGGATAAATGCATTCTGATGTGCATAGGTTAAACAATGCTTCTACTCGAGTTAGAATCCGATGTTTTGTTCAGAGGGTTGACATATGCATATTTTGGTATTGATTAAGATGTGAATTGATTTATCATATTTTTAGCCAACTTAATGTTAATTAATGAGGCCAGGTGAGTGTGATATCAGGTGTCCAGTAAATTAATGCACACATATATACAAAATAAAACCAATTATATATAGCCTGTATAATGTTACTCATATATATGGGGAAAATGGTCAATCCTAAGTAGTTCAAATTCAATGAGGAATTGAGGATCAATCATATACATATGCATACATTTCATTGTAAAAATTTGAAGAATTCCAACAAAGGGAAAAACTTTTAAATCATAAAAACACAAGTGAAATTTAGCAAATAATAATCATAGTCAAGAGAGAACATAATATAATGTACGCACACACTATATAGCTCACTAATAGCACCATCATCATTATCATAATAGACATCATCATAATTCTTATTGTTAACTTGTAAATAAAAAAGAAAGTCATTTTAACGATTGTTAAAATCCTGACCTAGCTTGAGCCCAAACGTAAGCTTCTTGGCCGCTCATATGTCCTCCTCCACCGCTATTAGAAACAAGATTTCCGGGCATATTATACACCGGAAGTCCTTGGTTCCCGTCGCCTCCACCGCCACCGCTACTCAGCGGGGAACCTCCGGCTCCAATCTGCCCTGGAACCACTCCTCCACCGTCTCTCTCAACCGCGTCTTCCTCATCCAAGGGCAATCTCTCGTATGTCGCATTTGAAAACGTGGCCGCAATTAGCATCACCGGACCAGTCGCCATCAGTGGCCCTACCACGCTTCCTCCAACAACCTGACCTTGACCACCGGCTAAGTAAATTGTTAAACCGGTGGATCCAGGTGGAGCCGGTCCAGGCAAGAAAGAACCGGTTAAAGAAAGAATCTCAAACCTCCCTTGTAACGCTAAAACAGCCGCACCGCCAGGAACCGCAGCAACAGCAGCCGCTGATGGTTGTCGGAGTGTGACGTTAGCCACCGTGCCGTTACCGCTCAAGATACAGACGCCACGTTGGCGCCGCCTAGCGAAGGTAGCTAGGGTTTCGATGACGTCAGTCCCACTAGCAATTTCCATCTTGAGAGCGTTTGGGGAATCTCGCGTGACGAAGATCGGTGGCTTTGGTTTGTTCTTGGAACCAGCTGGACGTCCACGTGGACGGCGCGTGGGTGCTTCCACGGCTCCTTCACGTGGCTCGTGGTCGTCTCCGCTCAAGTTTTCTCTATCTTCATCGTTGGTATCGACTTCTTGGTGATGATGGTGATGGTTGTTATGACCTGAGTCCATGGCCATGTTCATGGAGATGTGGAGATCTGGTTTCTTTAACTGAGAGGAGCTAGTCGGCGTCGTTTCGAGGCCGGAGAGGTTCACTTGTCCTGTCCACCATGGATTTGCCATTAAAACCCTAAAGAGGTTTATCTGTTTGTATATATAGTCCAAAAGTGAAGCCCTATAGAAATACAAGTGAGTTTCGATCAAGAATAGGAGATAAGATATATTCAGATCTTGATTTTAAAACATTTTTACAAGTTTTGTGTTTGTGAGAGACACAAGACAAAGAAAGGTTAGTTAAAAGAACACGACAAAGAATTATACTAAGCAAGAAAGAGATAAGATGTAATGTAAGCTAACTTATAAAATAAGTGGAAGCATATGATAAAAGATATTAATTATTATATATATACACATATACCGTATACGTAAGGCTTGAGAGGGTGACATAACTATATTTAAAAAGTCTTATTACAAACAGGATACAAATATGCAGTATAGGTTTTATTACAAAGTTTAAGTGACATTTTTAATTAGGAAGTTAATTATCACTTGACACTTTGACAAAAATGTTGTCAAAAAAACATAATTAAACAATACCAGAGTTAAATGCTTAGAGCAAATACAATGGGGTTTCTTAGAGCATGTACATTGGTGAACCCCTATTTGGGGTTCTTAAGAAATTTTTAATGTGTTTTAATTGATTTGAAATAGTTAAGAACTCTATGGATTTTTGATCATCCATTGATGAACTCTTAACTGGGGTTCTTAGCTTAAAAAAAAATATTTATTTTGTAAACATCATCCTTGAATCAAGCTTCCATACAACTCTTACTTCTTTCCTGCAACAACGATGGGAAATTCAAGGGACTGTTTGAGCTTTGCCAAGCTTATCAGACACCATCAATGGCTGAGGTGTTACGTCGGTCAATGGAGGTAGTATCTCGTCACGCTATCCGCAATTAGAGAAGCTGCAATGTTACCTTGAGGGGAAATATGTTGTAAGCTCCATGACTCCATCTGATTTAGATAGCCATAGATTGCAGAGAGCTTTCCAGAGTGGTGATGCCTGATGGGAACAAAACCCGATCATCAACCATCAAGCTTTTCATGAAGCTTACACAAGAGCTTATCTTCCTCGCATCCTTGCTGCGGAGTGAAGCGCAGTTTTACCGTTGTTCTTAGCTATGTTTGCCAAATTAGAGTCTGTCTCCAAAAGAAGATTCACCACATCAATGTGTCCTTGTGTTGCAGCCGTGTGTAAAGCAGTTGTACACGATAAATCTGTTGTCATTGCCAAGTTTGGAAATGTCTCCAGCAGTTTCTTCAACACCTCTGCACAAGAAGAAGAGCCAAAGTAAGAGAACAATACATGGATGGTTCTTTAGTCTCACTGAAACTGGATAAATTTTGAAGAAAGTTCAGAGTTTTTTTACCAAGATGGCCTTGTTTAGCTGCGACATGGAATGGATCAAATCCGTTTCTTGCTGCGATCGAAGCAGTTTCAAGATTCATATGCTTCAACATCTCCTCAACAACAACTGAATGCCCATTTTCTGCTGCAGTATAAAGAGGAGTCTCTCCTTCAAGATTCTGCTTTGACAACAACTCTCTCAACTCATCTCCATCTCCATCGCAACTACCTCAGATCAACTCTTTAGCCTTACCTAAGTTCCCAGTTCGAGCTGCTCTTTTCCCTGGTGACTCAGTCTTCTTCCTCCTCTCACCAATGAAACTCAACTGCCTCTCCATCACCACACGGAAGCTTTTCTGCTTCTCTAGAAACCCATCGCATCTTTTAATAAACAAAACCCGATCATCAACCATCAAGCTTTTCGGAAAAAAATCTTACTTTGCCTCGCATCTTGTGACAAGAAATGGGGATGAAGAAGAGATCCGCCTCCTCTGGATCTAGGGTACGGAACCGACTCTCCCTGATGTTCTGGAAGAAGTAACCCTCGCTGGCATATTTTCCGGTCACTTTCCTCGGCGTCTGATAAAACGTGTTGGGATCTCCGTCGGGGTAAATGTAAACCTTGAACCTCTTCTCCATCTCGGCGTAATTCAATCGGAACGATTCCGGCGAGTGATAAACATCCATAACGGCCAGGAACCGCCGGAGAAAGAGAGCTGCGACGGTTTAACGATTGTCATCGGACGGATCTACAAAGCTCTATTGGATTGCAAACTTCAATCTCTGCATCAACCTCTTCGAAATGTCGGACCAAACAAAAAAAAAATCTGTGTGAGTAAACAGAAAAAAAAAATTAACGAAAGGCCTGCTGACACGTGGTAAGAAACCGCCTCTTACAGGCTCGAGAATAAGAACCGGTTCTTAACTTTATGTCGATTTTTTATTTTTTTAAATACATTAACGCCTATGATTTCGAGCCAAAAACACTTAAGAGTTCCCGATGGACATGGTCTTAAGCCTTCGGGTTCTTAAAAAAAATTATAAAATATTACGTGGACCCCACAGCATAGTTAAGATACAGGTCTTTAAAATCTTTAGAGCAAGTCCATCAGAGAGACTGGGTGAGTTTTTAAGGCAAAAAAATATTAAAATAATATGGATCCCACGTGGGACCCATATTTTTTTTAAAATACCGTCTCTAAAATTTCCTAGTTAAGATACACTCCTTCCGGTGGTCTCGCCAGGTGTCATTCTCCCGTTGGTCGCCTTTTGTTTTGTTTTTGTTTTTTTTTTCGCCTTAAAAAAAAAATATTAATAAAAAATAAGACTTAAGAGACGCTGGGTGAGTTTCGCCGCTGCTGATGCTCTTATATAAGGACCGATCCTTACACTGTTTACGCCACGTGGCGTGTAACGATTGATCCTTATTTTTTTAATAATTTTTTTTTTTTTAAGGATTCGAAAAAAATAAAAATAAAATAATATTAAATTTTTTTTTTTAAGAACCCCAATGGATTACACCATTGGGGATGCTCTTACATTACCAGAGTTAACATCTCGACATGAATTATCTCAAACCGTATAAGAGTTAAACATGTACGTTTCTAATCAGTTTCCACCGTAATATGACACTAAATATTTAATTGGTTAAGATAATTTTCTTTAAACCTGTCATTTAATTATTTTGTCTTTTATAAGAAAATATATTGTCCACTATTTTTTTTTTTAAACGTCTCTGACCCAAAAAAACTATCGTATATTCGTATACTGCACTATCCATTTCGAACCACATTTGTTGATTTTAATGAATAACGCATTTAAAAAATAAAATAAAAACTTGTTAATTACAACAAAAAACATTTGTAATTATTAATTTTCAGTGCACAAAACTATATATTTTATTGCCTAAAATATTTCCATAACCATTAAAAAGGAAAAAAATAATTACAAAATTGATATTATGTTTTATTTCATGTTAGTAAAAAAATTATTTATTTATGAAATTGTCACAATTCCTATGAATTTAAATCTGCAGCTTTTTGTTGAAGATTTTTGTGGTTGCGGATTTGTTTGGAAAATTTATAGATTTATGGATGCAAATTTAAATTTAAGTGTGACAGATTTTTTTTTTTATTACAGATAAAAGATTAATCCGCAACAAATACTATTGTTACTTTTTATTACTAAAATAATATGTAATATTGCAGATTTGCTTAATTTGTTACCGATTTTTTAAAATTTATGACGTTTTTCCCCCCTTCAGATTTTATTTGCAAAAGCCGCCAAAAAAAAGAAAAAACTATATGGGCCGAGAATCCGTGACACTATATTTATTAGAAGGCCCAGAAGGTGAACACAATTAAGGCCATGAATGTTTAAGTAGATTTTAGTTTTTGGTTTTTGGATTTTAGCTTTTAGTTTTTCATTTTTAGATTTTGATTTTTGAGTTTTTAGTTTTTGATTTTACAGTAGATTTTAGCTTTTAAGAAACTTGAATGTTAAATTATTTAGCTTTTAGATTTATGATTTTAGAAATTTTAATTTTAATTTTAATGTTATTTTTGAAAAACTAAAATTCTAAATTTATTAATAGAAAATATTAGTCATAAAAATAATAATTTTACGTTAAACGTGTATGGTGTATTTAATTTTTTTTTTAAAATCTGCCATTTTCTTTCCACACAACAAAAATCCGTTTTATGATAGACTAGTCAAAAATGTCGTTTGTTAAACATTTTATAATGTAAAGATTATGTACTATAAATAAATATTATAAAAATAAATAATAGCTTTAATTGTAAATATAAAATAGTATAACATATGTATAATACTTATAAATAAAAATTCAATTAATTTAACTAAAAATTATAGTAAAATTATTAAAATAATATAAAATCAATTAACTAATCTGATGCCAAAAACTTTTTTTGGATTTGCAACACAAAATTACTTTTCTTTGTAACGATAGATAAAAAGTGGTGATAAATAAAAGCATATAAATGTCTTTATATAGAAAATAGAATATCTATAATTAACAAACAGAAATTGTGAAAAAATATTACAATTCTTTTAATATTTTTCTCCGCAAATCCTAGGAAAAAACACAAGGAATATAGATTTTAGTTTCTATGTACAAATTGGTTTTTTACTGAAAAACTAGATTCCCTAAAATTTAGGAAATCCATTTGGTTAAAATCTTGATTGGTTCAAAAAAATAGATTTTGGAGAAACTAAAACCAAAAACCAAGCCAAAAACCACAAACATTCAAAGCCTAAGTTTCCGGTATCGGTTTTGGCTTCCTCACGCGTGCGTGACCGTCTTCTTCGCCGGCGACGAATCCAAGCGAAAAGATAGAGAGCGAGAGCGAGAGATGACGGACAATATATTCGAAGGTCTACCTCCTCCATCTTCTCAGCAGCAAGAGCTTCCAATTTCTTCAAACCCAGACGAGTCAAAGAATGAAAGCCACTCACCGGCCCCGACTCTGGTTCTCAAGAGTTCCCTGAAGCGATCAAAACCGGCAGAATCTGCACCCGACGGCTTAGGTAAGCTCAATTCTCGTTAAATCTCTCTAGTTTCTAATCTATTTAATCGGAAACCTCGTTGATTTGAGAGTTTTCTGTTCTGCGATTAAGATTAGGGCTGTGAACTTAAAAACCACCAATTTAGTGTTGTTGTCACTGCTTTACATCGTCGTTTACTTACTGATCTGACTAATTGTTCAAATCACACAGCTCCTCCTATTCTCAAGAGCGCACTAAAGCGATCAAAACCTTCAGAATCTACGCCGGAACCAGAACTGGAACCTGAAGGTACATATGTTTGAATGTAAAGTTAGCATTGGGAATGATATTAGGTTATCCCTTTTGATATATTGATCAATTATCTTCTTTAATGTTAAGTTGCAGCTCCTAAAAAGCGTCTACAGTTTAAGACATCAACCGATGCATCAGAAGAACAAGTTATAGAAGCGATGCAGAAGATAACCTCACACATCAAGAACCCTTCCAAATTCTCCAAAGCCTCAAAGCTTGCAGTACGGCTGATTCAAGCTGGAAGTGTGAAGCCAGAAACAAGCAGACAGTTCATTGCGATACTTGAAGCTGCAATGTCATCAAAAACTCCATGTACAGATCGCTTGGTTAGAGCAGACTTTCATGCATTGTTCTCAGCAGCTCAGGATGTTGTCGAGGTAAACATAAAACACTGTTGGTTTAAAGATATTGAACTAAATTATCTCACGGTTCTATATTTTGTTTTCATTTAGTGCCTTGATAAAAGCCAGAAGAATTTGTTGACCATATGGACAATCAAAGCAGTTGTGGCTAATGACCTCTTTACTGATGACAGCTTTATGGTAAGACTCTAGTTACCTTTAGACTATGTTTGGTTTTGATTGCGTTATATCTAGACTATAGATTGCCTCGTCGCCATGTTATGACTTGTAATGTGGATATTATTGTCTTGAAGCATCATCCAGGTTTTCATAGTGTCATATATGCATTGTTTGTTTTGTTTTAGTTTTCCAAGACTGCTACTCAAATAAAGGAGGCTATATCTGATCTTCCTGTCGCAACTGAGGAAGATGATGCGGAAGAAGCAGCTGCTCTTGAAGAAGAAGCTGTGAAGGACAGTGGAGATGGGCAGACAACACAGGACATGGCTGAAGCTTCTTCAGCTGTAGATCAAGAGGATGTCGAGTCCGATCCCTTTGGGCTAGATGCTTGGATTCCCAGTTGTGTGAAGAAAAATGGTAAAACAAAGATAAGAAAAGACTTAACAACTGAAGCCGTGGAGAATAAGAAATTTCTCAGGTCAAAAAGAGAAGCTTTGATTACATGCCTGGAGATTGCTGCACGCCGTTACAAAGTTCCATGGTAAGAATGCTTTCCATGATTCATAGTACCCATTGAACTTGTTAATGTTTCAAATTTGCGAAATTGAGGAATGTTTGGATTCATTTTCAGGTGTCAAACTGTTATAGACATATTGGTGAAACATGCGTTTGAGAACGTGTCAAGGTTCACATCACAGCAGAGACAAGCAGTGGAGAAACTATGGGCTTCTGTTCGAGAACAACATCTCCGTAGGAAGCAAGGTAAATCAGTGACAGGAAAACTTGACGTTACTGCTTTCGAAAGTCTTCAGGATAAATACGCCAACGTGAAGATGAGCATCCGGCGGTCTGTTGGAGCCGCCGGTGACCGCCGTGCACAGCAATGGCTTGGTTAATAAACCATCACCAAAAACTACTGTAATTTGTATGATTTCTTACACTAATCTCTGCTCTGTTTCTTCTGATTGTGTTCTAGAACAAAAAGTTGCAGCCTTTATCCAAAACTTTTACATGATCATGTCTTAGATATCTATTACAGGACATGGGTATTGATGCTCTATTCAGTCCCAGTTTTCATGACTCGTCTGCCAATCATCATCATCTTCTCTCGGCGGCCTCACCACCAAAAGAACCATCCCTAAACTCTTCTCAATGTTTCCCGCCTTCAACGCCGATCCTTTCTCTAGCTTCAGTCCATTCTCAGCCGCCACTAGATAGTATCCGTCATCAGCCTCCACCACATTCCTCTCCCTATCCACCACCACCAGTAAAGGCTCCTCTTTTCCGTCCCAAGGTAGCAACTTTCTATCATCCCTGAAAGAAACAGCTACACCGCCTTTCCCAATCGCCGCCACTGGTTTCCACGCCGGAAGAACTACCCATCTCTTCCATCCTTTCTCCGCTTCAACAACCTTGAAATCCCCTCCGGCATTGATCTCCATTGGAGCTTCAAGAATCATCTTTTCACCTTCCCCTGCTTTACAAACCGGTAAAACAACCACCGAGCTCGCTCCTGCAACCTCTCCGAACTTCAGCCTCACCACCGGAATCTTCACAGCTTTGACTTCCTCTACCTTGGCTTTCTCATTGTCTTCTTCCTGCTCTCCGTTCAGCTCTCTGGTCAGCTTCTTCTTGGCCTTTTCAGATTCCGCAGCTTCCAATGCTTGTTGAAGAAAAGAAGTTCTCAGCTCCGATGGGTTCTTGTTCTCTCTGCCCTGTCTGTAATACAAGAATGAGAGACAATCTCCTGGTAAATTGTAATCGAAATCCAACCATCCAACGTCTCCACGCCGGTTAGGATAATCCTTAATAGCTCGCGCCAAATCCTGCGCGCCTTTGGAGTCAAAATTCTTACGGATAATGTACGTTGCAGCGGCTACGCGCTGCGTGGTGCTTAAGAGACGGATTTCGTAGAGAAGCTCTTCACCACCGGTGTCAAACGCCGCAATGAGCTCCGGCTCATGGAGAGATTGAACAATAGAGTCTCGGACTTGCGCCCCGACGATAAGACGGTTCTGTTCAATGCTGGAGATTCCGGTGAGCTCTTCGATGGTTGGAGGAGTGAAACCATCGGTGTAGAGGGATGAGATGAGTGGTGCGTATTCGAACCAGAGAGCCATACGACCGGCGAGTATTTCGATTTTACCGGCGGAATCAAGTGAACGGAATTGGGATGGTACCGGAGATGACGGAGGTCGGAAAGGCTGGTAGAGCTGTTGTCTAGCTGGTGGGTTTTTGGGTATCATGTTTTGTTGGGATTTTCGGGACGCGTTGGCGGTGATGGTATGGGTACGGGATGTTGGATTAACGGGTCGGGTAATTGGGTTAGTGAACAGTCCATTGGTTGTGGATTGTGTGAATGGTGAGAAGAGTGAGGATTTGAGAATGGTTGCTGTGAGAGAAACCATGGTGAGTGAGGGTGTTGAAGATGAACTTTGGTAGAATTGCCTTATCTCAAGAATAATTGAGAGAAAACCAAAACCTCTTAACCGATATTAACCGGATTGGTACAACAAAGTTGGCATATTCGTTCTAGATTTTTTTGTGGTCAATGCCTCATGAACGTTTGTCCTTGGATATTTTCTCTAGTGGAGGACATTGATGTTAACAGATCATATTGTCTTTTTCTAATTTTGTAAACCAAACATTTGTAATTTGCCTAAAAACGGGCCCAGAATTTGGTACAATAAGCCCAATAGATCTTAGAGTCCTCTTGAATGAGCCCAACGGAAAATCCATTTCTTTTATCCAGAATGGGCCAACCATAACAGGTCGTTATTATCATGCATGTATGATCTCTCAAAATTCGACGTAGTAGGCTAATAAGCCTAAGAGCATGATTATTGGTGAACCCCCTTTGGGTGTTCTTAAGTTAGTTTTTTATTGTTTTTTTTTTTTAGTTGGAGGAAAAAAAAATCAAAAAAAAAAAAAAAAATAACCAATGGGGTTGCGCCACGTGGCGAACCCCCCTCCAAAGGTTCTTAATTAAGAACTTCTCCCTAGAACCTCCCCTCTCTCTCTCCTACCTTCTAATTAAATACTAACATTTTCCTAAGAACCCCTCCCTAAGAACCCTTAAGAACCCTTAAGAACCCCCCCACTAATCATGCTCTAAGAGCACATGCATTGTCTTTGCTCGACACAGTTTCTAAAAAAAAAAATAATAAAATAATGTAAGTGGGCTTACGTGGTAAGTGATTGTGGAAGGAAGAGTTCTTATTTAGGGAATTTAAGATACCGATTCTTCACTGTGCACGCCTAAGTGCCGAAGCGTGATTGGTTTTTTTTTTATTATTTTTGATTTTTTTAGCTAAAAAAAACATTACAAAATAAATTAAGAATCCCGAAAGGGAGGTTCAACGATGTACCTGCTCTAATATATAGATAGCATTAGGCCATGCCCATCGAGGGTTTTTAAACCCCAAGTCCTTAAAAAAAATTAATAAAATAATGTGGATCCCACCTGGGGCCCACATGAATAGTATATATACCGATTCTTAAAATCCCTATATAAGGATCGGGTCTTCACTGTTCTGGCCACGTGGCGCTTCGCCATTGGTCAATTTTTTTTTGTGGCATCTGAAAAAAAAAATATTAAATTTTTTTTTCATAAGAACCCCTAATGGGTTTCATGGATGGGCATGCTCTTAGGTCGGATTTAGGTTTTTTTTTTGTGTGTGTAAAATGTTAAGTTTTATAGTGACTTTAAATGTGAATCACCTTAATATTGGTGCAGTTCAAAAAAACTAGAATTCTCATAGTAATTAATTACCACAAACAACCTAATACCGGTTTTTATATTCAAAATTGAAGGTAAAATGGCACCATGCTATCTCTAAAACATTTTTATTCCGAATTGTTACAAAATGTATTCAAGCTATTCCTCTAAACCCGAAGCCAAACCGTAGCATTATTAAAAACACATCTACGTTTGACTACTCCAATGGAGTGTAATTAATCGATATCACCACTCTTACATCTACTCATATCGAAAAACCAGAGAGCTTCAACTAATTGCTTTGGAGGTTTCCCACGTTCATTATCCATGCATGACCTGCAATTTTCCATTTAAAAGAATTATAAACAAATTCCAAAAATATTATAATATTTTGAAACAGAGCAATAACAACTTACGAAGAGCATCTTCCGCCGAAAATCGCCGGGAAACATCGCGACAAATCATTTTCCTCAATAGATCCTTAACTTCAGCTGATACCGATCCAAATTTCTTCGTTGGAAACCTTAGATTCCCTCTCAATATCGATTCAAATATCTGTTCCGCCGTCTCTCCGTTAAACGGCGGCTCTCCAGCTAACATAGTATAGATCACAACTCCCGCGCTCCATATATCCACCTTCTCATCGTACCTCCTCCCCATCACAACCTCCGGAGCAACGTAATACGGTGTCCCTACAACTCCCTCCGCCGTCTCTGTTTTCTCTACGCCGAGCCAAACCGCTGATCCAAAATCGCAAAGCTTAACCCCGCCGTTTCCGAGATCTACTAGAACGTTGTCCGGTTTCACATCTCGATGAACTACGCCGCAATTGTGACAATGAGCTAGAGCGGAGAGGATCTGTCTTGCGTACGAGGCGGCTTCTGATTCGGATAACCTCCCTCCAGCGGAGATCAACCGATCGTAGATCGTCATCGGTGGATCTACTAGCTCCATGATGATCGCAAGAGAATCCTCTGTTTCGAATAGATCGTAGATCCTGACGATGTTATGATGCGGCGGTAGCATCGCCATGATCCTCGGTTCCGTCTCTATACACTCCCGATCCAGATCGTCGATGAGCACACGCTTATCAATCGTTTTGCATGCGTAGAATTCTTTAGTCGCCGGAGAGAAGCATCGAGTGATTGTTCCGAATCGACCTCGGCCGATCTCGTCGCAAATCTGGTAGGTGTTTTCAAGTTCGAATTCTCCGGTCATCGGAATATTCTCTTTGATGATTCTGCGGAAGTTTGTTGATTCTTTGCGGTATCTCTGCTGATCTCGTGAGAGACAGAGAGGGTTTGTTATATAGAGAAGAGAATCTGAATACTAAAATAGAGTATATTCCGTTTAGGTTTAACAGTATTCTGTTTTAAACGTTGGAGTCAAAAGTCAAGCTTCGAGAAAAGAAAAAGCAAGCAAGTAACAGACTAGTTAACTAACGGCGACGTTAAACACCGCCACGTGTTATCTTTCCCTGCTAATTATAAATGTTTTTTTAATAGAAGTTAAAACCTAATGTGTGCATTGCATATGATTTGTATCAAATATTTGTTTGTGGCATCTATGCATTTAAACAAATAATTCGAGGAGTCAAATTATATAAGCAGAACGCAGAAAATTATGCTCAGCATGTCCTTATCACAAAAATTTATCTTTATGTGATTATGCGAATATATAATATAAGACCTCAAGTAGTTTTCGGATAATTTTTTTGATAAGCTCTAGAATAATTAATTGTCAGTACATTATAGAATATGTGCATGTGGCATGCTTTGTATGACCCTAGCTAATAATTGTGCTATTTAATTTGATTACTAGTAAAGTAAATCATTATATATCTAACACATTATTGGTGGATCATCATAAAGCTTGGTTATTTCTTCTTTGTGGTGGTGTGATTTGTGTCGTCTTCACGATTCTTTAAGCATATATATGTTCATCCACATATAAATAATGATATATCTAGATGTTACGTAAATATATTTAGCCATATACTAGTGGCTAAACGGATGATTGTATATATAATTATTTTGTAATACATGGTCACGTAAGCACTAAAAATAATGATATATCTAGATGTTATATAAATTGATAGAGTTATCTAAAAGCATTCACCCACGACATGACATTAACAATTAATATACCATCACTAATCAAAACACAATTGATTGATTGATAAATAAAAGGGATTAATCTAATTGATTTGATAATTTGATGACGTATGTTAGCACTCACTATATGATGTTGATCTTGTGCTAACAAAAAAACATGCGTGTCTCGCTTTAACTAGTCACTAGTTATGTAATCATCTTGAATTAAATATGAGATTAGGCCACGCAAACACTTCAAAATGATGCAGACCAAGTATTTTAGAATGAAGAGATGATGCTTTTATATATAACCAAGAAACATACATTACATATTCAAGTAGATAACTTTATATGTCCTAAGATGTTATTTTTTGATAAATCCTATTGGTTATCCGGTCAGCGAAAAACACATCAAAGTACTATAAAACATATAGGATATCAAATTAACTTGTCTGAATTTGAAATGCTTTCAGATAAGAGTAGTTGGATCATCAATTAACAGACTACTATGTAAATTGATTGGACCAAACTGGATCTAAACTTAGACTTTCTTTATAATTGTGTTTTTCTATTTAGGAATATCAAACCGTGAGAAGTGGTGCTGTTAATATGTTTACAAGTCTCTCTTTACCACTAAACCATAACCATGTGGATCCTGATATGTTAATGGTGAAATGATTTTAGAGATTTTAAAAAACCTCTAAATAGTAATTCAATAAATATCACATAATAATTAAAATATTATGTCTAATTCAAGCATATATATAGTACACATATTTGTTATTTGTCCTTTTTAATTTATTTTTCCAAATTAAAAAACAATTAGAAAATGTTTCAATTAATACGTGAATAAAAAAAACAAGAATCTAAAATCATTATACCGAATAACATTACACCTGTTTTTTAATACAAAATTAACGTTTTTGTTGGTTTTGAGAACTATTTTACAAATAATAACATCACATAAGATAAGAGGTTAGGCAGCCATGATACGAACTTTACTTTAGCAGTTTGTCATTATGCATCCAACATTTGTTTGGTTTGGACCGATCTTCTTTGTCTCAGATTCCCTGTCTTCATTTCGTAATCCATTTGATCACTCACTCTCTCTTCAATTTGAATCACTAGCTCGAAACACTTATCTTATCAGAACAACAAAGTATAGGCCTAACAGCACAAGAAAAATCTTGGTATGAATACTTAGTATCTAGTTATATAGAGTTTATATTATTTATACGAGTCCAATCACAATAGGATTTATATTTCAGTCATCAAGATGGTAACGCCAAGTATAAGAACCGTTGATCTCCGGTCCGACACGGTGACTAAACCAACCGAGTCAATGCGTTTAGCGATGGCAAACGCGGAAGTAGACGACGACGTTTTAGGGAACGATCCAACGGCAGTGCGTTTGGAGAGAGAAGTGGCTGAGATAGCCGGAAAAGAGGCGGCCATGTTTGTTCCATCAGGGACAATGGGGAATCTGATAAGCGTGTTGGTCCATTGTGATGAGAGAGGAAGTGAAGTGATTCTTGGAGATGACTCTCACATTCATATTTATGAAAATGGTGGCGTTTCAAGCCTCGGTGGAGTGCATCCAAGAACGGTGAAGAACGAGGAAGACGGGACGATGGAGACTAGTTCTATTGAAGCTGCCGTGAGGAGTCCCAAAGGAGATCTACATTATCCGGTTACTAAGCTTATATGTCTTGAAAACACTCAAGCAAAGTAAGTTTTTCTTTGTAACTCTATTAGAACATTGACCTAGTTAGGCCTGAATGTTTCGGATTGGATATCCTGACCCGATACGAATTACCCGGTCCGAATTATATGATCCTTAATATTATATGTTTGGATAGTGAAACATTTTTTTATGGGTAAAGGTAAAAGTTGGGCAATTATCTGAAATACTAACATATCTGAAATACCTATTTGAGTAATTAAAATTTTAATTTTAATAAAATTATATAAATATAAATAAAACTGTATAATAAGTAAAAGTTTACTTGGTAAAAATGTAATAACTATATCGATATACAAGTTTTTTTATTTTATGTATTAGTTTATTTGATTATGAATTTAATTTAAAAGATCGGATATCTGAATATTTTCTACAGTATTTAGAATTCGGTTAATAAATAGGTAGTGATTTTAACTACCGACCTACCGGACATGTACCCAAAAACTCTGAGGCCTAGAACTACTTGCTAATAGATTATAATATTATTCGACTCAGTTTATAATAATTTTGAGCTGGTTATTGCTGTCATGGTTAGAGTATGGATCAATATTTTATTGAAAAAATCCGGTTTGACTGTTTAACTTTCGACATTGTGGTTTGATAGAACCGGAAATTGTTGATGCAGTTGTGGAGGCAGATGCTTGCCTATAGAATATATAGATAAAGTCGGAGAATTAGCCAAGAAACATAGCTTGAAGCTTCACATCGATGGAGCTCGTATATTCAACGCTTCTATTGTTAGTCTACAAAAATTTCAATATATCATTCGTTTTCATATGTATTTTTGTTGATTTTTTTTTTTTTTTACTACATTTGTCAATGCTTTGAAGTTTACTGAGTTCATTTTTTTTCAATCTTGATTAGGCACTCGGGGTACCGGTGAAGAGGATTGTTCAAGCCGCTGATTCGGTCTCGGTATAGTTCATCAACACATGATCCTTTTTTTTTGTCTTTGTATATAAATGTATTGAATATAATGTTGAGCTCTAAACCGGTCACTTTGATGTGACTAGATTTGTTTGTCCAAAGGCATAGGTGCACCTGTCGGTTCGGTAATTGTGGGAAGCAAAAGTTTCATCACTAAAGTAAGTACTAATTAGCTATGAATTAGATTGAGATGGTTAAATAGCAATTTTAATTCCGGTTCAAGTACTTGCTTGTTAAATTGCAGGCAAGGTGGTTAAGGAAAACATTAGGCGGAGGAATGAGACAGATCGGTGTGCTCTGCGCCGCTGCATTGGTGGCTCTCCGTGAAAACGTTGCCAAGCTGGACGATGACCACAAGAAAGCCAAGATCTTGGCAGGTGATCATTGCCGTTTGATTATTTTTAACCGGAATCTCAAATTTGATATGAAAGTGTTAACCGCTTGATTTTTGGTTTCCCACATTACCAGAAGGACTGAACCGGATTGAACGGTTAAGAGTGGACGTCGCAGCAGTGGAAACCAACATCGTAAGTGTATGAAATTAATGGTTAATTATATTTGTGTCGGGTTTTCTAACTCAAAACTCGTAAACCAGTAAGGCTAGTTAGGAGTAAAACCAATATTTTACGGGTTTACAATGTAAATATTAACTAGTTTCATAGTAATTTAAATTTTTGTTTCTACAAGATTTCAAAACCAGGCCTTTATATCATTTATTTTTTGTCCTCCATTTATAATTTTATTTTTCATTTTCGTTTAATGCATGTTTTTTTTATTGGCAGATATACGTAGATATACCAAAAGATCCAAAATTTGGAGCTGAAGAGGCATGCAAAAGTTTGGAAGTTCTTGGTGTGCTTGTCATACCTCAAACTACATTCAGGTACAAAATAATAATTCGATTTTCTTGTTAAATAACTTTGTTTGCTAAAAATGGTAAATAATTTTGAGTTTATTTTTGGTGTATTATATACAGAATCAGGATTGTTCTACACCACCAAATCTCAGATGGCGACTTGGATTATGTTCTCTCTTGTTTTGTGGTAATTTGCTCTCAAAATACAATTACGTGCTTAGATATATTTAATTTATGTGTCACGCTTTCTAATTCTTTGATTATTCGCTTCTTAATCATACTTTCAGAAAACTTTTAGCTCGAAGTCAGAAGAGAAGGCTTGATTTTATGTAATTTCACGTGTTGGACTGTGAAAGTACTTGAATTTATTTTCTTGCTTTACAAACTGATACCTTTTATTCAAGAAATGGACAAATCTTTATTATAATTCAGTTATTAAACTAGACGACTTATTTTTCTCCTGCCACAAAGTAAAAAGTTTGTGAAATTCACTCAGGGGGAAAACAATAGAGGTGAATAGGAGGGAACTTGCATCCGCTAGGCATGGACATTCCAGTGATCGGATCGGTTCCGGGTAGAAACTAATCGGTTTCGATTTTTCAGATATGAAAGATTTATATCCATATAAGACATGAAGCCATTTTAAACTGGTTCCGGTTTGGATCCTACCAGTTCCCTGAGTGGTTCAGATATCAAATTTAAAATCCGTTTTATACTCGAAACAAAATGGATATCAAACGGGTTTCGGATAATTTTATCTATAATACCCAAAAATTATAAATAAAAAAAAAATCTGAATTTGACCAAAAAAATTGAAAATCTGCAAAATATCCGAAACCAAATAAAATTATATGAAATATCAAAATATATTCTAAAATCGAAAAGAAAACTCAAAAATACTTGTAATATTGAAATTATATCCATAATATTTTCGAATAACCTTACTTCTAATATGATATAATACTTTGTTTTGTAAATTTTAGTTAATATTTGTAATGAACTACTGTATTATGTCATTAAAAACAACAAAAAATTATAATATTACATCCGTTGGTCCACCACGTCTCCACGAGCATCTCCGGAAACATCCTCTCTTCTTTTTTTTTTTTTTTTTGTGTTGGTGTAAAAATAAGTTTGAATCTAAAACAAAGAATGCATGAAAATGTTCTATGATGTAAAAACAAAAGGTTTTATATACAATAAACGTCATGTCGAATATCAAATCATTCTGCTACTAGGTTTTGCCCTCAACGTAAACGCCAGTAAGCCACCCCTATCTATAAATAGTTATCTTTGCTTTCTTATAATTTATTTATCCGTAGACAAGATAAAGGGGATTCAGAGACATGATCACCATCAACATTTTTTATATATGCAAACAAATTTTTTAAAATATTCAATAGTAAAATGAATGTATCTTGATTTTGTGAGATGTATAATCTAAAATTAATGTTCAAGTGTATTGAGACTCGTAAACCATATATAGTTTTCCTATCTAAGTCTTCAACCTGAGGATGGTGGCAACTTGCAGAGGTTCTGTAATTGCCGTCAATTCAATGGAAGGTTTATATAACCTCGGGATCAAGCTCCCAGGGGGATCCATCTCAGGTTGAAGGAAAGGTTTCCAAGTTATACATTGCAGCTACGGTTGGTCAGAAGACTGCATCTGGCTTATAAGCATATGTTAAAATGCATGGACGGATGCCATGGGTGAATTGCTTGACACACATAGATTTCTCTTTGGTGGAATTAGCAGTAGATCAGAGGATATGAAAGGTCAGAATCTGGTTTAAACAATAAAATAAAAATGACATATTCACATAGACTAGGTTATTAACAACTTAGAGAAAATTTCGACCATGTGTTTTTTAGTTGACTTGCTATAAAAATGATCATGTAGCAAAATATCCAGTTATTATATAGATGACGAGTTACATGGAATATGCATATGCAAGTAATCCGTACGTGTTCATCGAATATTGTACTTCATGCAAGTGTACCGGCATATATATTGCTCAACAAATACATCTTATCTTTGATAAATAGCTAGCTAGCCACTAATAGTTTTGCCCCCAAAAAAGCTAGACACTAATAGTATTGTTATTATGTAGCCAACATTTTGTTTTATGGTATATCAATTAAAATAAAAATTTATTGGGAAATTCATTCAAGTAAGTTAATCATCAATTAATGCTTTTGATATGTCTTTTTCAGAAGTACATTCTTCGATTTCAATAGCTTCAGTATAAGAAGATTGCAAAAACGTTTTACCATTAACAAACATTTTTGAAGATAGTTATAACTGCATTTTATTTCTTTGGTTGATGATTATATATCTACCAAACTCTGCGCTTCGAATTTATTAGTCAAGTAAATCAAAGATGTTTTGCCAGATTAATTTTTTTTTTCCCTTCTTTTTCTTAAATGATTGAGGATGAAGTTGAACTATTAATCGAAAACGCATGTGTCCGAAGCAACAATAAAACCCTACATCATAATACCAACCATGATTTCATGAGTGAGAAAATAGTTATTAAGCCGGTAATTTCTAAGAATTTGTATAGAAAAAGTAAACATTAATAAATATGGTAAATACTTTTGAACTCAATTAGTTTGGAACCATACCACATATTTTAGCCAAATCACCTTTGTGAAACTAAATATTTCCAAGGGTTTCAATATGCTCTCTTTAAAAATATATTAACCACATGTGTAAAACTACATTACCAATCAGAAATAGTAATTTAAGTGTAACATGCAAATAAATAGTACTATAAGAGTATAGATATATATACATATATTAATTAGTTGTGATAAACCACTAAATTATATGTTTTAATAAAAGTGTAATTCCTTTCTTTTTCAGAAAATAAATGTGAAACTTAAATAAGAACTATACACAATTATTCAACATGTGAACTTTGGTCCGGAATCAACAATATAATTGTTATAAAAAAAAATTGAAAATATGGAGATAAGAAGATCACCAAAAGATTTGTGTCTCTTTTCTTTAGTTGACCCATTAGTCTCCGTCTACCTATATAGAGTTATCTTTCTACACACTGTGTAACACAAAGTCCTCTTCTCCTATTTCTCTTCATTTTGTGTCTTAAATGGAAAATTTATGATTTCTGATCATCAGTCTGGCGACTTAGAGCATCTCCACCAGCGGGACGCAAGGTAAGTCTCTTAACTCAATTTTTTTTATTATTATTATTATTTTTTTTTTTGTAAAGGCGAAAAAAAAAATTAAAAAAAAAACAATCGACCAATAGAATGGCGACACGTGGCGAGACGAGACAAGAAACGTCTCTTAAACAAGCGATTGTGGATACAGTTTTTTTTTAAAAAATGTGGGTCCCACGTGAGATCCACATTATTTTAATATTTTTTTTAAGAGACCCACCCCTAATATACCCCGATGGAGCTGCTCTTATCTCTCTCTCTCTCTCTCTCTCTCTCTCTCTCTCTCTCTCTCTCTCTCTCTCTCTCTCTCTCTCTCTCTCTCTCTCTCTCTCTCTCTCTCTCTCTCTCTCTCTCTCTCTCTCTATAAATGACCTAATGATGTTTTTGTAGCTATATATATGGACAACTGTCAATGCATTTTGCTATCCTTCTTCTCTCTCTATAATAGAAATGAAGAAGAGCACAAAAAGACAATAGTAGAAAAAGAAATCCAACTTTAACGTCTTCCATTTATCTCTCATCTTCAAAAACCGAAAGAGAAAGATCTCTTCAATTATTTGCAGGTTGTTTCTCTTTGCCTCACCATTTCTACACAATACCCACCATCACCATCAATCTCCTGGATCCATATTTCTTTTTATAGCACCTACTACCTCTCACTAGTACAAGGTAGTCTCTGAGTCTTCTATTTATATATGTTCTTAACTATTTTGCTATTAATGAGTCAAGAAGTTATATCCATCCATTCCATCTTAATCACAAAGTACTAAAAACCCTAGTTTCTCTCACACCCTTGTTTAGATACATACTTAAAAAAAACACTATGGATTTGGTCTCTCAAGAGCACAATAACAAGAACCCTAATACCACACTCTCAACACAACCTCCATCTTCTTCTCCACCTTCCTCTAGCCGCTACGAGAACCAGAAACGCCGTGATTGGAACACTTTCTGCCAATACCTTAGAAACCATCGTCCACCTCTCTCTTTTCCATCTTGCACCGACGCACACGTCCTAGAGTTTCTACGTTACCTTGACCAGTTTGGTAAAACCAAAGTCCACCACCAAAACTGCGCCTTCTTTGGCCTCCCAAATCCTCCAGCTCCATGTCCTTGTCCTCTCCGACAAGCTTGGGGCTCACTTGACGCCCTTATCGGTCGTCTCCGTGCCGCCTACGAGGAGAACGGTGGAGTTCCCGAGACTAGCCCTTTTGGCTCACGTTCAGTCAGGATTTTCCTCAGGGAGGTTAGAGATTTTCAGGCTAAAGCACGTGGTGTTAGCTATGATAAGAAGAGGAAAAGGGTTAACAACAAACAAATAACTCAGTCGCGTTCGCAGCCGCCACCGCCACAACATCCGCTGCAAGGTCAATCTATGATGGCTAATCACCACCACAGTTCAGCTTGAGGATATCTTACAACTTCGATAAATGTATGATCGTATCTAGCTATTTATACGTATCAAACTTTGTATTTGTGTAATGTTGTATCCCTACTTTACTCCATCCACCATTATCCACCGCTTCCTTGGACTATTGTTTAGTCATTTTTATAACCAATAAATGGACTATTGCTGTATTTGGTCTTATACCCTATCATTTAAAGCTAGGTTATAAGTATTTTAAGTAAGGCCTATTTGTACTAGATGATACTTGGCATACGTTAACGTTTTATAAAATTCGATCACGACGTTTAAATCTATAATCTTACGTTTGAATCTAGCTACAATGTTTATGAGAAGGATCCGAAGCTAGCTTGAGAATGATTTTGATATAGTCGAGACGTTGGTTTTATCTACTCTAGAAACCTTAATTGTTGGGTTCTCGAGCATGAACTTAAACAAGACCCATGATGGCATGATTCATGAAGATGATGATGAATCCCCGTAAATAGGTTAGGCAATATGTATTAGCATCAAATGAAGAGAATAGCCTTTCTTTATCAGGAAAATCAATAATAGTACATTCAACTTCACGTTTGAGAGACACAAATCGAATCTTATGCGTATGTTCATGCATAGTATAAATGAAACCCTAAGAGTCTAGCTAAGATTATTATTTATAAAAATATCTAAACGTGCAATTTAGTTATTAATTTACCGTTGTAAATATACACACACATGTTCGCAATATAGATTTGAATTTGATGTTTCAATTCTTTATCTTGTCATGGCGATTATTTACATAAAAATGGTTTCCAAATAATTTTACATATTCATATATACATATTTTGTTATTTGAGTTTTTTTTTCCAATTGAAATTCACTAAACATGAGCGTAGGGAGAGAATGTTGCACAAAATATAGGTTTAAAAGGGTAAGCCAATGTTAAAAAAAAAAAGGTTTAAAATGTAACTCTAAAACCGATCTATTATTACAAAAAGACAAAATAAGACCATATTGTCAATTATTGATGACAGCTAATCTTGTGACACAAATTTCTTATTAGCCGAACTTGGATTTGACACTTTTAGAATATTTATGTTACCACGCATTCAAATAATTCGTGTTACTACCATTATTAGTTAAACACTTAAAACTGTAATTATATCAAATTTCCTGAATTATAATTTGAACTTAAGTAGAAAATTATGAGACAAGGATATATAAATAGAATAATGTTATATCTGGGTTTAGCATCTCATCCAATTAGCAGGGCCCAATATTCGTTTTTAGTGGACAAGTCGGTTCAACAAAAGCAAACTCGGCCCAACGAGAAAAGGCCCAAAAACGAGCATCCAAACCAAGCCCATCACCATTGGCTTGGTTCGGCTCGGTCACAACTGAAAGCAGAGGCTTTACCTCTGAGAGTTTTGTAAAGAAGAAGATGAAGCTTTTATTTTATTGCTTTTCTTAATCAACAATGACATCATTACACAAGGTTATATATTAGAGCTAGCTGAGGTAAACCCTAATGACTCTTGACAGATGTCATACATCAGACGGTAATGGCTGCATCGAGAGCTTGATATTTGTTGTGCAGCTTGACCGGATTGGACTGTAGTGTCGTACTGTGACGTTGGACAATCTTATCTGCAACGGCTCCTCTTGACTTGTTGTACGAGGAGTGACTAGCCGTTGAGCTGGGCTTGGTGTTTGTGGGCTTTGAATCTTCTTGGGCCACAGACAACCTTCTTTGTGATGCAGACAGAGTGATGTTGCTATTATCCCCTCTCAAACTTGGCTGTCTCATTTCTTGGACTCCAAGTTTGAATCGCAGACTGCAGAACGAATCAAATGGAAGGGACTTGGTGAATATATCGGCTAGCTGGAGATGAGACGGCACATGTTTCACAACCAGAGACCCCAAGGCGACTCGTTCACGGACGTAATGATAGTCTGTTTCGAAGTGCTTGGTTCTTTTGTGGAAGGCTGGGTTAGCAGTGAGGTAGATCGAGGACAGGTTATCTCCAAACAGCTGAGGAGTGACTGGAATGGAGACACCGAGTTCACGAAGTAGAATGCTTAGCCATGCCAACTCAGAGGCAGCTTCAGATAAAGCCCTGTACTCAGATTCGGTGGAGCTCTTCGAGACAGTTGGCTGCTTCTTGGATGACCACGAGATCAAGTTCTGTCCCAAGAAGGTGCAGAATCCTCCAGTTGAGCGTCGTGTCTCAGGGCAGCCTGCCCAGTCGCTATCACTATAGGCCCGAATGGTGCAATCAGTATCACTGTTGAATTGTATGCCCAAAGAAGATGTACCTTTGACATAACGAAGAATGCGTCTTAGATTGTTGAAGTCTGCAACTGACGGCATGTGCATCTTTTGGCAAACGTAGTTCACCGCAAATTGAATATCCGGACGAGTGATAGTCAGATACTGTAGCTTGCCGGCTAAACTGCGGAAGTACGTTGTGTCTGGAAAGAGTTCATCCTGACCTGGAACTTTGTTGAGTTGCAGGGGTAATGGGGTGGGCATGGGTGAGCAATCCGCCATAGCAGCAATCTGCAGTAAGTCTTCAGCATACTGTTGTTGACTGAGAAACAAACCAGATTGTTGAAAGTGTACTTGAATGCCCAGAAAGTAGTGTAGTTGACCCAAGTCTTTCATTCTGAACTGACTGTGTAACCGTTGGAGCAGAGCAGCAAGAGTAGCAGAGTTATTTCCTGTTATAGCCATGTCGTCGACATACAACAGCAGCATGATTACATCCTTATCTTTGGCATAGATAAAGAGGGATGGATCCTTGATACTGCAGACGAAGCCAAACTCCAAGAGAAACGAGCTGAATTTATCGAACCAGGCCCTCGGTGATTGTTTTAAGCCGTAGAGGGATTTGTGTAGAAGGCAGACATGATCAGGTTTTTCTTTGTTGATGAACCCTGCTGGCTGCTTCATATACACAATCTCATCCAAATCACCATGTAGAAACGCGTTCTTTACATCCATTTGCTTGACTTCCCATTTCATAATAGTCGCAAGGTGAAGAACTGTTCTCACAGTGGCTGGTCGAACAACCGGGCTGTAGGTTTCAAGGTCGAACAACGGCTAGTTACGAGGAGTGACTAGCCGTTGAGCTGGGCTTGGTGTTTGTGGGCTTTGAATCTTCTTGGGCCACAGACAACCTTCTTTGTGATGCAGACAGAGTGATGTTGCTATTAACAACCACATATAAGCTCGGCTCCACTACAAGCCAAACGAGCGTATGGCTCGGCCCATCTCGTCATCAAGTACGGTCCATCCACACGAGCTCGACAAGAGATCAACGGCCTGTAAAAAGTACGACTTTTTACTATAAATAAGAGTCGTCACTGTACATTAATGTAACTTCTTGTGATTTGTGCACTTCTTACTACTTTCTCTTTCTAGAATTAACATTCCCCGAATTGTAAAACCGAGTTCGTCTTTTGATAAATTCGGACTCTCACTTAATACAATACGCTCGTTACCGAGCAATTCTCTCTCTTCGTTATTTAACACAGAACATCTCTCTTCCCTGATCCATCATTGAATCTAATCGGTCTCTTTTAGAAAAATTTTGACCTTCGGATCCGAACACGTTAACTCTCCCGAGCAAGACGCATTCCTAAACCTTTGTGACGAGCTCAGTTATCACAAATACATTACCAAACACGTCTGATGGTTTCTTTCACTCTAACAATCCATCCAACGGTTAAGATCAAAAGGATAGAGAGAACGTGTAACCGGTTTGCGTCACGACTCACGTGTGTCTCTCTGTTATATGGTCCCTCATCAGTAAAAGCGTTGTATAGTAGTCAGTTGTGTTGTTGAGCCATCAGAGTTATTAAAATCGTCTAGACTCGTGGACGAATTAAAATTTGGGCGTCCGTACGAGGTAGGTCTTGTAGCTGTAAGAAATAGCATTAAAATTTAGTTGGAACATTATTTTATTTTTTTTGCTTTATTTGGCAAAACCTGTGGATTAGATTTGGGAGGGGCCCAGTGGACCATCTTTTAATAGTGTTTTAGATCCACTTTGCATTATTATTTCAGTCTTGCACGTTTGTACAGAGTCAGTCAGACTGATTACTGATAAATAGAAAAGACCATTAAACCAGATTTAAACCGGTTTGGCCACTTAGTCGACTGGTCTGGGCGTTTGGTATCCGTTCGGGTTCGGATAAGATTTTTTGAGTTTTCAGATTTTTAGATTTTCGGGTTAGATAAGTCGTTCGGGTATTTCTATATATCGAGTCGGATTCGATTCAAAACTTATCGGATTCGGGTCAGATTCGAATACCCAAAATTACTATAAAATTTCTGAAAACTCGAAAAATTATTCGAAAATATTTAAATATATTTGAATTATTCGAAAATCTCATAAAAATATACTCAAATTATCTATAAGTATTCAAAAAATATTCAAAATATATGTATTATCCAAAATATAAAAATAAAACTACTCAAACTACCCAAAAAATTCAAAAGTATTAAAACTAATTGGAATTATATTAAAAATTGGATTATTTTTGATATCCGTTTAAATTCGGGTATTATCCTATACCCGAAATACCTTGATTTAAGCTTCAGATATTTTTTAATTAATTGGGATCGGAATCGAGTTTCTCTGGGTCCGGTAAAATACCCATCCCTAGGTCTTGGTATTCATTTTATAAAGTAACTAATGGGCTCGGCCCATATATTTAAGTCCATTTCCAAAAATTCCTAATCAGAGGCGTGTACACGTGGAAAATAATTTAAAGAAAAAAAAAACAAATTTGTCGCCGATCGTCTTCGCCGGAAAGCCTTTCGTTGCGACTCGGCGTTTTCTTATTTCGACGATCTCCGATGTCAATCCCACCGTCTTCAGCTTCTTCTTCTTCATCATCAACGTCTCAGTTCACATACACTGCAAATTCTTACTATTCCGCCCCTTACCAGCCTCCACAGCCCTACGTAGCGCCGTCGTCTGCTCCAGCACCCCCGGTTGTACCCATTCCCGGAGCCACGGTCTATCCTCAGCCTATTGGACCAGTTCCTGCCGTATACGCTTACCCTCAGTACCAGCAGGTTAGTGTGGTTTGAAAATTCGGAGTATTGATTCATAACGTTCTGCGAATTTGAAATATGGGGTTCGAATTAGGTTTCGAAATCTTTGTTGTTGTTGTTGTTGTTGAGTTAGCAATCCCCTTTATGATTGTGTGATGCTTGTTACGGAAGCTTCGCTCTTGATGAATTCGACCAGTTACGATTCTCACATCATTTACTACAGTCAAAGCTTTGCTCTTTGGAATTTTGGTTAACTTGTTTTGTGTGTTTTCTTTGAAATTTTCATGCTTAAGGTAGATTGATTGGTATCATAATTGGGTTGTATATATTGGCAGGCACATCAGTTGTTCCAGAGAGACGCTCAAACTATCACACCAGAAGCGCTTGAGAATGTAAAAGCTGCGTTGGCTAGTAGCGCAACCGAACACAAAGCAGAAACTAAGAAGAGAGCTATTCCTCGTAAAGCTGCAGGACAATCTTGGGAGGATCCTACTCTTTCAGAGTGGCCAGAAAGTAAGAACTGTCCTCTGATTGTTCTTTATTGTATCATAGTTGTTCTCGTTTGTTAAAATGAATTTTTACAACTCTCTGTTCCACTTTGGCCAGATGACTATCGACTGTTTTGTGGTGATCTTGGGAATGAAGTAAATGATGATGTTCTTTCCAAGGCATTTACTCGATTCCCCACCTTCAATATGGCCAAGGTAAGTGTGTATATCTCTCCTCCTTTCCGGTTTCTATGATGATTCGTTTTTGATTTCCTATGAACATGTATTTGAGAAAGAAAGTCATGTGATACCAGTAATTTTTATTCCCTCTGGTTGGCTGGACTGCTAAAAATTGTCAACTGTGATGCATTTTCAATATATACAGAACATAATTGACCTTAGATGTACGGATCAATACTACTTGAATCAGTGTGAGTTTTTATTTGTGGTCAAAAGCTTTTACAGAACATAAGAATCTTATCTACCATGACAGGTCATTAGAGATAAGCGGACTGGTAAAACCAAGGGTTATGGGTTTGTGAGTTTCTCAAATCCTGCTGATCTAGCTGCAGCCCTAAAAGAAATGAATGGTAAGCATCTGGTTGATGTGTTGCATCATCTTGATATCTTATTTCACTATTTTTTTCTTCAGAACTTGTTATATGATTCTGTTTCATAATCACTGCCATTGAACATTATGTCAAAGTCCATTGATTTCATATGAATATACAGGTAAGTATGTTGGGAACCGTCCGATAAAACTAAGAAAGAGCAGCTGGAAAGAGAGAACAGACCAGGAAGCTGCAGCAAGACAAAAGGTAAGTGTTTTGACTCTTATGTTTTGATAGATAAATTTGCAAAGGAATTTGATATTTGATGACCAATCTAATTCTTGATTTTGAACAACTCTTTGATGGTAAGTGCAGCATCACGTCAATAAGAAAAAAAAGACAGTTAAGAAGAGTGTACTCCACAAGTGATCAATCCACCGCATTCTGAAGGCTTATTGTATTATGTAATTTTTGTTTTTGTTTTTTTTACATGTGATATCTTTATATTAAATGCTAAGTGCTTTTGATCTTATATTCACTCTTAAAATGGTTGATTACTAATTTGCCATTAATGAAATTAAATTAATTACATTATTAACCTTATTTTATATTGAAATTATATTCTAGAGATAAGTACAATCTAATTAAAAAAATAAGAAGATAAATACGAAAATATTTTTTAAGTTATAAGTGTAGTTATTGATAAATATAATTGTTGTAAATAATAATATTATATAATAAAATCGTATTATTTATAAAAAAAAATTAAAATTGAATAAATATAAACGATAATTAATATGTATATTAATGTTTATATATATATATATATATATATATATATATATATATATATATAATTTTAATTTACTATCTTTATATTAAATAAGAAATACTTTTGGCCTTACATTTACTCTCAAATTGGTTGATTACTAAGTTAACCTTAATGAAATAATTTTTTTACTTTATTAACCTTAGTTTATATTCATAATTTTGTTATTTATTATATTAGTTTTAATATTTATTTTATTTTATTTTATTTTATTTTAGAGATAAGTACAAACTCATATAAACCATAAAAAAAACTAAGATGATAAATACGTAACTATTTTTGAAATAAGAGATTTAAATATTGGTAAATATGATTGTTGTACATAATAAGATTTAATATAGTAAATTCGTATTATTTATATAAATTTGGATAAAGATAAATTTAAATGATAATTAAAATGTATATTGATATTTTTATATATAATTATAATTTATTATAACTAATATGAAAATATGTTTACAAAGTAGATTTAGATATAATATATATATTATTTTAAATAATATTTTTATTATATTAATTAAGCATAAAATGTTACTAATTGGTTAAATATAATTATAATTAATATGATAGAAATATTTGTTTAATAATATTATTATTGATAATATAAATTGATGATTTAAAAAAAGAATTATTAATGGTTGTGCTCGTAGTTAACCAATTAAGTTGGAATTCAGACTATCATTTTATAGGAAAAAAACTTTAATTTATTTCTTTAATTATTCGAGGATTTGTATGCTGTAAATTAATCATTGAACCACGATTATTTTAATTTTGTTTGGTTAGAATTTAGAACACTCACGACTAATCTAATTTAGAGAAAAACACATGAAAAACAGATTTGATTTGAACTCATTGAATCTACGTTGAACACATGCATGAGCGTTCGGATCAGGTTTAGGGCCAGAGAATTCGTTTGGATATTTTTATATATCGGGTCGGGTTTGGTTTGAGATTTATCGGATTCGGGTCGGATTCGGATATCCGAAATTACCATAAAATTTCTGAAAACTTGAAAATATTCAAAAATATTTGAATTACCGTAAAGTCATATAAAAAATAAATTTAAATTATCTAAAAATATTCAAAATTACTCAAAAATATTTGTATTACCCAAAATATAAAAACAAAACTACTCAAATTACTTAAAAATACTTGATAACTGAAATTAGATAAAAAAAAGTCAGGTATTTATTCAGGTTCAGTTCAGATTCAGGTATTATTCGATATCTGATACCTTGACTTAAGTCCCATTCGAGAATTTTTAAAATCGGTTTGAATTAGCATCATGTTTTTCCGGTCAAGTTCGGGTTCGGATAAAATGTTGAGCCCTAGTTGAACATACATATTATGTTTCCCTTTTAGCTATAACAGATTCTTGTTCAAAAGAAATATATTCATTTTGATTTGGGGAAAAACATATTAGTAAATTTAGGGTTTGAACACGTAAAAACTGAGAGAGAGAGAGAGAGAGAGAGAGAGAGAGAGAGAGAGAGAGAGAGAGAGAGAGAGAGAGAGAGAGAGAGAGAGAGAGAGAGAGAGAGAGAGAGAGAGAGAGAGAGAGAGAGAGAGAGAGAGAGAGAGAGAGAGAGAGAGAGAGAGAGAGAGAGAGAGAGAGAGAGAGAGAGAGAGAGAGAGAGAGAGAGAGAGAGAGAGAGAGAGAGAGAGAGAGAGAGTACTTAGTGGATCCGAATGGGAGTAGTGTCTATATATAAAGAGGAGATTTTGGGCTGGTGAATATTATGTTCTGAGGAATCAAACTCGACAGAGATGGCTTAACCGCTTAACTACACATCCTAATCTCAAAATCAAACAGACATTTTTTGTTTCTTTCTGATTTCACATTATTTGTAAGGTATTAACCCTAGATGAAATTTCAAGTTAGTTTTTATTTTTTCATATATCAGTTTGAAACTAGAATAGTAAGGGGGAAGTACTCACCCAACACTAATAATTGTGAAACAAATAACACAATTGGTAATGAATACAACACGTTTACCTTATAGAAATTAAAGCAGGTCTTGCCATGAAAAGGAAAAACAAACTCATGGGATTAGTAGGCTAAGTAAGCAATTGTATAACTTAGTAAAAAAGAAATAACAAAGTGGAGATAGAAAAGGATAAATAAAGAGATTTGAACAATTAATAGAGATCCTATAAATGTAAAATACATATATAAAGTAGTATGTTTTGAAGGTAACAAGTAACAACTAATACATATTAATTGAATGAATGTAGAAATGGCACAAATTTTTAATTAAATACATACTCCTAATTAAACAAATTACTTAGGGTTTAAGGAGAGAGAAAATGGAAACAATGGCAAATAATAAACGAAGAGATGCACCAACACTATCAATTGCTATGAGTTTACGTTGTCAAGGTTTTATATATTAAAGTGTTGAAAGAATATTTTAGAAACTAAATGTGATCATAACAAAGAATAGCATTTGATTCTGTATATTTGTATGAATTGCTCGTTCATATTGTAAAAAAAAAAAAAAAAAAAAAAAAAAAATTTACCAAAAAAAAAATATTGTAAGAAATTGTCTAAATGATAATGCAAAATGTGGGTGTATATATAAAGCAAAAGACATTTTCCACATTAATTTAAAAGAAAATAACCCAGCCTTACCCAAATTAAGACGCTAAGTTTGACATAAATAAAATAAGTAAAATATAAGGAAAATATAAGGAAAATAAAAGTAAAAAAATGAAAAAAATATAAGAAAAGTACAAAACAAAAATAGTAAATTTACCTGTACTTTCTCTCTCTCTCTCTCTCTCAAACGTAAATTTACTAACCTGTAATTTCCTCCTGAATCAGAATGATTCTATTTCTCCTAGTGTTTCCCATAATTTTCGGAGCAGAAACCCTAGCAGCCCCAGTCCCGGTATTGACAATCAAGGTTAGGCTACCAAAAAAACAACTACATGCACTAGTTCGCTACCATATTGTTTTTTTTTTTCTTCCAATTATCGGTATATTTTAGTTGTACTGAACTTTTTTATTTTTTGGTTTGAAATTTGAATAGAGTCCTGACGGAGATCTGATCGATTGCATAAACAGGGCAGATCAACCAGCATTCCGGAACCCGCTTCTTAAAGACCATGTGCTTCAGGTAATTTTATTCATTTATTTTAGTTTTAAATCAATATAATTATAATTGGGGTTTAGTAATTTTACGTGAGAAATTCTTACTAAGAAATGAAAGTAATTTTACAGGATAAAAGAAGAATATAAAATAAATAGTAATATCGGGCGTTAAAAAATGTATGAGGTAAAGATTCATATGATGGAAAATTGTTTGTAAGGAACATCGTTCTTTTTAAACCACTATAAGTGAGAGAAGTAAACCCAAATTAGGGAAACTAGTTTTTAGTGGGGGTTTCCAAATTTACAAATAAAAACCAAAAACAATGAATTTTCTGAACTTTTCCTATAAAAACTTATTTATTCTTTTTATTTTTATTAGTTATGTATTCCCTTTAATTGATTTGGTCCGTGTAGTATGATGCTTTCCAAAGTAATAGAACAAACCATAGAAATTGAAGAAGAGTCACATCTCTACGATGTAATTTTCAGTTTCTTCTGGTTTTGTGCTCCATTTAAAAAGAATTAGTGAATTATTATAGTAAGCTAATAAACTAAAAGGCTTATAATACAACCCACCTTTTTAATCAAACTATTAACTATTATTTATAATTTTCCTACAAATAGTTTTTTTACTACTCATAAAAAAATCTATATATTTTTTGTTGCTGTAACAGGAAATAATATATGCTCCTTTACATTTTCTTGTACTATTTAATTTTATGTAGTGGACATAAGAGATTAAGTTGTTTAATTTTTAATTTTCTTGGATATTTTGGTATTATTAATAACATTTTATAAATTTATTTTTGTAAACATCATAAGTTTAGTTAACTAAATTTTATAATTTTAAACCTTCTTATAATATATATAATTACAAATACGAAAAAACTAAATAAATAACTATTCAAAATATATGTGCTATTTTATTAATAAAATTTGTAATATTTTTATTTTTAAATATATAAATGAAAGTATTTTATAGGAGAAAAGAAAGATATAAAATAAATAGTAATATCGTGCGCTAAAAAATGTAGAATGTAGGAGGTAAAAAAACATATAATGGAAAACTGCTAAATCATTGTTTGGCGTAATATCTTGCGCTAAAAGATTTAGGAGGTAAAAAAAAAGCATAAGAGCATTGAGAAACCACATCTAAAATAAATACAATATGCGGTTTAGAATTATTTTATGCAATAAGCCCTGTTGTTTTTAAGACCCATTATACATGATTATTGAATCGCTATAGAATGGGCCAAAGCCCAAAAAGAACCTCTACTTAGTCCTCGAAAAATTATATCTTATTGGTCTTAAGTTTTGTTTGGAAATAATCCGTCACTCATTTTTTTTTTTTGTGGAAACAAACTGACAAGAGTATCCAAGTAGCATGGAAAATGTGGTAATAAAAAAACCCTGGTAGTGGCAGGTCTGGCACGAGACCGGACTGATATGTCCCGTGGGAACGGTTCCCATCAGAAGGGACTTAGATGGTACATCCATCTCTCACAAGAAATATCTCACACCTTTCAAATGGATGAAGAGGAAGAAGTCATCCCACACCTTCCTCTTCGCCCATAGGTTCGAACCAACATTGTTTAAGTTTCCAAAGATCATTCTCATTCCCAAAATATATCCAAATTGTAAAGAAAGTTTAATGACCTAATAGTTGAAGTGGTGTAGATTTATATTTCATTGTAATTAATTTGTTCTTCTAATAAACCTTATAAATTTTTTTCGGGTCAAAAACATTACATGTATCAAAAAGAAAAATGCTCTGGAGAGAGAAAAGCATGAATACAGTCATGTCCACTAAATCACATGTTGGTAAAGTTTAGCTCGCAGGTTAATTTCCATGTTGAGATGTTGCTAAACAATTTAAGATAAATAAATATATTAGTATATTCTTAGTATATTGCATAACAACAAGCGCGTCTATTGCAAAATCTTTAAAGCACAAGATGTTTAAACAGTTAATGCTTCTTAAGAATTTATATAAGTAACACAAAGTGAATTATACTAATTATTCCTAGCTCACTCTCAATATTTTTGTTTTGTATCTTCTTATTTTACTTGTATTTTGCTTATATTTTACTTATATTATGTTTAGGATAATACTTAATTTACAATCAGTTAATTAACAAGTTATTTATAAAATCAGTCCAGCATCTAACCAACATTATATTTGAAAATTGTAATATTTTAAACAGAGTAGTAATACAAGATATTAGATTGAGCCGTAGAGAGCGATCTTCTGAACCTTTGTGACCTCCCGATTAATTAGTTGTCTTCTATAAAGATCGTCAATCTTAAATTAAATAGATAAAAGTTAGATTCGAGCTTGTGATTTCGCTGAGCAAGTGTCATATAACACAGAACATGGTCACTTGCGATGAGAAGCGTCTCCTAACTCGTGTCGGTGTATGTATTTATAGTAGATTCTATCTACTGCAAAGCTTCCAAAGCTTATTGGTGAACAAAGTCCTTTTGTTGCTTTTTCGATTCAGGCACCACTACGTAAGTTACATTACGAAAGAGACATAAAAACCTCAAATATCTTTCTGCAACTCAACAAAATCATAATATTAAAATTTTAATCCATTTTTGGAACATCCAAAATGGAAACCTTCAAACAATAATGGGTACACTCTCATTATTATGTATTTATCGGTTTCATATCTATTTGTGTATATATATATATACTAGAAACTATTGATGTAACGAGCAAAATTATAAAATCATGTCGTTATTGCACATGATATTCTATCAAAATGATAATGCAAAATGTTTGTTTATATAAAAAGCAAAAGTCATTTTCCACATTCTTTATAAAAAAAAAAAAAACAATCCAGCCTTACCCAAATTAAGACGCTAAGTTTGACATATATATATATATAAGTTTAGTGCGACCATTTTCCACATTAATTTAGAAAGAAAACAACGTAACTACCCCATTAAGAATGGTGCATATTTTGTTTGTTTGATCTATGCATAAGGTTCCAACAAACATTGATCAAGCATATAAGAGCATGTACATTGATGAAGTTCCCTCTTGAGGTTCTTAATTAATTTTTTTTTTTTTGGATAGATGAAAAAAATAAATAAAAAGAGCCAATAAGAAGCTGTCACGTCAGCATGAATAATTAAGGATCGGTTCTTAAAGAAAGATCGGTTTTTAGGGGAATTCTTAAAAATAATATTTTTTTAATAGTTCTGTTTAAGAACTCGCGGCAAGAACCCTTCTAAAACCATGGATGTACATGATCTAAAGATCATTAGGATCTCACATCAATTCCCAAAATATATCCAGTGTAAAGAAAGTTTAATGACTTAAGAGCATGTCCATCCACGATTGTTAAGAGTTTCTTGCACAAGTTCTTAGGTAGAATTGATTAAAAATAATGAAAAATGGATAAATAGTTTAGGACTCGATCCTTAAATAAGAACCTTAAGATCTCAGGTTTTTCACTGTAGCGATGATGTGTCACGGTTTCATTGGTTTTTTTTTTTAATTTTTGAATTTTTTTTTCCATATGTAAAAAACAATATATTAAAAAATAAGTTAAGAACCCCTGAATGGGGGTTCATAGATGTATATGCTCTAATAATTGACATGGTGTAGATTTATATTTCATTGTAATAAATTTGTTCTTCTAATAATTGTTATTATCTTTTTTCTATAGTGAGAAAAACATGACAAGTTGGTAAAGTTAATTAACGTTATTATTTTTTCTATAAACATTATTAGATATTTTTCGGGTCAAATACATTGCATGGATCACTTTTTGAATCTGGAGAGAGAAAAGAATGAATACGGACATGTCCACTAAATCACAACTCAAGTTGGTAAAGTTTGGTTCGCAGGTTTCCATTTTTAGATGTTCTAATACAATTTACGATAAATAAATATATAAATATATTAGTATATTCTTACTTTCTTAGTATGGACAACGACCCTAAATCACTCCAAAATTTATTAGTATACTAGATTTTGACCCGCACTTTCTCGACCCTAAATCACTCCAAAATTTATTAGTATACTAGATTTTGACCCGCACTTAGAAAGTGCGGGTTTAATTTTCTTTACAAATTTTACTTTTTATTCATTTTGTTAATAGTAGTTTAGATTTTTAATTATGTAATCTAATTTTGATTATAATTGTTTTACCAACATTATAAACAGTGAGTTAGCAATTTAGTTTTTTTTAAATGAATTATGTGTTATTTGGAGGAGATATATCGTAAGGATTAAGAGATTAAAATAACGATTTCGCATTATATATTTTAATCTGCGTTGTATCGTAAGATCATAGTTTGGAAAAATATATATATGTGAAAACAACTATTGTAAAAGTTATATGGTATATGTTTAATTGTTATTTTTATTATCTAAAATATTATTTTATAAAATACATGTTGTAGTCGTATATATAATTTGCAAATTTGATGGAACTATCCGTTAAAAACTTCATTCAAACATAAAGCATAATTTGACGCTTCAAATATTTGAATAATATAAGTATGAAATTATTTTATTATTTTATTAATTTTAAAATATATCAGCTGAAATTATTTACTATATGAGATTTTTTATAGAAAATTTATAATCAAGATTGGCTAATTAATTTTTCAACCCATTTAATTAATTAAATATTTTTCAGTTTGATGGAAAAACCTGCTAAAAGTACAATCGTAAAAACATCAATCGTAATATGTATATATATATATTTGAAACAAAATAAAAAGATACTAAAATATATTTCAAATATTTGAATAATATAAGTATGAAAACATTTTAATATTTTATTAATTTTAAAATATATCAGCTGAAATTATTTACTATATGCGAATTTTTAGAAAATTTATAATTGAGATTGGCTAATTAATTTTTCAATCCGTTTAATTAATTAAATATTTTTCAGTTTGATGGAAAAACCTGCTAAAAAGTACAATCGTAAAAACATCAATCGTAATATGTGTATATATATATATTTGAAACAAAAAAAAGATATTAAAATATATTTCAAATATTTGAATAATATAAGTATGAAATCATTTTAATATTTTATTAATTTTAAAATATATCAGCTGAAATTATTTACTATATGCGAATTTTTTTAAAAAAAATTTATAATCGAGATTGGCTAATTAATTTTTCAACCCGTTTAATTAATTAAATATTTTCAGTTTGATGGAAAAACATGCTAAAAAGTACAATCGTAAAAACATCAATCGTAATATGTATATATATATATATATATTTTTTTTTGAAACAAAATAAAAGATATTAAAATGTATTATAAATATATTTTGAATTAAATCATAAATTAAGAATCTTAATTTATATATAATAGTTGATGTATAAATTATTCATTATATTTATCAATTAATTTGTTTTGATTTTAATTAATTAGGAAAGTGGGACCCATTAGATTTTGGTTGTTTGGCTACATGTTTAATAATTGTCTTGTTTGGAAACATGGATTGTAGAGATAATGTTATATTCCCTAATTACCTTTAATGAAGGTTACAAATCATAATAATATCAAGGGCAAATTTCTGGAACAACATTTATGTACCATGGTCAAACTCCAATTTTTTAATAGTATTGATTCTTAATCCCCCTCTCTCATATGTAGTTTGCGTGTCGTTTTAAGCCCTATATCACTTTAAAACCCTAATTAAGCTCTGCATGCAAATTCATGGCTCTCTTTACTTTTCCTATAAATGACTCATATAATCTTAATAGGGTAGTTAATTACGTGCCAAAGACATATAATAATCTCTTTATGCATCTCAACCTTTCATTTTCTTTTGTATATTGTGGCATGTATATTTTAGACGTACGCTTACTTTGTCACATGTAAAGCAAGGTGATATTTTTCGTATATATATTCATGGCAATTTTACGGTTATAATTTTAAAAGTTTAATTATATAGTACCTTTTCCAAATTATAATACCTTTATTATGAACAATTTATAGCCCTAAGACATCAGAAATCGATGTTGTCATTAAATCAATATTTCTAGCTAGTTCTAGTGCACTTCTTACCAAGATTAAGGTTTTGATGTTAAAGATTTTAAATGATAATAATGAAGTTAAAAAAGACTGTCATTTCGTAACTTGGTAAAAAAGAAAACATATAATGGAGATAAAAGATAAAGAAACAGATTTGAACAACGGGATCGTTTAAGCTTTTTGCATAGCTTATTTTCATAACAAATGTCGTCAATAATTTGTTGGTTAACTTTTATTTAAAAAGATAAATTTAAAAGATAGCTATTGCCATTTATGATTGATCGATGTCGATGTCGTGGTGAGTGTGCTCACCGAATTTGTCAAGATGTTAACAACCGTTTAATTAGGAGTGTGTTTTCTTTAGTACGAAGTAATTATATCTATATAATCCCTTACTTAGCTTATGAGGCGAAGAAGAGCTTGTCGAAGCTTTAGACCCAAAAAAATAGAGCTTGTCGAACGCACTCCTCGGAAAGTAGTTCGGAAACATCTGTTAACTTTGTTGACAACATCTGGAATGTTGTTTCTGGAAGTAAGCTTGGTAGCCTTTCTCTTCCAAGGAAACTATGCAAGTGGCGCTGAAGCATTGACAAGGACTTTCCTCATCCTAGGGCTTGTTATAGGTCTTGACTTGCTTCTCAAGGTACCATTGTGTTCATTACTTTCCACACAAAAAAACTGTATATTGACATTGAGGTATGTCTGATCTCGGTTATGTAAAACTTTCAGATCATGTCTCGGCTTCCTATAATTCTGCTACTTATGTTAACTCTAGTTATAGGAGCCGCAGCGCCCGTCCCCGTCCCCCTCTTGACAATCGAGGTTGGGCAATCGTTTATATTCATATTATTTTTTTCATATTATTTTGTACATGCACTAGTTCATTTTCATACTTTTGTGTTTATGTTTGTGAACTATCTGTATATTTAATTATACTAACTTTTTTATTTTTGGGTATGAAATAGAGCCCTGATGGGGATCTGATCGATTGCATAAATCGGTCAGACCAACCGGCTTTCAAAAATCCGCTTCTAAAAAATCATATTCTTCAGGTATATATTTTTGTTTTGTTTTTTTAAATCAAGAAAATAACAATACCGCTAAGTTAACCGTAACATTATTAACTGAACAACCTTATTCATTTATGCTTTATTTTTATATTTTCTTATATTGGTTTAAGTTTTGTTAGGAAAAAAATTTCATAACTCCTTTTCTAAAACAAATTGACACAGGAATATCCAAGCGGCATGGAAAAGGCGGAAACAGAAAAGCCCTTGCAGTGCCAGGTCTGGCACGAGACCGGAACGACTTGTCCCGTGGGAACCGTTCCCATCAGGAGGGACTTAGGCGGTACGGGCATGTCTCACAAGAAATATCCGAATCCTTTCAAATCCGAAGTCAACGCCACCAGAGGACACAAGGTATATTTCTGTTCTCCTTGTCATGAATATTTATTCAATTCAACAAACAAACAAAAATTAAAAATATATAAATCAAAGCATTCGTCAATTAGAAAACTTATTAAGCCTTAAACCAAAACTATCCGTAGAATTTGATAGGCTTTGTAGTTTGTAGCATCATAGCCATTGGATAGAAACATTTGTAAACATATAATTAGCACTGGGCCTTAAAAGATAAAATTTGTTTAGAACTGGGCTTTAACATCTATATAATTTATAAAAGAAAATTTAAACATTGGGCCGTAAAACTTGATAGGCCTTGTAGCACTTTTTTTTTTCCCGCAAATCATGATATTAATAATGTAAAGAATTTACATAATCCTTAGCAGAAGCATTATACAACCAAATAGGTACAGATTCAAAATCAAAGGAGGATAAAACATTGTGTCTTGCGAACGATGCAATTGAATGAGCAGCTGAATTGTGATTAGAATTGTGATTATAGAAATAACAATATATATTTCCGAAAGCTTATTAGTTATTTACTTTACGTGTCATAGCATAAACATTCATTAAACATGACATTATAAAATTTGTTTAGAACTGGGTTCCAAAGCCCATCTATTTAATTTACAAACAGAAAAATTTAAACGTTGGGCCGTAAAACTTGATAGGCCTTGTAGCACTTAAAACTGTTGATAGGCCGTAATGACATTATATAATTTGTTTAGAACTGGGCTTCAAAGCCCATCGACATAATTTATAAAAGAAAATTTAAACGTTGGGCCGTAAAACTTGATAGGCCTTGTAGCACTTAGAATTGTGATTATAGAAATAACAAGATTTATTTCCGAAAGCTTACTAGTTTTTTTATTTTACGTATCATAGCATAAACATTAAACATGACATTATATAATTTGTTTAGAACTGGGCTTCAAAGCCCATCGATATAATTTATAAAAGAAAATTTAAACGTTGGGCCGTAAAACTTGACAGGCCTTGTAGCACTTTGAACTGTGGTTATAGAAATAACAAGATTTATTTCCGATGGCTTACTAGTTATTTATTTTACGTGTCATAGACTCATCGCATAAACATTAAACATGACATTGTTAAAAACTTGATTTACATTGTGAATGGAAAAATCAGTACGCGATAGGGTATATTCGAAATGCAACGGCGATATATGGAACAAGAGCCACACTCAACGTTTGGGAGCCGCTAGTAGAAGCACCTGACGACTTCAGTTTAGCTCAGATATGGCTCGCGTCCGGATCATACAAAAATGAAGATCTCAACACGGTTGAAGCCGGTTGGCAAGTGAGTCTCAAATTTTAACAGTTTTGTATTTAATTTTAAAACTGTGTAGGCGTGCTAATGATTAACTTACGTTTTTATCTTTGTTTAGATCTTTCCGGAGAGGTACCACGACCACCAGCCGAGACTGTTTACATTCTGGACGGTACGGTTTTTATCTCTCTTCAATTTAACATTTTGAAGTATATTATAACTTTTTTAATTAAATTGCAAGTTTAAGATTATAACTTAAAAACTACTTTTTGTCAATTACACATTTCTTTAAATCAAGTTTTGATCAGTAGCAATATTGTTTTTGCAGCCCCGGCCCAGGGAAATATAAAGCCTTAGGGCAAAAAAATTTTGGCCCCTAACAGTAAATTTATTAATAACAATTTGGGCCTTATTCTAAACTTTTTTTTATAAATGGAACATTTTCTCCAAGTTTTTAGGCCTTTTTCGATTTTTTTAAAATGGCTTTTATTGTATTTTTTCTTTTCAAAATGGGCTCTATTTAGTTAAGATTTTAAAAAAAATCTGACGGGCCTGGGACGCACCTCTGCCTATCCCCTTTGGGCTGGGCCTGTCTTTTTGAACCTATTACACTTTGTATTATAATCTCTTTTGTTAAAGAATTGGCACCGACATTAAAAATCTTAGGGCAGATCTGAATTTGGAGTACTATAATATTATTATGCACCTTTTTGTCACTGTTATTATGCACCTAAATGACGAAAACTACCGAGTAATCATTAAAATAAAAACACAAGGTGTAATATGGGTTATACTAATGGTTATATGCAGAGAGATGCATACGTCACAGGATGCTATAGCACCCACTGCGATGGATTTGTGCAGGTCAGCAGCAGAATTGCCCTTGAAGCCGCCATTACTCGCACCTCCACATTTGGAGGTCCTCAAGTTGCTATTACCCTTCAGATTTGGAAAGTAAGTATATTTTAATTTTATTTTGTTTTTTTTCTGGTTTACATATGTTTACATAAATAAAAATTACAGGACCAGTTTTCCGGGAACTGGTGGTTGGGCTTTGGCCACAACATCGAGCCGGTCGGCTATTGGCCAGCCGCAATTTTCACGACCCTATCTGATCACGCACAGATAGTAGAATGGGGCGGCGAGGTTTTATCAAAAAACAGTTCTGGCGTGAACACAGTAATTCAGATGGGATCGGGAGAATTCGCTGAAAAGGGCTTCAGAAAAGCCGCTTACGTATGCAATCTACTAGTCGCCGAAGAGAACCACAAGTTGCTTCCGGTCCAAGACTTTGGGGTTCGAGCGGATTTCCCACATTATTACACCGTTAAAAGGTTGTATACTGAAGAATGTGGGAATCACTTCTATTATGGCGGACCAGGGTCTACATATTCAGGGGTGGTTCGCGGAACACCGACTTCTTACTTGTTTTTCTTTTCTTTTGTATTTTTCCTGTGTGTTTAGTTTCTTTTGATTATCATTGTGTGTTTAGTGTTTGAGTGTATTGGTAATAAGTCGTGTATTCAATACTTATAAAACATAACATATGTTGCTTGATGTTTATTATGATTTGTACTTGTTTGATTGTGTTTAACCAATGATGTTGCTAGTGAGAATCAATCATCGTTTCACTTTTGTCTGCGACTAATCCAATCATGGATTGGGACGAGAACAAGTAAGGAATATAATGAATACTAGTAACTTGACGATTAAACTTTTTTATTTAGTCACATTGATTACAAATCAACATGATGACATCATTTTAAGTCCCAATAGTATAGTAATTGCAACGCTTGAATTGTTTTACTCATAATTACAACAACATCTTAGTGGATCGCCACGCTTTGGAGCAGCACAATCTCCAGTTGAAAATCCCTTGCTAAGACAGTCCGTTAAGCATTCATATGTTCCGTATTTCCCATTCACACACAAAGCATAGCAATGATCATACGTAAATTTCTTGATCTCTGCACCTACACACTCACATATCAAATTAAAATATACTATGTGACTCCAAACAATTTTTGTAAAAAAAATCGATGCTTTATAAATATAGTAAGGATCATTATCAATTCCACATGTTAAGTTATTGTTTGATCAATACGAATTAGCATATAACGAAAGCAAAAAATATATAATATACCTGAGGTAAAAACAATCTGGTTGGATAACGAAACTCCTAGTATGACAATGAGGAAAAAGGTCATCAAAGGTTTTGTGATAGCCATGATAATTTTTGTTGGGTTACAAAGTTTATCAAAGAAGAAGATGTTGTTGACTTTGATCTTAAAAAAAGATTCACATATATACTACGTACTCTCGTGGTCTTGGGAAATCTCAAACTTATTCAATTGATTTATTTTTTGTTCCTCTTAAGTTGTTGGTCAAAAGTTGTTTTGGAAAAATAATTAATTATATTTATTTGTATATTCGACGTTTGATTCTACTTATTGACAATTTAGTGACATATTTAGTTATTTATTCCAAAACATTAAATTTAAACCTATTACATATTTCAAACTTGTCCAATTGATTTTATTATTAATTTATCTTTCCTTGTTAGTCAAATTTTTTTTGGGACAAATAGTTAATTATATTTATTTGTATATTTGAAGAACATATCGTTTGACACTACTTATTGACTATTTAGTGACATATTTAGTTATTTATTCCAAAACATTAAATTTAAATCTATTATATATTTTAAACTCATTCAATTTCTCTTTCCTTGTTAGTCAAATTTTTTTTTTTGGACAAATAACTATTTACATGTATATTTGAAGAACTTTTTTTGTCAGCTATATTTGAAGAAGTTGACTCTACTTATTACCTATTTTGTGACATATTTAGTTATTTATTCCTTTTTGTTCAACGGCCTCATTGATTAAAAATAAAATTGTTGGTCCATTGTTACAATAATCACAATTAGACCAACCAGCTTTCCAGAATCCTCTTCTAAAAAATCGTGTTCTTCAGGTATTATTTTTCCTTTTGTTCATTTTTAAAATCAATAAAATAATAATTGGCCTTTTATATATTTTTGAAAATATGTTTTAAAGCTTTATAAAAGTGTTGTTGTATTAAATTATAATAAGTTTCATAATTGTTTAGAAATTTTTAATACAGAAAACTAGCAAAGTAAAAAAAAGTAAATTAAAAAATGAAAAAAACTTACATGAAAAAGACAAAAATAACAAAAATCAACACTATAAAAGAAACAACAATGATTTAAGCAAGGAATAACAATGAAAATGGAAATAAATGATGAAGAAGATAAATGTTCATAAAAAAGTAAAAGATTAAAGGACAAAAAAATAAAGGAAAAATAAAGAAAAATAATTTTTTTTTATAATAAATTTGAATTATTTATCAGATCATTTAATATATTATATAATATAAAACAATCAAAAATAAAAATAAAGATTGATAAAATCGTTTAAGATATATAAAAAATTATATTGCAAAGGTCAAACACTTTTTTAAAATATGTGTAACATAATTCAAACTAATATACTACAAAAACTTAGTGTAAAATACTGACCCAAAAATATTTATATTATTTAGCGCATAAATCTTATGTTTTATGTTTTATGAGCTTTAGTCGAGGATCAATTCCGGGTACAACTATATACAGTTGCTTTCAGTGAGAATCAACTAAAGATTTATATGGAAAACGTGCAACACTTAATGTATAAGACCCCATAGTCTAGTCACCTTACGATTTTAGCCTAGCCCAAATTTGACTAGCATCAGGCTTGACAATACCTCGGACATCAATACTGCAGAAGCTGAGTGGCATGCATACAAAATTATGGAATGTGTAATAATTGTGTATTTAAAATAAATAAAAGTATATATTAATATGTTAAAACAAATTTTGTTTTTAATTAGATTTTTCGGATAAATATCATGATCACTGGCTCAGATTATTCACCTTGTGGACGATAAGTCATCTTTCTATCGATTTTATATTTTCATTACAAGTATTATATCATAACAATATTATGAAATTGCAAATTAACTTCATTACTAGTTATAAAAGACTAATATCATACATGGCCGTAAGATATGCACATATAAAATAAGAATAACATTGAAATAAATACAAAATAAGACAAAAACTTTTGATTACAGATTATATGAAACTGGCTAATGTATTAAATGTAATAAAATAACAAAGTAATGCCAAATCTATGCAGAGAAATGCATATAACACCACTCGATGTTATAGTACGCGTTGCCATGGCTTTGTGCATACTAGCAACACAATCCATACTTCCGAGGCTGCTATTAGTTCTACATCCATACTTGGAGACACCCAACTTGATATTACAATTCAAGTTTGGAAGGTTAGACAATTAACAAACTTATGTTTTTTTTTTTTCAAAATATATTATTATTTATTGATACATAACCAAATTCATAATCACATTTCTAGAAATTTGGTTTTTGAGTTTGGATATTGATACTGTACCAGTTGGTTATTGGCAATCGGCTATTTTTACCTTTTATAAGATCATGCAACCATGGTTCATTGGGGCCGACAAGTTCTGTATCAAAACATGTGGCATGAACACAATAACTCAAATGGGTTTGGAGGAATTTGCCGACAAAGGTTTTAAAAGGGCTGCTTATTTCTGCAACCTGAAAGTAGTCGAGGACAGAGGACAACGACACTTTATTGCCAGTTCAAAATTTCCACACACAAATGAATCACTCAAAACACTATACTATTAAGAAACGGAACAATAGATAATGCATACATCCTTTCATTTTGGTGTACCGGGGCCTCAACGTTGAGGAGTTGTTGGGGGAAATTCACTTCTATGATTTTGCTTGATGTTTATTATGTAATAAGTTTTTTTTTGAAATACAAAAGATTGTGGAAGCAAATAGCAAAACTAAACCAGAAACCAAAAAAAAAAAAAATTGAGGGGGCGGGGCGAGAAGAAATGATTGTGTTTTTATGTAATAAGTTGTGTGTTCAATACTTGGAAAACTAACAGATCTTTGCTTGATGTTTATTATGCTTTGTACTTGTTTGATTGTTTTAACCAATGATGTTGCCAGTGAGAATCTATCATCGTTTCACTTTTGTCTGCAGCTAATCCAATCATGGATTGGGACGAGAACAAGTAACGAATATAATGAATACTATGAATTTGACGATTAAACTTTTATTTAGTCACATTGATTACAAATCAACATGATGACATCATTTTTTAAGTCCCAATAATATAGTAATTGCAACGCTTAAATTGTTTTTACTCATAATTACAACAACATCTTAGTGGATCGCCACGTTTTGGAGCAGCACAATCTCCAGTTGAAAATCCCTCGCCAAGACAGTCCGTTAAGCATTCATATGTTCCGTATTTACCACTCACACACAAAGTAGAGCAATGATCATACGTAAATTTCTTGATCTCTGCACCTACACAAACTCACATATCAAATTAAAATATATTATGCGACTCCAAACAATATTTTTATAAAAAAAAAATCGAAGCTTTACAAATATAGTATAGGATCATTATCAATTCCACATGTTAAGTTATTGTTTGATCAATGCTAATTATCATATAACGAAAGCAAAAAAAAAAAAGTAATATACCTGAGGTAAAAACAATCTGGTTGGATAACGAAACTCCTAATATGACAATGAGGAAAAAGGTCATCAAAGGTTTTGTGATAGCCATGATAATTTTTTTTGGGTTACAAAGTTGATTGAAGAAGAAGATGTTGTTGACTTAGATCTTAAAAAAGGCTTCACTTATATACTCTCGTGGTCTTGGGAAATCTCCAAACTTATTCAACTGATTTGATTATTAGTTTATCTTCCGTACGTTGTTAGTCAAAAATTGTTTTGGAAAAATAATTAATCATATTTTTTTTTGGATATTTGACGTTTTGATTCTACTTATTGACAATTTAGTGACATATTTAGTTATTTATTCCAAAACATTAAATTTAAATCTATTATATATTTCAAACTTGTCCAATTCGTTTTATTATTAATTCTTTTTTCCTTGTTAGTCAAAAATTGTTTTGGACATATAATTAATTATATCTATTTGTAATTTGAAGAACATATGACTCTACTTACTGACTATTTAGTGACATATTTAGTTATTTATTCCAAAACATTAAATTTAAATCTATTATATATTTCAAACTTATTCAATTGATTTATTATTAATTTCTCTTTCCTTGTTAGTCAAAATTTGTTTTGGACAAATAGTTATTTACATTTATTTGTATATTTAAAGAACTTGACTCTACTTATTGATTATTTTGTGACAAATTTAGTTATTTATTCCTTTTTGTTCAACTGCCTCATTGATTAAAAATAAAATTGATGGTCCAATGTTACAATAATCTCAGTTAGACCAACCAGCTTTCCATATTTCTCTTCTAAAATCGTGGTCCAATGTTAATTTATGGTCCAATGTTACAACGTTACAATAATTCCAGTTAGATCAGATCGATATTTTGTATTGGTCAAATGTTACAGATCTCAGTATTTTCGTGGTCCAATGTTAATTTATGGTCCAATGTTACAGATCTCAGTATTTTTGTTTAGTATTTTCTTATATTTTCTCATTTTTACTTATATTTTGCTTATATTTTACTTATATTATGTTTATGACAATACTTAATTTACAAAAATCAATTATTAACCAGTTATTTATAAAATCAGTCTCTGAAACTAGAAGATTATGGTACAAAAGAGCTAAGCATCTAACTAACATTCTATTTGAAAATTTCAATATTTTTAACAGACTAGTAATACAAGATATTAGAGATCTACGATTGAGCCATAGAGAGCGATCTTCTCAACCTGTGTGGCCTCCCGATTGGTTGTCTTCTATAAAGATCGTCAAGCTTAAAATAAATAGATAAAGGTTAGATTCGAATGGACGGTCCAAAGCCCAATAAAGAACATCTAGTTAAACTGTTATTGATTTTCTCTTTTCTGACTACATGTGAAATTTTTCCTATAGAAATGAAAATAATTTTTTTACATGAGAAAATAAATAGAAAATAGTAATATCGTTCGTTAAAAAAATTAGGCGGTATAAAATATTATAGAATAAATATAATAGTAATATTTATGCGGGTTAGAAATTTTTTTTGGCAGTAAACTCAGTTGTTTGAAGACCCAATATACATGATGAGCAATAGCCCATATAAACATGTCCATAGAAAGTTTTAGTAAGCAAACAAATCACAATAGAACGGCCCAAAGCCCAATAAGAGAACATCTAGTTAATCGTCGAAATTATATCTTACAATATTGGTCTAAGTTTTGTTTGGAAATAATCCGTAACACCTTGTTTTGTTGGAAACAAATTGACATGAGTATCCAAGTGGCATGGAAAAGGTTAAAACAGAAAAGCCTTGGCAGTGGTAGGTCTGGCGCAGGTCTGGCACGAGACGGGAATGACATGTCCTGTCGGACAATTCCCATCAGGAGGAATCTGAATGCGAAGACATTCCACACCAAATATCATCCTCAAGCCTTTCGTCCCAACAACAACAACCCATTCACGCGCATCAGGTACTATAATTTTAATCAAATGTAGTCATCCAAAAATATGAACCTAACAAACAAAAAAATATCTTTGATATAAAAGTATGCAGTTGGATTTAAGGAAAATGAACAAAAAATTTACGGGACAAGGGCAACGCTAAACGTTTGGGACCTGATGGTTGAATCCCCTTACGACTTTGGCCTTGCCCAAATTTGGCTAGCAGCGGGTTCATACAATACCTCGGATATCAACACTATAGAAGCCGGGTGGCAGGTATACACAATTTTGGAATTTTTAATTATTTTTTATTTGAAATAAATAAAAAAAATATACTAATGTTTAAAACCACTTCTATTTTTAGTTAGGTTTTCCCTGACAAATATAGTGACCACCAACCCCGATTATTTACTTTCTGGACAGTAATTCCTCTTCCTATGAATTTTTATATTTTCTTTATAAAATATTATTTATATCAAACTATATTATGCATTGCAAATTAATATCCTTATTATACATGTGCCGTAAATAGGAAAATATAAATAAGTAAACAAAGTTGAAATAAATACAATAAATTATTTTTGATCTACAAAAAACTTTTGAATAAATTATAAAATTAAAATAAAATATATTAACATTTGAATCAGTAAATATAACAAAATAATACCTAATTTATGCAGAGGGATGCATATAACATCATAGGATGTCATAACACCCAATGCGATGGGTTTGTGCACACTAGCAGCACGATCGCATTAGGGGCTGCTATTACTCGTACATCCACACTAGGAAGCACCCAACTTGACATCACAATCCAAGTGTGGAAGGTTAGATAGTAAAATCTTGTATATATTTCTTATACCTTTCTATATATATATATAAGAAAAATACAACTAAATCCAGGATCATACTTCCGGGAATTGGTGGTTAGGTTTGGATCTCAATACTGTACCAGTTGGGTATTGGCCAACGGCTATTTTTACCCTATTGTCAGATCATGCCACCATGGTTCATTGGGGCGGAGAAGTTTTGTATCGAAACATCTCCGGCATGAACACAATAACCCAAGGGGATTTGCCAACAAAGGTTTCAGAAGAGCTGCTTACTTTTGCAACCTGAAAGTAGCCGAGTACAACAACAGTTTATTGCTGGTTCAAGATTTTCACACGCAAATGACTCACCTGAAACACTACACTATTAAGAAACGGAACAGCAACGAATGTGGACATCACTTTTATTTTGGCGGACCTGGACCTCAACGTTCAGGAGTTGTTCGAGCCACTTTTACTTATATGCTATTGTTTTTGTATTTTGTTTTGGTTTTGTCTATTTAGATTATTTAGTAAAAGTTGTGTGTTTAGTACAAAACTCAGTTTGTATGGACCAAAATATTTACCACACTGCCGGTTGTTGATTGAATACATATATTTATTTTAAATATTTTTTTTTGAACTTTGTAAATTAAGTATTGTCATAAACATAATATAAGAAAAATATAAGCAAAATATAAGTAAAATATAAGTTATAAACACATTCTATTCTATATGCTACATAGACTTTCGGCCCATATTTTACCTTAAAAATCTTTTATAGATTATATAGACGTTAAGGCCCAGTGCTAATTATATACTAATGTTTCTATTCTTTATTTTAAATATTTGCGACCAAAATACAAAACCATTATGGATGTAACATACCTTGAGGAAAAACTATATTTGAATACTTATAATAATTCAAGTAAACTGCGAAGCATCCCTTATAAATTTGACTCAGTACATGATTAGAATCGATATTTAATATTAAGTTTGACTAATAATACTATTTTGTAAAGGATATTCAAATTGAAAATGTAAGAATAAAACTGTTTACAAAACCCGAGTATAGTTTTGTAAAAGCCTACTAGTAACAAGCCTTTTATAAAACCCAATAATAAAAGAGAAAGTGAAAGCCCAGTATAAATGAAGAAGCCCACCCGGTGGTTGGAAGTTGAAAGTTTCTCCGAAAACAGAGAGCTGACAATGGGAGTCAGATACGGGTTGACCAGATCGGCGAGTAGCAGGCGATAGGAGTCAGACTAATAATACTTCACTACAGATTGATATGACATATACAATGTATAGAAATGCAACGCTTTATTGAATGTCACTAGGGAGATGATGCATGAATATTTCTCGATCAATTGTAGCAACAACATAGAAGAGGATCGTTGGGAGTTTTTCTTCCACAATCTCCATGTACATACCCCGCTTGATTACAGTCAACAAAGCAATTGTACGGTTCGTATACATTGTCCACACACAATGTAGAACAATGATCATATTTGATTTTGTTAATCTCTGCACCTACACAAACCCACACAAAATATTACAACATATTGCAGTATATTTATAATTATATCAATGTAAAATGTTAATATGATAGTTTTTTGTCAAAGCTTTTGAATATGGCCATTATCAATTCTACTTGTTCATTCATTGCTTTTAAAATTGATCAATTCTAAGTAGTATATAACCAAAAAAATTATAATCATACCTGAGACCAAAGCTATTTCGTTGTACAACTAAATTGTCAATATGAAAACGAGAAAAAAGATCATAACTCTTTTTGCGATATTCATAATTTAGTTTGTATTATGTCAATTGAAAGGATAAAAGATGATGCTAATACTTTAGATCTCGAAGAAATTATACATATATATAGCTATCATAGTCTTTGTATACTGACAAATTATACATATATATAGCTATCATAGTCTTTGTTTTTTTTTTTTTGATCAGGATCATAGTCTTTGTATACTGACAAATTTACTATATACAATCCAAACAATATTTATTAATATTTAAAAATATTCATAAATTTTTTCATATTTATCATCTTTTTATATTAAAAGTTATGTATATCTCTGAAATAAAATTAAAACATTATATAAATATTTTTATATTTATCATCTCATCTTACTTTTTTATTTTTATTTAAGGTTATATATATTTACAAAATGAAAATTTAAAATTCTTCATAAATAATTAACATTCATCATCTTATTTTTTTATCCAAAGTTATGTATACCTCCATAATAAAAATTTAAAATTTAATAAAATTATCAATATAAATTAAGGTTAACACAATAATTAGCTAATTTCATTAATAAAAATTAGTAATCAGTTAATTTTGAAAGTGATTATAAGGCTAAAATCAGATCTCAATTAATATAAAGATAATATGTTAATATGGAAAAACAAATATGCAAATCTATGAAATTTTATCACTATTAGACTATGTGTCGGATTTTTTATTTTTTATTTATTTATAAAACAATAATGTTTTGAACATTAAAAGAAAAATTTCTTAGATTTTACATTTTTTTATTACAAAAACTATTTTGTTGGCTCATTACTTTGTCACACATATATATAATCTATTAAATTATGTTTTCTTATCATAAAGTCTTTGTAAATTATTTTCAGTTTATGTTGTCAATTAGAAGTGTACAAACTAACGATAAATATCATTACTTTTTATTCAAACTTTAACTAAAATATACCCATGTTTTTATTAGTGAAAAAGGGTTGTGACTACAATAATAATCCTTGTTGGATCTTTATAAAAAGACTGTTTTATTGCTCTATTGAGAAAACTCTTTTCATTCATCTCTCCACTTTTTTGGTTATCTAGTTTACTAATATTAAACCAAAGAGGGCTGGAAATCCGATCGAAAACACATGACTACAACAGTTGAGAAACCAAACCGGCTGAAAATATCTTTCCCTGGATACTAAACCCTAAGAAAGGGACCATATAAATTACATGAACTTATATAAACAACAAAGGGAAAAGAGTTGAACCATTGATTTTATGTCAATTCATCCTTGCATGATTTCATAAAATTAGGAGAAACAAAACCGAGCGAGATGAAAATGCCCGTGGCCAACCATCGAACCTGAGCTTCCTCCTATAGGAAGAGATGTAATATCTATAGAAAACGAACCAAGACATCCTCTTCTCCACCACTTGTTTATCTATTCTTACTTTATTTCCTCTTTTATAAAAGAGGAAAATTGTTGACATATCTTTCCTTACAATTGATATCATGTCACGATAGTGACCACACTCAAATAGTTTGTGGACCATTCGTTTTGGTGCTAGAAAACTTCTAAGAATAATAATAGTGCGTTTGTTTCTGTCGAATGGTAGCTTATGAATCCCTTTCCAAGTAGTTTTCCCAGATTACAATTTGGACCCAACAAATAATTACATTTTTTTTTAAATATTTGCTTAAGAAAACATATTATATTAATTTATCTTTGTTGCATTCAGTACAAATTGATATGATAGCAATTTAGCATTTAAGCTCATTGCTATATAAACAAAATATAGAAATGCAACGGTTTATTAAATGTCATTAGGGATATGATGCATGGATTTTTCTTGATCAATTGTAGCAACAACATCGAATAGGATCTTTGGGATTTTTGTTTGCACAATCTCCATGTACATATCCCGCTTGATTACAGTCCACAAAGCAATTGTACGATCCATATACTCCCTCGACACACAATGTGTTGCAATGGTCATAGTTGAAGTTAATCTCTGCACCTACACAAACACACACAAAAATTATAATATATGCAGTACATTTATAATTATATAAGTATATAACATATTAAAACAATAGCCTTTGTGGAATCCTTTGAATATATTTCAATATATATATATATAATTGACGATTTTAAGATAAAATAACAAAAATAGAATTTTAAATTATACCCGAAACCAAAACTATTTCGTTCGACAAGGAAATAGCTAATATGAAAACGAGAAAAAATATCATAGTTCTCTTTGCGATATCCATAATTTAGTTTGTATATGTCAATTGAAAAAAAGAAAAAAAATGATACTAATATTTTAGATCTCGAAGAAATTATCCATCTATATACCTATCATAGTCTTGCATAATGTCAAATTTAGGTAATTCATTTTATTATACTATTAATTACTTTTCCATTTATGCTATTCAAACATTATTTTAAAAGAAATGTTTGAACCTATCGTTTGAATCTTGACTTTTAGTGACATATTGATATGATTTTGAAAATATTAATTGTAAATAAATTTGATGCTAAAATAAATTAATATTATTAAAAATGTTCCAATATACATCAGTTGAAAAAACTATGCTTAGATCTGATTGAGATATTGGTTTTCATTTATAAATCAACTAAAACAACATTTAGTGAATTTTATTAAATAGTTTGGTCTTGTGGCCACTAAAATTTAAATATTCAGTTATTTTAAATTTTAGACTGGTATTTAGAAAATAAACTGAAGTGTTTTTAAAATAACAATATAAAGTATATAATATGTTAATATGGCAAAAACAAATATTCAAATCTATGAAATTTTATCACGGCTAGACTACAAGTGGGTTTTCTTTTTATTTTGTTTTATAAAACAATATTTTGTTTTGAACATTATAACAATAATTTCTTAGATATAACATATTTAATCGTCTTCTTTAAAAAAAAATTATTTGTTGGGCTCATTACTTTGTAAACATATACAATCTATTAAATTATGTTTTCTTATCATAAATGATTTGTAAACTATTTTCAATTATGTTGTCAAGTAGAAGCATACAAATTAACGATAAATATCATTAATTTTTATTCAAACTTTCATTATAATATACCCATGTTTTTATTAGTGAGAAAGAGATGTGACTACAATAATAATCCTTGTTGGATATTTATAGAAAGACTATCGTGTTGCTCTCTTGAGAAAACTTTCTTCATTAATCTCTCCACTTTTTGGCTATTTAGTTTTTTTTTTCTCAACTTTTGGCTATCTAGTTTAGTAATTAATATTACACCAAAGAGGGCTGGGAATATGTTCAAAAGTCACATAACTAAAACATTTAAGAAACCAAACGGGCTGAAAACATCTTTTCCCTGATACTAATCCCTAAGAAAGGGACCATATAAAATTACATGAACTTATATGTTACAACAAAGGAAAAAGAGTTGGACCGTTGATTTAGTGTCAGTTCATTCTTGCATGACTTCATAAAATTTGGATACTAAAACTCGAGAGAGACGGAAATGCCCCTGGAAAACGAACCAAGACATCCTATTTTTTACCTCTTTTCTCTAATCTTACTTTCTTACCTATTTTATAAAAGAGGAAAATTGTTGAAATATTTTTCCCCACAATTGATATCGTGTTCGGGTTTGGTAGTGACCACACTCGAATAGTTTGCAGACCCTTCGTTGTGGTGCTAGAAAACTTCTAAGAATAGTAATGGTGCGTTTGTTCATGTCGATTGGTAGCTTATGAATCCTTTTTCATTTAGTTCATTCAGGTTACACGTGATAAATTTGGACCAACAACTAATTACTGTTTTTCAATATTTGCTAAAGGAAACAAATTATAATATTTTATGTTTCTTTATTTTTATTTTATTAATTTGAGTATCCCAAATCTATAAAAATGCTCATACTAATCCATTAAAGAAAATGTTTATTTTATATTTGTTGCATTCACTACAAAATGATATGATAACAATTTATCATTTAAGCTCATTGCTATATATACAAAATATAGGAACGCAATACTTTATTAAATGTCACTAGTGATACGAATACGATGCATAGATTTTTTCGATCAATTATAACAACAACATCGGATAGGATCATTGGGATTTTTTCTTCCACAATCACCATGTATATACCCCGCTTCAGTACAATCAACAAAGCAATTGTACGGTTCGTATACATTGTCCACACACAATGTAGAGCAATGATCATAGTTGATTTTTTTAATCTCTGCACCTACACAAACCCATAAAATATTAAAATATGTCAAAACGATAGTTTTTCGCCAAAGCTTTTGAATATATGAATATGACCATTATCAATTCTACATACTCATTGCTTTTTAAATCGATCAGAGCTAAGTTTTATATTAAAAAAACAAAATTTTAAATTATACCTGAGATCAAAACTATTTTGTTGGACATCGAAATCGTTAATATGAAAACGAGAAAAAATATCATAACTCTTTTTGCGATATCCATAATTTAGTTTGTATTATTTCAATTGAAAAGATACAAAAATGATACTAATGTTTTAGAACTCGAATAAATTGTCTATATATAGCTATCATAGTCAACGATAATGTCAAATTTAGCTAATTCATTTTATTTTATTATTAATTGCTTTTCCATTTATGATATTCAAACATTATTTTAAAGGAAATGTTTGAACATATTGTTTGAATCTTGACTTTTAGTGACATATTGATATGATTTGAAAATATTAATTGTACGTAAATAAATTGTATGCTAAAAATATTTTAGTATTTATTAAAAAAAACTCCCATATACATCAATTTCAAAACTATGCTTAGATCTGATTGAGATATTGATATTTATTTTTTATATCACTAAACAAAATTTAGTGAATCTTATTAACTAGTTTGGTCTAGTATCCACTAAATTTTAAATATTTAATTATTTTAAATTTTAGATTGGTATTTAGAAAATAAAACAAAGTGTTTTAAAATATTTATATAATGTATATTAACATGGAAAAAAATAGGCAATCCATGAAATTTTATCACAATTAGACTACATGCGGGTTTTCTTTTTATTTTATTTTTCATTAAACAATATTTTTTGAACATGAAAACAATATTTTTTAGATAATACATAGTTAATCCTTTTTTACAAAATAACTATTTTTGGGCTCATTACTTTGTAAACACACACACACACACATATATATATATATATATATATATATATAATCTATTAAATTATGTTTTCTTAACATAAATGCTTTGTAATTATTTTCATTTATGTTGTCAATTAGAAGCGTACAAATTAGCGATAACTATCATTACTTTCTATTCAAACTTTTACTAAAATATACCCAAGTGTTTATTTGGTAAAAAAAGAGTTGTTACTATAATAATAATAATCTTTGTTGGATCTTTATAGAAAGACTATTTCATTGCTCTTAAGAAAACTCTTTTCATTCATCTCTCTCCACTTTTTTTTTGGTTATCTAGTTTAGTAACATTAAACCAAAAAGAGCTGGGAATCCGATCGAAAACACATGACCAAAAGAGTTAAGAAACCAAACCGGCTGAAAACATATTTTGCATGGATACTAAGCCCTAAGAAAGGGACCATATACTTGAACAAAAAAGGGACCATATAAAACAAAGTGTTTTAAAAATAATTATACACTGTATATAATATGTTAATAGGGCAAAAATGGTATGCAATAAAAAATTTTGAACATTAATACAAAGATTTACTTAGATATAATATACTAAATATTTTTTTACAAAAAAATAATAATTTGTTATGCTTATTACTTCGTAAACACATAAACTATTAAACTATGTTTTCTTATCATCAATATACGTTTTGCAAATTATATCAGAATTCAATTTATACACATGTTTTATTAGTGAAAACAAAGTTGTGACTAGAATACTAATCATTGCTGGATCTTTACAAGGAGAATATTTCATTTGTATTGTTCATATTAATATATTACTTATTGGTTTTTCACAAGGAGATTGCTTCAGCTAACGTCGCTAATCAAGCATGACCAAAACTTGAGCATGTACATATTTCAAGAAATAACTAAGGTATACACAGTGTCCATTTCGGAAATCCCCTTAATATTAAAACTTCTTGTCTATACAATGTTAAATCCTATGTTTCAGCTAGTCAGCCACCATCTTGAAAATAGCATAAGAAAGCTAGTTAACTTCTTTTCTCATCCATCATAGCTCCAATCACTGCCTAGTGCACATGAAGTCATTTTCATCAACAAAACTGAACCTGTATCAGATGAACATTTACATTGGCGTGATGACAGCTAGAGAATTCATTATCTATGATATATGGTCACAAAACATTTGATTGTGACCTCCACTTTTTTTTTTTTTTGACATCAACCTCCACTTTATGGGGCCCCTATTCCTATAAAAATATATATGTAGATTGATATAATTAAATATTAAAGGTCAATTGTATAGTAAAGAAAGAGTTAAAAAGCAACAAAAATGTAAGTTTCAACTGAAAATGATGATAAAATATTGGATGGGTACCTTTTCCAGGATGTTATTGTAATTTTCAAAGAAATAAATTTGTTGATAATAAATTTGCATATTGCTTTCAATATTAGAAAACTATAGATTTTTATTTTCATTTTAAATAGGACCACCCTGGGATTTGAGATCAGGCTCTGTATATAGTAGTAAGATAATTTAAGCATCCACCATTTCAAATCACATAAAGTTTTAAGAAAATTGTTGACGTATCCTCCCCCAAGATTACAGTAGCTTAGAAAAAAAAAGCCTTTTCATGTGGTTCATCCACATTATATGATAAATTTGGACTAACAACTAATTGTCTTTTCGATATTTGCTTAAGAAACATATTATATTATTTTATGCTTGTTTTTTTTTTGAACTTAACATTATTTTATGCTTGTTACATTCACTACAAATTGATATGTGAACAATTTATCATTTAACGCAACAACTAAATATAGAAATGCAACCCTTGAATCACATCTCACTTGAGATATGATGGCTTTTTTTTTTTTTTCAGTTGTAGCAACAACTAAAAGCGGGCATGAACCTATATATATTAATTATAAAACATATATTCTATATATGTTTAAAATGAAAAATATAAAATTTTGTTGAAATATATAAAGTAATAAAAACTACAGTAAGTGAATAAAATATAATATTATATAAAATTATACAAAAAAGTTTTTAAATAACTATGAAAGTTTTCTCATGTTGATTTGTTTAGATTTTTTTTTGTTTTGTTTTGTATATTTTAAATATAGTTTTTATTATTTGAAAAATAAAATTACAATTCTTTTTTTTTTTTTCCAAATAGAACCCGATTATCTTAGATTTTACTTTTGGCAACAACATCGAATAGGATCATTGGGATGTTGTTTTGCACACTCTCCATCTTTGTACCCCGCTGTAGCACAGTCAAAAAAGCAAGAGTTCGATCCGTACACTCCGTCCACACACAATGTATTGCAGTGGTCATATTGGAATTTTTCAATTTCTGCACCTACACAAACCCACAAAATATTAGATATATGCAGTACATTTATAATTATTTATGTATAAAACATATTAAAACCATAGCTTTTTGTACACTTCAATATCTATCCAGATATATGACTGATCATTATCAATTCTACATATCTACTCATTGCTTTTAAAATCAATCAATGCTAAGCGGTATGTAACAAACACACAATTTTTTAAATTATACCTGAAACCAAAACTATTTCATTGGACAATGAAATTGCTAATATGAAAACGGAAAAAAAGATCACAATTTTTTTTGCGATATTCATAATTTAGTTTGTATTATGTCAATTGAAAGAATGAAAGATGATGCTAATATTTTAGATCTGGAAGAAACTATCCATAGACACACACACACACATATATAGCTATCAGTATCTTGGAAATTTTCAAATTTAGCTAATTCATTTTATTTTACTATTAATTGATTTTCCATATATGCTATTCAAACATTATTTTTAAGGTTTGAATCTTGACTAGTGACATATTTATATGAAATATCAATTGTAAATAAAATTGATGCTAAAAATATCTTACTATTTTTTAAATGTTACATTATACATTAATTGAAAAAAAACTATGCTTAGATCATTACTGATTAAGCTTGACTTTTACTTTTAAACTATCCTAAACAAAATTTAGTGAATCTTATCAACTAGCTTGGTCCCGTGCCCATTAAAATTTACACATTGAATTTTTTTTTTTTTTAATTTAGATTCATTGGAGAATAAAACAGTTATTTTTAAAAAAATAATTATATACTGTATATTATGTGTAAATACCCGGATTGTGGCTAAACACCACCCGGGTTCGAGCCCAGGCGGAAACAAAAATGCCTCCTCTGCTCACCCACATGGATATGAGCCCATTGCTTACGGCCCATTTGAATACCCGGAGAGAGGGTCTATCCATGGACTGCACTCCCCTTGGGGATTAGTCTGGGCCCTTCCATAGGCCCGGGATACCCCCAGGTTAATCAAAAAAAAAAATATGGCAAAAACAAATAATAATCCTTGTTTGATCTTTATAAGAAGACTTTTTTTTTGTATCGTTCATATTAAATTTTGCAGTTTTTGAATGTCTTAAATTTGTATTGTTTCTTACCTGACCAATTTACAGTAATGAGTTTTTTAGTAGTTTTAGTTATTTTTACCATTGGTTAAATCTCATTTGCTGTGTTTGCTTGCTTCCATTTATGCTACTCAAGGAAATATTTGAAAATATCCTTTGAATCTTGATTTTTAAGTGACACATTTATATAATCATATGAAAACTAATTGTAAATAAATTTGATGCTAAAAATATATTAATATTTATTTAAAATTAAATATACAGTAATGAGTTTTTTAGTAGTTTTAGTTATTTTTACCATTGGTTAAATCTCATTTGCTGTGTTTGCTTGCTTCCATTTATGCTACTCAAGGAAATATTTGAAAATATCATTTGAATCTTGATTTTTAAGTGACACATTTATATAATCATATGAAAACTAATTGTAAATAAATTTGATGCTAAAAATATATTAATATTTATTTAAAATTAAATATACAGTAATGAGTTTTTTAGTAGTTTTAGTTATTTTTACCATTGGTTAAATCTCATTTGCTGTGTTTGCTTGCTTCCATTTATGCTACTCAAGGAAATATTTGAAAATATCCTTTGAATCTTGATTTTTAAGTGACACATTTATATAATCATATGAAAACTAATTGTAAATAAATTTGATGCTAAAAATATATTAATATTTATTTAAAATTAAATATACAGTAATGAGTTTTTTATTAGTTTTAGTTATTTTTACCATTGGTTAAATCTCATTTGATGTGTTTGCTTGCTTCCATTTATGCTACTCAAGGAAATATTTGAAAATATCCTTTGAATCTTGATTTTTAAGTGACACATTTATATAATCATATGAAAACTAATTGTAAATAAATTTGATGCTAAAAATATATTAATATTTATTTAAAATTAAATATACAGTAATGAGTTTTTTAGTAGTTTTAGTTATTTTTACCATTGGTTAAATCTCATTTGCTGTGTTTGTTTGCTTCCATTTATGCTACTCAAGGAAATATTTGAAAATATCCTTTGAATCTTGATTTTTAAGTGACACATTTATATAATCATATGAAAACTAATTGTAAATAAATTTGATGCTAAAAATATATTAATATTTATTTAAAATTAAATATACAGTAATGAGTTTTTTAGTAGTTTTAGTTATTTTTACCATTGGTTAAATCTCATTTGCTGTGTTTGCTTGCTTCCATTTATGCTACTCAAGGAAATATTTGAAAATATCCTTTGAATCTTGATTTTTAAGTGACACATTTATATAATCATATGAAAACTAATTGTAAATAAATTTGATGCTAAAAATATATTAATATTTATTTAAAATTAAATATACAGTAATGAGTTTTTTAATAGTTTTAGTTATTTTTACCATTGGTTAAATCTCATTTGCTGTGTTTGCTTGCTTCCATTTATGCTACTCAAGGAAATATTTGAAAATATCCTTTGAATCTTGATTTTTAAGTGACACATTTATATAATCATATGAAAACTAATTGTAAATAAATTTGATGCTAAAAATATATTAATATTTATTTAAAATTAAATATACAGTAATGAGTTTTTTAGTAGTTTTAGTTATTTTTACCATTGGTTAAATCTCATTTGCTGTGTTTGCTTGCTTCCATTTATGTTACTCAAGGAAATATTTGAAAATATCCTTTGAATCTTGATTTTTAAGTGACACATTTATATAATCATATGAAAACTAATTGTAAATAAATTTGATGCTAAAAATATATTAATATTTATTTAAAATTAAATATACAGTAATGAGTTTTTTAGTAGTTTTAGTTATTTTTACCATTGGTTAAATCTCATTTGCTGTGTTTGCTTGCTTCCATTTATGCTACTCAAGGAAATATTTGAAAATATCCTTTGAATCTTGATTTTTAAGTGACACATTTATATAATCATATGAAAACTAATTGTAAATAAATTTGATGCTAAAAATATATTAATATTTATTTAAAATTAAATATACAGTAATGAGTTTTTTAGTAGTTTTAGTTATTTTTACCATTGGTTAAATCTCATTTGCTGTGTTTGCTTGCTTCCATTTATGCTACTCAAGGAAATATTTGAAAATATCCTTTGAATCTTGATTTTTAAGTGACACATTTATATAATCATATGAAAACTAATTGTAAATAAATTTGATGCTAAAAATATATTAATATTTATTTAAAATTAAATATACAGTAATGAGTTTTTTAGTAGTTTTAGTTATTTTTACCATTGGTTAAATCTCATTTGCTGTGTTTGCTTGCTTCCATTTATGCTACTCAAGGAAATATTTGAAAATATCCTTTGAATCTTGATTTTTAAGTGACACATTTATATAATTATATGAAAACTAATTGTAAATAAATTTGATGCTAAAAATATATTAATATTTATTTAAAATTAAATATACAGTAATGAGTTTTTTAGTAGTTTTAGTTATTTTTACCATTGGTTAAATCTCATTTGCTGTGTTTGCTTGCTTCCATTTATGCTACTCAAGGAAATATTTGAAAATATCCTTTGAATCTTGATTTTTAAGTGACACATTTATATAATCATATGAAAACTAATTGTAAATAAATTTGATGCTAAAAATATATTAATATTTATTTAAAATTAAATATACAGTAATGAGTTTTTTAGTAGTTTTAGTTATTTTTACCATTGGTTAAATCTCATTTGCTGTGTTTGCTTGCTTCCATTTATGCTACTCAAGGAAATATTTGAAAATATCTTTTGAATCTTGATTTTTAAGTGACACATTTATATAATCATATGAAAACTAATTGTAAATAAATTTGATGCTAAAAATATATTAATATTTATTTAAAATTAAATATACAGTAATGAGTTTTTTAGTAGTTTTAGTTATTTTTACCATTGGTTAAATCTCATTTGCTGTGTTTGCTTGCTTCCATTTATGTTACTCAAGGAAATATTTGAAAATATCCTTTGAATCTTGATTTTTAAGTGACACATTTATATAATCATATGAAAACTAATTGTAAATAAATTTGATGCTAAAAATATATTAATATTTATTTAAAATTAAATATACAGTAATGAGTTTTTTAGTAGTTTTAGTTATTTTTACCATTGGTTAAATCTCATTTGCTGTGTTTGCTTGGTTCCATTTATGCTACTCAAGGAAATATTTGAAAATATCCTTTGAATCTTGATTTTTAAGTGACACATTTATATAATCATATGAAAACTAATTGTAAATAAATTTGATGCTAAAAATATATTAATATTTATTTAAAATTAAATATACAGTAATGAGTTTTTTAGTAGTTTTAGTTATTTTTACCATTGGTTAAATCTCATTTGCTGTGTTTGCTTGGTTCCATTTATGCTACTCAAGGAAATATTTGAAAATATCCTTTGAATCTTGATTTTTAAGTGACACATTTATATAATCATATGAAAACTAATTGTAAATAAATTTGATGCTAAAAATATATTAATATTTATTTAAAATTAAATATACAGTAATGAGTTTTTTAGTAGTTTTAGTTATTTTTACCATTGGTTAAATCTCATTTGCTGTGTTTGCTTGCTTCCATTTATGCTACTCAAGGAAATATTTGAAAATATCCTTTGAATCTTGATTTTTAAGTGACACATTTATATAATCATATGAAAACTAATTGTAAATAAATTTGATGCTAAAAATATATTAATATTTATTTAAAATTAAATATACATCAATTTAAAAAACTATGCTTGGATCCTTATTGATCGTGATATTGTTTTAAAATAATGTAAAACAAAATTTAAATCATGTAAAACAAAATTTAGTGAATCCTAATAACCAATTGGGCCCAGTGTCCACTATAATTTACATATTTAATTATTTAAAATTTAGATTATAGTTAGAGATTGAAAAGAGTTTTAAAAATCATTGTACAATGTATTTAATATGTTAATATGGCAAAAACAAGTATGCAAATCTATAAAATATTATCACGACTAGACTAATACCCGCTTCTATGTGCGGTTTTATTTTTTATTTTATTTTTGGGAAATGAAAACAATAATTTTATTTGATATAACATACTAAATACTTTATACAGAAACTATTTTGTTGTGCTCATTACTTTGTAAACATATAAACTATTAAATTATGTTTTCTTGTCATCAATGCTTTGTAAATGATATCAAAATTCAATTTTTATTGTCAATTATAAGCGTAGAAATTAACGATAAGTATCACTGATTTTATTCAAACTCATTAACCTTTTATTTTATTTTTTCTATTAAATTCTTTTCCATTTATGCTATTCAAACATTGTAGGAATTGGTTAAATATAGTGTTTGACCCTTGACTTTTTAGTACAATATTTATAGAATCATATAAAATTTAATTGTAAATAAATTTGTTGCTAAATTTATCTTAAAATTTTATTTAAAATGTTCCAATATACATCAACTGAAGAAAATTATGCTTAGATCACTACTGATTGGGATATTGGTTTTTATTTTAAAATCACCTAAAACGTTGTCAAAAAGAATTATCTTAAACAAAATTTAGTGAATCTTATTAACTAGTTTGGTCCTACGTCCACTAAAATTTATACATTTGAAATGGCCGATCGGGATGAAGCCAATTGAAATCCTATTCAGACAACCAATAAGATATGGAACGAGAGACAGAGAGGACAGTGAAGCAAGATAGTTAACCTCATTAGGTTTAAATTTTGTTAAATGCTCACATTTATTCATTTTTAGTGATAATAATCGAAAAGAAACAGAACTAAAAGACAGATTCAATTTTATATTCGATCATTTTGTCTTGAGAAACCCACGAACTTCAATGAGGAAGTTGTTGAGGTTCTTTCTGAATCTTTGGTAGTTGACACGGTCCAATGATGATGATAGCTGGTTCGATGTCGTGAGCCCCTGAAGCGCGTTCGCTAGCCTCGTTTTGAAGTTGGGATTCCCCTGTTTCTCAATCAGTTCATTGCCCAGTCCCTAGAAGTAACAACACTAGGTTACAGCGGTTTCAGAGATGGAAACATGGTTTATGTTTTCAAGATAGAACCTAAAGACAGACCTGGTAAAGGTTTGGTTCACAGAGGATAAGAGGGAACAATGCATCTGCTGCTGTACTGACTAGGTCGGTACTGTAACAATAAACCGGTTAACAAACTTTTGAGTAAACCGTAAGACTGCTTATTTAAGTAATTTGGGTACCTGTAATCCTCAAAAAGAAGAAAGTGAAGTAATGTACGAAGGAATCGGCTCAGTATTCCTTCGCGGAATACTCCATTTGGATCAGTGTGTCCAGCAGCGTGTGAACCCAAACCCGTATTACCAGCTTTTGTCTCTTTGTAATGATATGAAGCAAGAGCCTTTAGAGCTCTCAGACACATCGTTACTATATCTACATCCTGATAAGCAGACCAATAAATACAATTACTTTAACATAAAAAGGATTTACTTGTTATCTCTGTAAAGAAAGTTTCACTTCACCTGCTGATGAAGGCCAAAGTCAACTGTTGTAAGTACATGATTAAATGCATCACTGTTGAGTTGTGCGAGTGTCTCCGGGTAAACCTCAAGCATATGTGATATGAGCGAGAAATACTGCAGATTATTTAGTGATGAAAGTTTATAGAAACAAAACTACTATGATAGGATTAGTCAATGGTAGATTCAAGGACTTACGTCGAAACAAAGCTTGGGGTATTTGAGGAGTTCCAAAGTTATAAGTGGCGTGATTATATGGAGACCAAAGAACACCACCTGTATAATTACAAAGAATTACACAAACAATTCTTGTAGAATTTCATCTTATTTAACTTGATTTTTTACCTGGGATATATTTGTGCTTTGTGCCTCAATACTGTCAGATGAAAAATCAACCTGCAAAATGTTAGAAGATAAGGAATACTGACGAATGATAGTGAGTATATAAAAAGAACGTTACCATATCTTTTGAGCATAGATGAGAAAGTAGCTGAAGCAGAGCGCGTAAATCCTTGTACTTTTCAGTTTTCGCTTCATTAAGCAAGGTACTCGAGAGAGATAATGATATCTGAGGTGGGTACACAAACATTTATCTTGTCAGCTTTCAAGCAATGACGCTTAGTCTGAACATAGTAAGGAAGAGACAGGGGTACAGACTTACCTTCCCAATATTGTGTGACGAATATATTTGTAGAAGACTCATGCAGAAATTAATAACCACAGCTGTTTCATGAGCTTCTAGGTAAGATAATTGCCCGTCCACCCAATCCACCACAAACTTAAGTAGTAGATAAATTACTGCAGACTAAGAAAATGAAAAGAAATCAGTGGGTTTTCTAACAATAATGGATCAAAAACCAATCACATGGTTTTTAAAGACATGTAGTATAGGCCTTGAACAATACCTCGTGTTTGTAAACCTCGAGAAGACGGAGCACAGGATTCATAACAGACAATCCCATCTCATATATTGCTCTCTGTGTCCGGGGTTCAGTGGCACTTGCCGCTCCTCGAAGCCGCTCCAACACACAACTCACCTAACACAAAATACGAAAGAGACCTTCTGTTTATAAGGAGGAGCAATTACTAAATCTACGTGTTCAAGTGTTTCTCTTCCTCACCAGCATAATGATATCAGGTTGCTGAGCCAGATTTTTAAGGTCACTGTTATTGGACAAATCCACTAAAGATGATGTCATATGAGCCATGAGATCCTTCACATATCTTTTGGGAAATAAAAAGAAGGTTATTGATCAGCTCAAATTTAAAGTTCAGATGTGAGCGAAGTGGACAGAATTTGGAAACTCACTGATTTGATGAATCTGAACTTCGCATTCCATAAGCAGAAAGTACAAGCGTTTGAGCCAACGAACGCTGAATAGAAGTAACATCATTTCAATATACGTGAATAAATTAGCCACAATGCAAACTTTAAGACCTATACCTGACTAACACCATTTAGCAAGAACAATGTTTTGTCATTTGCAAAAGCATTTGCTAGGTTACGCCAGGACTCCTGAACATTTTGCACAAAGGGTTAGTTTCCAGATAAAGACAGGAATAAGTTAATCTAAAGGAATTATTTATCAATGAACAGAATTTTTTCCAATGGATAAAAAGGAAATAAGCAGAGCGATTCCCAGTCTAAGAGCTTAGCAGCCGTATCAAGCAAAGAAAAATGATTGTGGATTCTAAAATACAAAAGCGCTAAACAGTAACATAGGAGCACAAGACTGAGTTAAAAACGCCATTTGCTCTCGAAACAAAGCAAAAAAAAAAAAAAGCCCCATCCAACATAAGCCTGACTATGGCGAGTTTCTGAACTCACCAGTGATAGAAGGTGGAAACAAATATTTCGTCGGCGAACAAGTGCATGCAGCAACTGATGACATGTTAACTCCTGCAGAGAGCGAAAAAGAAGAAGATTAGGAGCATACCATTCTTGACGAAATGGTTACTACAGTTCTAACCATTGCTTACAACAAAATTCACATGAAGCCCTAAAAGTAACGAAGTTCGAGATGTCTTGCATCAGTTTAGAACCCCTCACAAACAACTAATTGGATATTTGAATTCCCTAGCTTAAAGCCCTTTAATTATCAAAATTTGTAATATCAAATGAAGTTCAAGATTTCTTGCATCAGTTTTGACCCCCTCACAAACAGCTCTGAATGATATATCCATCCAACATACCAAAAATAGTATTGTACACCGTAAAAAAACCATCGTAAAGGGTTGTCAAAATCAATAACGCTTATATAAATGGACAAATAACTATTACCTGCAAATCCTTTTCACCAGGGTAAGACAAGAGCGATGTCAAGGCGATCCGGACAATTATATCAAGCACAAACTTCCCTTGATTGTGCTCATTGAAGAACGTGAATAAACATGCTCTGGAAGGTAGAGACTGAAGCTGGTTGCTACCCAAATTGCAATCTTCAACAAGCATTAGATATGTGAAAGACCACCTTGCAAGGAACCATATGACTGCCTACATATGTTTCTCCAATCAGTAAATAGAAATAGTGAGAATTCGAAAGAGGTCAAAATTTACGCAATTCAGGAGTTGTACCTCCATTAGCCGAGGACTAAAGATCGATGATCGCATATCTGCATCCAAACATTGCTCGGCGAATTTTACAATTGAGCTACAACACACACAAAAAAAGACAATCAAAAGTCACTAACTGTTCCGTGAAAAAACTGTAATTTGTATATTAGTATGCCACTAGAATCTCAAGTAAAGTTCAATACTATCTTATAAATACATAGATGGTAATTTTAGAGTCACCATAAAACTGAAGCATATCAAATTATTTTAGTTGGCTCATCTGATCAGTCGGGAAAGGCTTAACTCAAGCTTACCTTGATAGTATCACAACAGGGTGGTTGCCTGCCTCTACAACATCCACAAAATGAGATTGCAAGGCATCAGGAACCTGGTTGTTGATAACATCATCTCGTAATTACTCTTGGAAAGAAGTAATAAGTAAAAAAAAAAAACAGAACTATAACAGCCCTCGTGCAACTACTTATGAGACAATTTCTAAGGACTTCCGTTCACTTATATTGAGAAAAAGAGAAGTTTCAAGACCCATTCGTTCGAAATTGATATAAGTGGTAAAACGTTTCTTATTTTTTCATAAGAAAGGAGTGTGAGTGTGTAACTATGGTTTGATAGATACCTAATATCAGACGTCAGAACATGAAACATGCAACAAAATATGAACTGAAACCCAATATATCATATAAGACAGGTAAAAGTAATGGAAGGCAAGCTTGTAAGCGTCTTCCTTTTTGTAAATACACCAAAGAGGCCAGAAAAATAAAGAATTACCAGGGCCGTCTCCCCTTCCCCTTCATCTGCAAGTACATGACCGATTATCAGCAGTAAAGAGTAGACCTCTTCCAAACTTTCAGTCGGATCAACAGTGCCCCTGCCCTAAAACAGGTAGATTTAGATGAGCAAAAGCAACCTCCCATGACAAATTAGAAAACTCGTGCACATAATTAAAAAAAAAAAAAACTACCCCATTTCAGACATAGCTGAAATTTCTAATCAATTGCAAAAAAGCTTTGATGCAGGTGTATATTGATATGCTAGCTACAAAAGCCATAGCTAAGAGAAACAGGACAAGAAGTATAGTAGATGATGAAATATTGCTTTCGCTTATATTCACCTGATGGAGGCGTGCAACACGATCAGAGAAAAGTTTTGCTAAAAATGGAATTGTAGCATCGACTGATGCCCTCGCAATGAGAGCATAAGAGCCTAGTCTTTCATCCATGGCTGCCAGAACATGATATTAACAGTTTGAGCAAAGAATAGAACAAAATATGACTCTAAGAGTGGCAGCAAAATCTAGATTAATAGGAAACATTGCATTTCTTTTGCTCACCAGATACTGAAGCCAGACAGTCAGCATCATCTTCATCAGTAGTAGCTGACGCAGATGCAACTAGAGGAGTAAACTTTCAGCTCGTAAATAGATTTGAAAAAGAAAACAGTACCAAACGACCAAAAGTTGTAAGGCAGTGGTCAACAGTCCCGAAATCATTACCTTTTAATTCAGACTCCGTAATCAATGCAAAGAGACTAGCTGCAGCATGCATCCCTTCAGGTGGTAGCCACGCATTGCCTCCAGAACCATCCATTGACTGACACGAGTCATCACAATCCTTAGTCAAACATTGCCCACTAGTATCTCATAAGATGCAATAAACTTTTAAATTGTATCATTCCTCTAGATTCTCATACATAAATTGTTGGGAGAGACGATGACAGGTATTAATATATACGCTGACGATCACAATTAACCCAAAAAGAGCCAGATATGGCCACAGAGTTTCATGAACACAAGCATGCATAATGTTATATACATATGTAGCTGTCTTAAAAAAAGATCTTAACCGTACTCACAGCAAGGAGAGTTGTCCAGGTATCTAGCAAGATATCACGTGCCTCATAGCTCCAAGTCTCTTTATCATTACTATTCGCCAGTAATACTTTGACAACTTCACCCATTAACATAGATAAAAGTGTAAGAGTACCAAAGGGCCTGAAGAAACAGGAAAGAACCAACTATTTTATGAATAACGAATCACTAAATAGCTATTAACTGCAAAAAGGTCATATGTCAAAGACCTTATTGATCGCAAGAGTCTGTCAAAGACAACAGGAGTGGTAACGGTCCCAATAGACAACAATGCACGACAACCATCAATCATCTCACTGGAAAATGAAGTTAACGACACAATGTTAAAGTTGGAATATAAGACATAGAAATCAAGCACGGTAAGAGTGTTGAACAGCTGACCTTCCACTCTTTCCTTCTTCAATCTCCTTTGCAATGACATCAGGAGGATCAATCCAGGGTAACACCCCCGACAGCAGGAGGAGCAGATGCTGCTCTCGCATCTGTGCATTGTCTAGATTATTGAACAAGTCACTCACAGAGAAATATATATATCTTGAAAAGCAAGACATGACGGACATCCATCGTTCCTAAATTGGTGAAGCAAACTTACTAAATGCTGAGTGAATTTGATGTTTCTATTATGTAATAGTATAAATTACAGAAGCATACAAGAAAACTCACTGGATGGAAATATATCCCCTGCCAAGGAGCACAATTGTACAATAAGTTTCCGAGCAGAGACTGCAACAGGACAATCTAGCCAATAGCCTTCAAGAGCAAACTTCTGCCTCAGGGACGAATATAGATTTATCAGCCATCCAACATGTGAACTTGAAAGCAAAACATCACACCATGAAGCACCAGGCTGCAATCAGCACCACTGAAGGTGAGATTTATGAAAAGTCCATGAAAGTGTCTTAAAAGAAAACAAGTATAAACTCTGTCATGCTAGCATCACTCATTATGATATCTCTGAATTTCAACAAGTTAATGAAGTTCAAGCACGTGTAATAAATCTTAAATAGTACCATTAACTACCTGAACTATTACACATTCTGTCTTTCGTGATGATGCAGTATTAATTCCATCAGAGAATACATTAATGCTGGCCCTTGCGCCACCTTTGCTATAACGAAACTCCCAGTTTAGGATTTGATGCATTAGTCGCAACGCAGCATTGCAAACCTTAACCTCAGGGACATCAGAATGGGATTCCACAATCTTGTTTGTAACACTTAAAGCAGCATCCTGTGCCCAGCTATAGAAAGTCTGCAATTGAAAACATCGGAAGTGAATAGCACAATTCTAGTAACATAAACCTTGGTACATGCTATTATTCTTTCAAAGACGAAAGGATGATGGGTGTCACAATAACTGGGCGTAAATGAAATCCCAAGAGTACCTTCAAATAGTTTTGTTCTAGTGACTTGCGGCAAGTTTCATGAAATTCCCTCGGGAGACCCATGGCACTTGAAGTGGAGGGTGAGAATTCAGATACCTGAGATGAAGAAACTAAGAGCACACATATGGTATACATTTGACGCCAGAAAAGTATATAAACAGAACATACCAATGATTCAAGAAAATTTATGCCGATGAACTGCACATCTAAGCCTCGAGAGCCAATAATGGCCTGGTTGATCTGTACACAGCAATTATTAAAAGCCAAAAGCAAATCAGTACCCAATCCTGGTTGATCTGTAAACAGCAATTATTCAAAGCCAAAAGCAAATCAGTACCCAATCACTCTAAATCATGGAGCAAAGGGTCCATTACTACTTAGTCACCCACATTATTTTTAGTCAACCTACCCAATCACTCTAAATCCTTCCCCGTCCATATCTTTTAGGGCTGGCACAGTTAACAAGGTTTGACGTACCATGTAATTTTCTTACGTGTGAAATGCCCGAGTACAGAATATGCACATTTCTATCAAATAAGCTATCTTGTATAAAATGCCCTATAACAAATAGCACCATATATGCAGCTATATTCTAATAAACAGTAAAATACAGAAACTAAAAAGAGAGACCGAAAATTTGCTATACAATGTAGATACCTGGTAGAAAAAGACTTCCTTCTCGGCTGGAGTAAACTCAAGCCTACAAGAGTTATTCATGCAGATTAGAAGTTTCCTTAGATGAACTACGCAAGGGGAAAAGTAATTTGTCTAGATTCATTGCACTACTCTTATTTTTCCAGAAGCTATCAGTCATAAGTGTGCGTGACCAATAACATTATTTTCACAAATCCTCTCATATGCATAGAATCTGAAGTGACAGCTAACTTCCAGCATCTAATATGCATGCTTTATAACTTCGAATACTAGAAGCAATCCAGCTTACCAGCCTCTTTTCATCAGCTGCGCAGCCACAGAGGATACTTTTGAAAACACATAACTATCTGCTGGATTAGCATGCTGCATGACGTAGCCAAGACAGAAGCTGCAGAAAAAACAAGCCATATTTCAGAATTTCTTTCTGTGGAAAAAGTTGCAGAAGCTGAAAAAATTGCAGTATCCCAAAACTACTATATCATGAAGCATAAATGCACCCAGTTGATTTGACAAAGCCAATCAAAATTACAAACTTGACACCAAGGGTTGCCTCCTGTTATAGCAGAGGGTGACCGCTCAACTAAGTGGAAGCTTAAGCATCATCAATTACCCAAATAACATAAATAGAAGAGAAATTACCTAATCAGACCCCCTTTATCCTCAGTGGCAAGAAAACTCCATTCCCTGATAGCTGCTTCTTTAATAGCTGCAGCAGCTTGAAACCTAGCATATGCTACCTGAGAATTTTCTGGAAGTATAAAAAACACTTTTAAGTCAATCAGCTGTAACTTCAAGTTCACTTGGTCAGTCAGGGTTTCGAATTCGGAAGAGTAGCTTACCAAGAATGAATCTACACGCCTTATATGGCTGTGGGGACTGGTGAAGCGACAGTATGGTAGCTTCAGCAGCAGCTGGATTAGTATTTATCTGCTGGAAAGAAAGACAAAACGTCAAGTACTTGTCTAGGTCAAGACGGAAACAATAAAATAGTTCAGTGAGGCATTTCAGTCTCTACAGCTAGTCAACAGAGACCCACATATAAGCAAACAACATAAATCAACTTCCAGTTCCAGTGACTTCAATTTGAAGGCAATCATATCTCGAGAAAAAAGCTCATAAATGCAACCACACGCATACATCTACAGCTTTAAACCAGGGGACAAGGGATGGAGTGACCCATTTATTTATGCGTAAGTATAAAGGAAGAAGCAAAAACCTGAATGTAAGAGCAAGCAAGTTCAATCGCGTGCATGGTAGATTGAAGCTGAGACAAATCCTCAGCCCCAGCTCCACCGACACCGCTTCCATTAGAAAACCCTAACATCCCCCGAAACGTAGATTCCGGTAACCGGGAAATCTGACAAGTCTCCTCGCTTTCCAGGTAAAAATATAATAATATGTAATTGGAAAACGATAAGAGTGTGAAGAAGAGGAAGAGTGTATAATCGGAAAATTCGATCGGAGAAGGAATGAAAATGGCGGCGTTGAGCAGAGTGAATGGCGGAGAAAGGGATCGATGGCGAGAGAGCCGGAGGGGGAGATGGAGACGGTGTTTTAAGGGGCTGGCTTATTGGGAGCTTTAAGTGGACATGAAGTTCCATAGTATTTACGGGAATACCCTTTTCAGGTTAAATACGTGAGTGAATAGACCAGACCGGACCGGCTGGTTTGATTGGTTAAATCAAAGGTAGACCACTCTCAAGCTTCATTCGGTTCGAGGGTCAGTGAAAACTATTTTTGGTTTTTTATTCGGTTCAGTTCGACGAACTGATATATTAACCAAAGTTTTTCTATAAACCAAAATAAATGGAGTTTAATCAAAATACACTAAAATTTTCAAAACGAACCAATCTGAAATAATCGAAAATATATAAAATTAATCAAATTTACCTAAATTAAAACGATTCAAATAACCAAATATATTAACCCAATTAACTAAAATAATCAGAATTATTCAAAATTAACCGATTTATCTAAAATTTCGGTAAAAAATCAATAATCAAAATAACAAAAAAATTAAACCGAGCCAAAAATTTTGATTAATTTCAGCAAAAAAAATCCAAAACCCCAAAACAAAGAATCTGAACCGGAACCGAACTGTTGAGTAAAAAAAAAAAAAAGTTGATGTTGAGTTTTAAAAAAAAAAGAACCGGAACCGAACTGTAGTCACTGGGCCTTTTTGACTCTCTCGACTACAGAGTTCCGGGGACGACACAGAGACGAACCTCACTGAAACTAGAGAGAGAGATGAAGGTGGTGGCTTTAGTCAGTGGCGGCAAAGATAGCTGCTATGTTATGATGAAGTGTATCCAGTACGGCCACGAGGTTACATATTCTTCACTTACATGTTGTTAGAGTTTCCTTGAAATTGACTCAAAGAAGGTTTTTTGTGCTATATTAACTGAAATCTCACTTGGGGTTTGCTTATTTGTGTTTCCACAGATCGTGGCGCTGGCTAATTTGTTACCGGTTGATGATTCAGTCGATGAATTGGACAGCTATATGTATCAAACTGTAAGACTCTCTTTCGTCCTCTATGGTTCTATATATGTTCATGATAGTGAGGGATAACTGGATACTTGAATTTTGAACAATGATTTTAAGGAAGATTGAATTTTTCTTATCTCGTATATAGGTGTTTATACGCTGGTCAATGATCATGATTTGTAAATCTAAGTTGTTTTTCTTCAAAAGATTAAGACTAGATATTGTCAAGATTAAGACTAGATATTGTCAACTAGAATCTAAATTTCTGTTTTTTTTTCTTGGTATCTAATTCTTTGATTGAACGTCCCTTCTTCAGGTAGGCCACCAGATCATTGTTAGCTATGCAGAATGCATGAATGTACCATTGTTCAGAAGGAGAATCCGAGGTTCTTCAAGGTGAGAATCGTTAGGCTTTTACTTGAGATTGTAACCCCTTTTTTATTAGTTGGAGATTTCTTCATAATGGATTACTCTGAGGATTTATGTTTGCAGGCATCAGAAACTTAGCTACCAAATGACTCCAGATGATGAAGTGGAAGACATGTTTGTGTTGTTAAGTGAAGTGAAGAGACAGATACCTTCCATCACAGCAGTATCGTCTGGTGCCATTGCATCAGACTACCAACGTCTGCGGGTGGAAAGTATTTGTTCAAGGTTAGGTCTTGTTTCTTTGGCATTTTTGTGGAAACAAGATCAGTCATTGCTTCTTCAGGAAATGGTAAACCAAAGTTTCAAGCCTATTTCAATCTCATATCCTTCTCTTTATGAACTTGTCTTCTTTAATTCGTTTCTTGTTTACTTGTAGATAGCTAATGAGATCAAAGCTATTTTAGTCAAGGTAAGAACTAGGATTGCTGTTATATATATATATTTCCCGCTTCTGTTAACATCAACATTTTCTTATAGTTCTGGTTTTTTCATGGTAATAGGTGGCGGCAATAGGGTTGGATCCCTCGAAGCACTTAGGGAAAGACTTAGCCTTCATGGAACCATATCTGTTGAAGTTAAAAGAGTATGCGAAAGTTCTCATTTAGCGCTTAACTATGAGTATTATCTAGTTGTGTTACATTGATTGTGCGGCTTCTGAATGTATCTTTACTTAGGTTATATGGAAGTAATGTTTGCGGTGAAGGAGGAGAATATGAGACTCTGACTCTTGATTGCCCGCTGTTCACTGTATGGCTTATTACCAATCTTAATAGTATAAGAGTTCATTTGTTGCATCACATTTATATGTTTGACAATTTCCGTTTTCTTAGAATGCGAGAATTGTGCTTGATGAATTTCAAGTTGTGCTACACTCTCCAGATTCTATTGCACCTGTTGGAGTTCTTCATCCAGTGACCTTCCATCTCGAAAAGAAGGGAAATCCAGACTCTAATTCCCTTGAGGAGGAGCCAGTATTAGTGTTTGAGGTACAAGGAGATGGTCCTAATAGACCAGAATCTACTCGCCAACGAGATCATGGAACCGTTGATCTAGTTGAACATACAAGAAACAGAGTTAACTTATCAAAGACTGGGAAAGAAAACACATTCTCAATTTGCTGCTGGCTGGAAGATTCTAGTGAATCTTCAACAGGTAAGTCCAAAACAGAATAAATCTTCAAGATGCCCTCGCACGTACTTATTTGCTTTATACTCTTTGAACAGGTCTTAAAGAAGATCTTGAGATTGTTCTTACAGAAATTGAGTTGCAGCTTTTGAAACATGGATTTAATTGGCAAAATGTTTTGTACATTCATCTTTATATCTCTGATATGAGTGAATTTGCTGTGGCGAATGAGACATATGTGAACTTTATCACACAAGAGAAGTGCCCTTTTGGTGTTCCTTCACGAAGTACAATAGAACTTCCTTTGGTACAGGCGGGTCTTGGAAAAGCTTACGTTGAGGTTTTAGTCGCAAATGACCACAGCAAAAGGGTTCTCCATGTACAAAGTATCTCTTCATGGGCACCTAGCTGCATAGGACCTTATAGTCAGGCCACTTTGCACAAGAGTGTTCTTCACATGGCTGGACAATTAGGGCTTGACCCTCCCACTATGAATCTTCGAAACGAAGGCGCAGTTGCTGAGCTGAATCAAGCATTGATGAACAGTGAGGCAATAGCAGAGTCTTTTAGATGCTCAATCTCTTCATCAGCTATTCTATTTGTGGTATTCTGTTCAGCGCGCACAAAGCAATCAGAGAGGAACCAACTTCATGAAAAGTTTGTTTCTTTCTTGGATTTGGCAAAGTCTTCTCGGAGGGTATCGAATGTACTTGATCCTATTTTCCTTTACATACTTGTCCCAGATCTTCCCAAAAGGTATTCAACACTACAGAGAATCTAATATCTACTGGTCTGTGAGTTTTGGATTTTTAACTGTTGTTTCTGTAGGGCTCTTGTTGAAGTAAAACCTGTCTTATACGTCGAAGAAGATACAGAGACTGACGATGAAACCAGACAAGATCAATTGGGTGAGGGAGACTACAGTTGTTGGGGATATAAGCCAGAGAAATGGCACCAAGATTGTGTGCAGAAACGAGTTGTTGATGGGAAAATATGTGTGACTGTTCTCTCTATCTCGGCCGAACTGATGAGGAAGCTTCATGAAGAAGAAGAAGAACAACTGGAGAGAGTTATAAGATTCTGTGTATATCTTCTCAACAAAAACTTGTCTGAAAATTCATTCTCTTGGCAAGACACGACGGTGAGAATAAGATTCTTGACCACAATGTCAGCCAAAGCTTTGCTTATATTTTATATTTTGTTGATGCAGAGCTTGAGAATACACTTCTCTACAAGTCTTGGTGTGTCCGTAGAGAGATTATCCGACATTTTTGAAACTGCATTCAAAGAGCTTAACGAGATGAGTCATGGAGTTAGAGTCGACGGCTCGAAAGAACCTATATTCAATCTCGTCCCGGTCCTTGGTGCTGGAAACTCTTCTGCTTCACTTGACAACATAATCACCTGTGAACTAATCTCCCAAAGGTCGTAACTTTCCTTATCTCACAAGGAACACAACGTTTAGTTATCTTGATCTTTAAGCTGACTTTCGTCTTCAATGAGTTTCCGCTCATCAAGTGTCTTACCTGCCGTTTGTTTGCAATGGGTAGCCACTTGAAGGGACTATGTTTTGGCAGAATTCTCGTTTAATTTGCGGAAGAACAACGCGTAGTTGTTTTGTCTCAAATGAAAACGCCACGATGTGTGTTTTGTTTCAAATGGTAGGTCCAAACTGCAAAGGCTGTTTGACCCCAATCCAAAAAAAAAAAAAACCTTATATTATTGAATAGTGTGATATTATTGGTTACTAGTTACTACACTACAGAACATAATGAAGGACTATTATTTACCACTAACAATTTTAACTTTGCTTTGTGTTCACCATATGTATAACTTGGCTTTGCATCTGAATATCCGATTCTATCTCATTTCATTGTTTGGAGATTGTTAACTGTGCATTTGTTGTTGTACCAATTTCAGATTTTAGTTCACTAAATGTGTACTCTAATTCGTATGGTTTCGCATGTTGTTGAGATGATTCGTGGACTTCTCCACGATCTCAGTGGTTTAAGTGTTTTGTTTATCCTTATCTTGTTGTATCATTTTCTTTGCCTTGTTGTATTTTCAGCTGCTTTGGTTACTTTGAACATTTGCTCAGAGAGTAATTAGCTATATAAAATGATGAATGATGTGTTCTGGAGCATGAACTCCAAGAATCTTTTTTAATGATGACTGATGTGTTCTGAAGCATGAAATCGGACAAATCAAGAAGCTGAAGAATGATGTGTTCTGGAGTATAAATTTTATCTCTTTTCTACCCGGTCAATTATAGTCATCCCCATTTGTGCAATATACATCCCTTTTGAAGGTGAAACTAAGAAGGAAAAGAAAAACATCTGTCTGATTTCTTCTTCTTCATCAAATTCAGCTTTGGATAGTAGTAACACAGCTTTCTTGCAATGCAAGATGCACTTGATCTCAAGCTTGATGAACTCTACAAGAAAGCTTATCCATTTATATAAATATATATAAACCAATTGGGCAATTAAGAGTCTCACTTGGCAGTCTTTTAGACTCTTGGTTTACCATCTCCAAACCGAGATAGAGAACAGATCTCTCACTGTTTGGCTTAAAACCATTAAACAGACTGTGTTCTTAAGTGTCATGAAACAACCTCCTAATCTGATCCACGCTGGCCGGAATCAATGTCACTGGACATCTCTTGTACTGTCAACAACAGAAGACCAACATAAGGTTATATAGGGAGGTGGTTATTGGGAATAGAGACAAACAACTCACCTTTGAAACATACTTAAATACGCAAGAATAGCAGAAAACAAATCCAGAGACTGTGACAACTGACGGGTTTGCACGTTTTTGCAAGCATAACGCGCAGAGGGAACTGTCTGGAGGTAGAGGAATTCCTTCTTTAGCCACCTGTTTGAGAAAACCAAAAACCATTTACAAAGTTGACTGAGCTAAAGATGTCTACATTAGTTTCAGTTGATATGATTACCTTTGGGGCTGGGGGAGGTGGAGGTGGAGGGTACACGGTTGGAGCTGTCAATCTCTCTTCAGCTGATTGATACCACCATTCCATCATCTACAAAACGGAAAATAAGAACGTGACACTTATGTCTAATGTAACTTAAGCTCACATTTCCTAAGGAAATCTCCTTCATAATATGCTGGGAGTTTCAAGAAGGTAAAACAAGCAACGAATCGTAAACAGGAAAGTTTATGGGTACTTACTTTAAAGATAAAAACTGCTGCAATTAAACCGGTTTGTGCGTAGTCAAGCACAGCATATGAACAGCTCAGAAGTGCCCCTTGTACTGTCTAATTCGATATTCACAACAGTATTGTCAGACGTTGGATCATTAATGTGTAAGCAGTAGTAGGAATCAGCTTATCTAATTCTTTATGTTACAGAAAGTTCAAGAAAAGTGAAATCTTACTTTTAACCATGGAGGACCACGAAGTCTCTCACGCTCATTGTTCCTTATCTTTGAAATTCTTGAAGATGTATCCATCTATCTTGGCATCAAAAGAGGAAAAGAGCAAGACAAAAAGTGTGTTAGACATAACACAAGAAACGTTGATGATGGTATAACTTCTTGCAAAAAGAAATCTAGAAACGTTCAAGATCGACAAAGGTCAAGCTCTTGATTCTATGAGGCCTATAGTACAACATCCTAGACAAACATGACTGCATTTTCATTCCTTACAATATGCTTAAACCTCGAGTAGGGACAAGCCAAACAATAGTAATGGTGACGAGAATATTTCAAGAAAAAAGGAAGAAGTGGATACCAGTTCTTGCCCTGTAGCTCGACAAACTTGAATACCCAAGAGCTTGAAGGCCGAGAGAATAAAACCCAGTAGCGTCCAGTAGATATAAGAGCTGGTAAGTGAATGATAATCCTGCACAGCAAAGCTCAGGTCAGCCCAGATCATCCCAGATAAGTTAACTACAAAAAAATGCCAGAGATCCGATATGAATCCTCATATCATATTAAAGCAAACGCAGGCATAAAGTACATTACTCTAAATTCCATCCAGCATAGACTAATAGCATGGATTGTGATTTCAATTTAAAAAAAAAAAATCAAGATTACAACTCTAGGTATGAAGCTCAACAATGTAAACTAAAAACTTCTCCTAGCTATTATATGAATCATCAGCTAATTTACAGTCAGAAACATCCTTGCTCTACCTTCACTAGATGCATGTATCCAAGGATAGCAGACAGCTATAAACTTTTTAATTCTCGTAGCTAATTGTACTCGAGCAGAAAGCTCTTGATTCCCACTGGTCTCTCTTGAAACAATTGATTCCTCCTCTGTAAAGAACTCAGCTTCAACAAATCTTTGATCCTCTGTTCCCCATAAACTTTCTCGAAGCCTCGCTTCCCTTTCCTTGTTATATATCGCATGTAACTTTGATTTGAAATACGGTAACACAACCTACACCAGAACACTTAGGCCCCGAATGGCACTTCGATTAGGGTGTGACTGCGGTTTGTATGTGGGTGCGATGTGTTTTGGAAGCGATGTGATTAGTTAAAATTATGAATGGAGTTATGTTTTGGGTGCGATGTGATTACCTTACAATCTTGAATGGGAAAGTGATTTAGATGTGATTAGGATAAAAAAAATATGTTAATATTATCAATTAAAATTATGTTTTTTGGTCAAACAGAATTTTGCAGTTTTGACGAAAAAACAGAAATTTTGCGATTTTGGAAGAAAACGGAATTTGGCAGTTTTGGCGGGAAAATATAATTTTGAAATTTTGACGGAAAAACAAAATTTTGAAGTATTGGTGGAAAACATAATTTTTCGGTTTGACGGAGAAACGGAATTTCGCGGTTTTGACGGAAAAATGAACTTTGCGGTTTTGGCAGGAAAAAGAATTTTACGGTTTTGATAGGAAATGAAATTTTACGATTTTGGCGGGAAAACTGAACTTTGCGGTTTTGGCGGGAAAACAGAATTTCGCGGTTTTGGCGGGAAAACGGAATTTTGCGGTTTTGCCGGGAAAACTGAACTTTGTGGTTTTGGCGGGAAAACGAAGTGAAATACAGTTTTCCCGCCAAAACCGCAAAGTTCAGTTTTCCCGCCAAAACAACAAAGTTCAGTTTTCCAGCCAAAACCGCAAAGTTCAGTTTTCCCGCCAAAACCGCGAGATTCTGTTTTCCCGCCAAAACCGCGAAATTCTGTTTCCCGCCAAAACTGCGAAATTCCGTTTTCCCGCACCGCAAAATTCTGTTTTCCCGCCAAAACCGCGAAATTCCATTTTCCCGCCAAAACCGCGAAATTCCGTTTCCCCGCCAAAACCGTAAAGTTCCATTTTCCCGCCAAAACCGCGAAATTCTGTTTTCCCGCCAAAACCTCGAAATTCTGTTTTCCCGCCAAAACCGCAAAATTATGTTTTCCCGCCAAAACCGCAAAATTCCATTTTCCCGCCAAAACCGCAAAATTCTGTTTTCCCGCCAAAACCGCGAAATTCCGTTTTCCCGCCAAAACCGTAAAATTTCGTTTTTCCGCCAAAACCGTGAAATTCCGTTTTCCCGCCAAAACCGTGCAAATCTGTTTTCCGCTAAAACCGCAAAACTTTGTTTTCCGCCAAAAACGCAAAATTTCCGTTTTCTCGAAAAAAACGCAAATCTCCAATTTTCGAGAAATTGAAAAATGAGATTAATGCAATACTATATTTTAAAGAATAATAACAAAATTTAATGTTATTAGTAATAGGATAAAAATATAGAATAAACAAAATCTAATCGCACCACAATCGCAGCTTTTTAGTGCGATTTGAGTGATACATAATTTGTAAAGAACTAATCACCTTATAAAAGTAAATGAATCGCATCACACTTAAATAGGAATACCATTCAGTGATAGACCATGATTAGGGTCATCACACCACAACCGAATCGGAGTACCATTCGAGGCCTTATTATAAGGCAGTACCAAACTTAAAGGCAGAAGCTTTATGATAGAGACAGTACCAGAAACACAACAGATAGGATTCTCTGGCGTTTCTCTAAACCGGAATGTTGAACTCCTTCACCGGAATCTTTCCTCAATCTCAATCTCAATCTCACTGATTTCCTCCTCAATCCATACAATGATTCAGCAAACGAAGCATCTGAAACAATTCATAACAAAAAAAAAAAAAAAAATCAACTTTAATAACAAAAATTCCAATACACAGTCACACTCTCCAGAATCTACCTGTGGTTCGTAAGCTATGACCTTCGAGAATAAGCATCAGAGAAGCAAAGAATTCATCTTCATAGTCTAAGATTTTATGGAGAAACGATCGTCTCAAAGCAAAAACCTACAAAATCAGGAACATAAAACCATATGAATCACCATCGATATGTGCTGAATCTAAGAAGAAGGGCATTGTTAGGTTTTTGATTTACCCCGAGGGAATATGTGAGAGCGGCGCGAAGGCTGGCTGGAAGTTGCTGAGCAGCGGCCATCTCAAAGAAGGTAGGGCGTGTGCCTTCACCTCCCACCTGAAACAGCATCGTCTTCCTCTCTTCTTCTAGTTAGTGATAGTTGATAAAGGCGAGAGCTTTTGATATTTTTAATGGTGGGATTGAGACCTTTAGCTTCTCCAGAATTGCAGAAAAATTGGGAAAGAAGATAGACGAACGCATTTCGAGAATAATATTACGTCATAGACACAAGGTCATTTGGCCACGTCAGCAACATTACAATAGCTGACTCATCAGCCGGCAATAGTCCAACTCGACTATGATTTGTCCACGTCACTCATCACCAAAGCAAAAGGTTTGATTGGTAACCTTGTACAGTGATGGAATTGTGTTTAAAATAGAGTTATGCAAATATTGATTTCAAATGCAATTCAACCATTTTGCATGCTATCAATTAAATAATATTTAAAAAAAAAATAATTCTAAAAAAAATTCACTAAAGTTGCTTGATGAATTTTTTGTTATAGCGAAAGCACAGATTTTAGCTTTGGAATCATGTCTTAAAACACTATTACGCAAATATTTTGTGAGTCATAGAATTAAAAAAAAAACACAACTTGTGATTTTGCTCAAAAAAATACAGAAAATTCATTTCACATAAAAGTAAGATTTAGATAAATTATTTGTACGTAAACGTACTTTTAAATGCAATTTTGTCATTCTGCGATTACTCAAATGTTAGCAATCAAAGTCTATACATTTTTACATTGGTTTTTTGTTGCGTTAATTTTTATGATCCGTAAAAAATTGTAGAATCACATTATAAACGCAATTCTACCATTATGTATCTTATCAATCAAGGTCAAAATCACATTTGAAAATCATCAATTTTTTCTGGTGTCAGTTCACATAAAGCAACAAAAGGAAGAGCAACGAACACGATTTAACAATTTTATACACACAATTACAACAAAACCTAACTCAGTTTAACAGAAAACATTTCTATACAAAAAAAAAAAAACTCCAAACCCAAGTCACTAGGTCAGTGTCTCCAACTTCTGCTATCAAGATTTGTTTAATCTTCTCTAACTCGTTTCTTAGTAGTCCCAGAAGCAGAACCACTTTGATCCAAACAACTCTGCAGTTTCTGAGTTATTAATGGTTGTGAACTGACTGCTTTAGGTGATGGAGCTGAAGAGTCAGCTTCTGGCATTGATGATGAGCAAGAAGAGGGTTTCTTCTTCTCTTGCATCTTCTGTTGTTTCTCAATCATCATCTGGAGATACCGACCTTGTTCTTCAATTTGTAACTGCAATGTTCTTTGAACCTGCATTGTTATTAAGACCAAGATCAACCCAACATCATCAGACAAAACCAAAAACTTGCAATGTTCTTTGGACCTGCACAGTTTTTGTTTCATTGGAATCATACCTCAAGTTGCTCATGGAGTCGTTTCTGAACATCCATCTGTAACCGTAGAGCTTCAGTGATTTCAATGCTCCTGAAGAAGAATAAGAAAATATACAAAAGTGTTAATATGAAGGAAAAACTGTTCTTATTAAGACATAATGTTCCACATCGGAAGTTGAAAGGGATCTCAAGTAATATATTAAGTTCTATAGGCTTCCAACTTAAACTAGTTCTGACGAAAGAACTGAATTTTAGCTTACGTCTTCAGGTCAAGAGATTTGATATCTTCAATGGTTTTCAAAGTCTTCACTGGATGTTTTCCTGTTCAACAAGGAAACCAAATTTAGTATAAAAACTTGTTTCTTCACCACAAAAGGTCTCTTAAGATGCCATTGAAGCTTGTAAAGCTAGCATAACCAAAGACGTTGGTGAAAACTTGAGAAGAGAGATTGAAAAGCATGTACATAAGAGTACCTGTATCTTCTGAAAGCTCCGGTTTATACCTTGCCGTTCTGTATTTCTGGAGAAGTCAACAATATAAAGACAGTTCAGATGAGAAAGGAGCTGAGCTAAAGAACAGATTCTAACCTGCAAATGGCTTTTGACATGATAAATGGTCAGCCCCGGGCTATTGATGAGCTTCAATACAGCCTTAGGTGTTGCTCCTATGGTTTGCAGTTATAAGCCAAGAGCAGAACAATAATAAGTTGTTGAGCTAAAATTTGCAGAGAGAGAGAGAGAGAGAGAAAGAAGGGCTTACGCACGTTCACTACCGCCGAGCTGGTTGATAGCTTCAACAAATGCTTCATGAAGTTCTGGTGTCCAACGCATTCGTTGCTTAGATGTTACTGAACTAGCTGGTGAGCTTTTGGCTACTCTCTCTTGCCTAGCTATTGGTATCTGTAACACATCATGAGAGCTTTCTTTAATAAGAATCATGAGGCCAACAGTTAGATACAAAGAATAAGGAAAAACCAAACCTTTGAATCTTGATTGAAGACATTAGGATCACCTAGAAGCTCAGACCAATTTGGTTCTAGACCATCATCAACAGAGATCATATGATTGGCCCAGTCAGGCCATTCGCTTTTTGAATGAACTTGCTCGGATAAGACCATAGCTCTGCTGCTCTCTGCTTGTGGATCCGGAACAGAAAAGTCAAAGAACGTCTGAAGGTCTTCAGACCAGCTTGTATCTTTATGCTCTTGAGGGTTATTGATCACTGGCGAGGATTGTGTTTCGACATGAGGAACGGATTGCCTGGTCTGGGAGGAGTTTCTTTCATGTGTTGAAATGTACACGCCATTGCAGAATCCAGAAGAAGTGCCACCAGAGACCAGAGGAAACACTTGACAAGGTACAGGGTTATTCATCAGCTCTTGTCCTGATGAAACACATAAAGAGTTAGGGAACTTATGATCATGGTGGTATCTCTCTTCTAGAGTTGTAGGAAGATGAGGATCAAATGAAGACATGGCGGTTGGAAAACCGAAATGGCCAGTATCATAGAAGAAAGATAACTACAAATATTAGAATCCTTAACATAGAAGTGTATTAGCTTAGCAAGGGGAATGAGACTCACTATCAGTAACTTATATACAGAGTGAAACTTTTTTTTTTCCATTTGGTAGATTATGTATTAACTAAGAATCTGAGAATATAAACGGGACGGTCGGAAACTAAACCCGAGAGGATACCGGGAAGCTAAGATGGTAAGAAACACACTTTTTCCACAGTCATAAACCCACAAACGGGCAACAAAAAAAACACTAAAACGATAAAGCAGAAATAAATATTAGGCGGATGAATGGAAGAGCAAATGATCCTAACAATCAAACTGGACCGCTGACCTAAGCAAAACTCAACAATGCTCTATTACATAAAGTGAATATAAAGGACATGAATTGTTGAAGACTCACTATCAGTAACTTGTATACAGAAAGTGAATCATTTTTTCCATTTGGTAGATTATGTATGAGCCTAGGAATACAACTGAGCCGGATACACCAAAAACTAAACCCGAAAATATACCTGGAAGCTAAGGCGGCAAGAAAAACACTCTTTCCGCGGTCATAAACCCACAAACGGACAACAACAAAAAAAACCCTAAAACGATAAAACAGAAACAAATACTAGGCGGATGAATGGAAAAGCAAATGATCCTAACAATCAAACTGGACCGCTGACCGAATCCAAACTCAACAATACTCCCTTACATAAAGTAAATATAAAGGACACTAAGGCAGCAAAGAACACACTCTTTTCGCGGTCACATGCAATAGAAAAAAACACTAAAACGATAAAGCAGAAACAAATACTAGGCGGATGAATGGAAGAGCAGATGATCCTATCATCCTAACAATCAAACTGGACCGCGAACCGAACCCAAACTCAACAATGCTCCCTTACAGAAAGTGTATATAAAGAACATGAATTGTTGAAGACTCACTTTTCTTTCTGCCTTGGATCATAAAATAAAAATCAAAGCTTTTCAATCGTTTCCCCTCCCCAAAACTTCAGATAAAGAAGAACAAGAATCAATTGTTATATTCTTATCCAAAACTAAACTTGTTTTCCAGCCATGAACCAAGAGGCTGTCATGGAGATGAGAGATGCATCAAGATCAATATAGCAAGGGACCACAATAATAAGATAATGGAATCAAATGCAAGCAATTGGGAACGTCGCATTTTAGGAAAAGAAAAAAAATGCAAATATGGCTTTTGCTAAACTAAAGAGACGTGCAAGGAGGAGAGAGTCATCATGAGCACATTATCATTTATTCAACTCTTATCAAACTGACAGATCAAGGAACTATAATCTTACAGAGAACCAAATAGAAACAAGTTAATAAAAATGAGTTGACTATTGAATAGAACGATCTTAGATCATAACAAGTCAACAACATCCAAAGATTTGAACTTTTAATCATCCATGAAAAAAATCAGAGCTTTTGCTTGAATATTTTCAAAAAACAGAACATATTGAACCAATTCCACATCAACAAGAGATAATAATTGGACAGGATCAGCAAAGTTTATCAGTTTAAGCTGAGCTAAAGTTCAATAACAGATCAAACGGACGATTAGTGAGTGTTGAATCATTCTTCCACAATCGTATTCAATCTAATAATCAGCTAAATCCTTAAAGAGAAACATAACTCACCGAAACACACAAACCGATTCTCTCCACTCCTTCAAGTTGGTCGAAGGCGAGGGAAGCCGACAGTGAGTAAATGGATTATGGAATCTCGTCAACAGGAAGAAAGAAAAAGACAGAATCTTACTCGACTCAGCACTAAGCCAGCAACACAGAATCCAATACCGAATCAACAAAAAAAAAAGGCGCTTAATTGAATGATTGAACTCAACGAAAAAAGTTGTCTTTTTGAAGTTTATGTCTTTGTCGATTTCTCTCCTAAAATCTTGAGTAGACGAAATTTGGAGTTTATGGTCTTCTCCTTCTGTGGTCTGATATTAAACCAACCCAATCATCTCTTGGTTTTTTACTAACCGTTGGATTTACATTCGCTTGACTTCTTGAAGTTATGTTAATAAGAAAATCAACGAAGGAGATTCATGTGGAGCAAGGTAAACGAATGTTCTTTGCCGTAGAGGATTTATATTGGCCTTGGTAAAAAATGAGGTGATGGGGTCCATCTGATGTTTGTTTCTATTTTGATTGGTCGAATGTTGCTCAGTGCTTACTACGTCAACGCAGCACAACGAAATTAATTAGATACACATTTTTAAAATGTTTGACCTAACCTAGTAATTCTTTTAAATTAATCGTTTTTATTATTATTTTAATTATTGTGGTACTTTTAAATGATTTTCTACAAACAATAGCAAAAATATTTGTTATATTATATATGAAATAGGAAAAGGTTTTAAATATTTTCTTAAACCAGTTACCAGTCATGTTAGTCTCTTTCGGCCGGTATTCTGCTAGACAGAAAAGAAGAATACACAATGTAATCATATAAATTATTAATCCGCATTGCATTGGTCTAAGGCTAATTGAGTGGGTCAATCTCATTTCATCTCGAGCTCTTTTGGGCTGAGTCAATCTTTTTACTGAAACGTTGTCTAAGCCCAAACAAAAATCATATTTCAAGAGAATCAAAGCCCAAGTTTAAAGTTTGACAGCGTCCTATCAATGATTTACAGGCAATTTTTTAAGCTAAATCACATTTACTATTGCATAATTTTCTTTAGTTATTCGTCTTAAGCACATATATCCAGTTTAACCGAACTAAAATGTGAAAACTAATCTCAAAATTAAAGGTTAAACAAAACCATAGTAAGTAACAAGCATAACACAAGTCAAAGACAAAAACAAAGCATCCTCATAAGAGGAGTGATAAACGTTCAACAAAACAAAAGACAGATCTCAAGTTTGCTTAAACGATAGCGTTTGCAGCACTAGCTATCCTCGGCCACAAGTCAGCACACTCCTTTCCAATAGGTCCAGTGATAGCAGATCCTAAATACATTACACAATGACACATTCATCATCACTACCAAGATAACATGATAACTTCAAATCAAACAAAACATTTCTGTATGAAATTTCTTACCTTTCATTTCACCCTTAGGATTCACAATGACACCAGCATTATCTGCAAAATCACAACTTTTTATAAGACTTGTGCACTTCAAAGACCACATGAATGATAGAAATGCTCACCCTCGAAGTACATGAAGACACCATCCTTTCGGCGCCATGGCTTCCTCTGCCTAACAATGACAGCAGGCAGAACCTTCTTACGTAGATCAGGTTTACCTTTCTTGACAGTAGCCATAACCATGTCACCAACACAAGCAGACGGTAAACGGTTAAGACGACCCTTGATACCTTTAACCGAAATGATGTAAAGGTTCTTGGCTCCAGTGTTGTCAGCACAGTTCACAGTGGCTGCCACTGGTAGACCCAGTGACATCCTGAACTTGTTACCAGAAGTACCTCCTCTTCCTATCAAACAATTAACAACATAAATCAACGCATACTAAACCCTTAAATCAATCTAAGTACAGCTCAAACGGTTAAGGCATCATCGGTATAAGAGTTCAATGATCTAAACAAGTTAATGGAACCGTATATTCAGCTGCATACAAGACAATCAACCAATACAGAATCACAAGCGTACATAAGAATAGCAGATCATAAGTACAGCTCAAAAGGCTAAGGGATCGTTAGTATGAGAGTTCAATGATCTAAATCAAGTTAAATGGAAACGTATATTCAGCTGCATACAAGACAATCAATCAATGAAGAATCACAAGCGAACATAGGAATGGTAAATCATGACATACGGGATGGTGACGATAAAAGAGACTGGGAAGGGATTGTTACCTCGCTTCGACATGGTTGCAGAGTAGCAGCTCTCCGACGGCGGTGAAGAGAGGATTTATATATGGTTATTATGTTAGGGTTTTCTCTACAACTTTTGTGTGCTGACTTGGATTTGATACTATGGGCCGGGAAAGCTTACGAAAAGCCCAATAATGCAATGCAGTTAGTTATCTAAGCCCGCTGAAATTCCCTATTTTCTCTTCACTATTGAGTTGTCGGTTTGGTTCGTTTTTTTCAGTTATAAAACTGAATCGAACCGGCAAACCAATATATTTTTATTTATCAATAAATAATATTACAAAATATGAATATGTTTTGGCTTCTAATTATATTTTTACATTTATCAATAAATAATATTACAATATACTTTGTGGAATCTAAACCTTGTTAATTTCTACATTTTAATTGGATATACTAATTATATTTTTATAGATTTAAGTATTTTTATAAATTGACCCAAAAAGGGTAAATTTTATGTTTTGGCTTCTAATTATATTTTTGTAGATTATTTTTGAACCGAATTAAAATCAAATACTTTATAACTAAACCAAATTAAAACTGAATCGAACTAAACCTAATCGAATCAAACTAAACTTAAACGAAACACAAACCAAACTAAGTTGGTTGAAGTTTTATAACCCATAATTAAACCGAAATTCCCACCCATAATGCAGTGCAGGAGGCGGTTACAAATCATTTAAGACACTAACACAAACCATCTTTATTTGAAGGCCTAATGTTTTATACATGTGAGATGTGACAGTAGAAATGAAATCTCTAGAACATTAACAGTGAGTTTCTTTGGTTAGCCAACCAAAACTCTCTTTTGGTCCAAAAAATCTTTGTCAACTTACCAGAAGAATCTGCTCACTTCAGATCATTTGACCTAGAAGAGAAGGAAATCGTAAGAGAAATAAAATCTGCGACCATAAAAGTTCTCACTTGGTTATGTTTTCTTAGTGTTTTACTCGTCTCATTTGCGCTTCACTGCCACCGTTTTGGGACCTGCATTACAAGATGTTACTAAACACTCTAACGACTGAATCATTCACATCAAATAGATTATAATGGATCAAAAGCTTTATGAAGAGCAAACTGTTTGATAAGGGGCAATTGATGCTACTGATCTCACGACTATATATTCTCACCTGGTTGTTTTTTAGCAGGAACAACCTTTCTTCTTTCTCCAGGCTTGGCTCCAGATCCTGACATAATCGTCACAATGCATAATTAGCCAAGAAACTTCAGTTTGGCAATGTTTATGAACCAATGTACTTTGCTAACTGGTATTTTGGTTCGGATCTCATACTGAACAAAGCAACGAGCTTAGATTGTGTGAGCAAAACAAGGAAGCAAGCCAGCGGTCTGTCACAAAGATTGGAACAATGAAGACAATGTGTAAACATAACTGACCTATTAGCTTTTTGTCTCTGCATAATTCGCTTCCGCAGCTACATCTAAATGCCTTCACGGGATGACTTTCATCACTGAAGTCTATCAAGTAATCCTGCGATTAAAAAAAACAGGTTATTTGAACGGAGTATGTGTACAACTCAAGAGTGAATAACAGTAGAAGACGTGTTTGATCCATCTCAATTCATTGAGATATGTACAATGGCAAAATCAACAGCATGCTCTAATATTTAGCTTTAGTGAAATATCCACAGTTACGCAAAACTTGTTAGCCAGGTAGCTTGTTCTTGGTACTTACCCATGTCAGTTCTTCCATGGCCTTCACGTCTCGAATGGTAAAAAAGGCAATCTGCAGAGGACCAGACCCAGAATTTCCTTAAGCTCGCTGATACTTACTTTCACAATCAGTGTCTTAAGGAAGATCAGGTTAGAGTGGGGAAATCATATACTTACATGATAATAATGTCTGTCAGGAGTCTCTATTTGTACCGGAATATCAATCAAGTTCGCATCCTCACATCTGCATCAACAATAAAGTTCAAAAGAACGATAAACTCAAGAAAAAACCAGAGCACAAGGAGAGTTGATTGGTACCTGTGATTAACAAACCTAGCGACATTTCCACAGATTGTGGCATCCAAACAGAGAGCTTCTTCATCTTTCAAATCCTTTTCAGCACCCCAGTCTGCATCCAGAGTTACAGGATATGTATGCCGTTCACTACTAGATTTTATATTCCGCTCGTACAACTCCGTGTTGGTCAATATTTCACCAATGTATTCACAGACAAAGGTTCCTTTCGGCAAGTCTTCCAGTGTTCTAATACCCCATCCTTTCCCTTCTTGTGTAAAGTACACCTGGAACATAGATTTTGCATGTCAAACATCAAGACATGAAGCAATGGTCGGGCATGTAGGAACTAAACTAGTATCTCCCAGAAATGTTACCTGCAGTTTGCACCTTATCCCTCTCTGTACTACTCGATTTCCACACAGCATATCACATCCACACTTTCTCCAGCATTCCTTAATGAACTTCCTGAGCAAATGTCCTTCACATTTGCCATGATCTCTCTCTAAAGGGCAGTCTTGGCAGTAAAATTTAGTGAAGGTATCTGGTGACTTTTTCATCTTAAGGCAAGTGTCCAGAAACTTCTCCTTTAGCAACCCTTCTTTGGTATAAGCATATTCTCCACTGGTTTCACGAGCACAAGCACACGGAAAAGCAGCTGAAAGACAGTCCCCCTTGCAGTTTGCGCAACAATCATCGTCGGAAATCCGAGCGAGAGACACATGCAAATAAGCATTTTGGTAGACAATGTTGTGAGGGATGTAAGTAAATTTTGGCACTTTCTCAGTCCCAACTTCATCAACCAAAGATATCTCAACGCTCTCTGAACCTTTAGTAATATCAGAAATGATGGTTTTATATTTCTTCTTGCGTACGGGCTGTGGCTGCTTCTGGACTTGCTCAATGGAGGAGGTTGCAGAACGGGTTTCATATACTTTTTTCAGAGTAGCAGGAGAGTCAGGACCAGAAAAACTCTTCCTTTTATTGGTGGTGCCATTAGATGAACCTTCACTTTGCTTGTCGTTTTTCTTGAGAGTTGCAGGAGGGTCAAGAACCAAAACATCCTTGCCTCTATTGGTGCCTTTAAATGAACTTTCAATTTGCTTATCGTCCTCATCTTCAAGAGAGTAAATAGCATCGATCAATGCCGTATAGTTATCCAATTTGATGAGACCCCAATTCTCACCATTCTCTGTCAGCAACTTCTTAAGCACAGGCAGTGTCTTCTCATCGGGAATTTTCAATTCTCTTGTTTTCTCACAAGCTTTGAGTACTCTCTCGTCGGTGAGCATCAGAGGTTGCATATCGAGATCACTTCCAAATCGAAAACAAACTGCAAATTTACACAAATAAAAACAAGTCAAGTGAAATTAGGATCCTGTTGATGGAGATGGATCGAAACACTAAGTCCTTTCTTAGTTATAATCATCATCAATCAAACAAAATCTCACAAATTAAAAACAAAATTAAGAAGCTGCTATGCCAATTCAGAAAACGGCAAATGCAGATTGAATTCCAGAACTCATTGAATCGGAGAGACCTAAAGTAATCCAAAATTCTCGGAATAAGAAATCACAATACGCAAAAACGAGTAAGAGATTGCAGAAACGAAGAACCTCAGTCACTGTTCAAGCGGAAGCTTCTGGAATTCAGCAATTGTGGAAGATAAGACAGCAGGTTGGATTTGCATGCAGATAGAATATCGAACCCTAAATAGTAGAGAGATCCACCATTCACAGAGGTTCTCCCATTCACCGGAGATAATGGAGTATCTTTTCTGAATTCCGATACAGAAAATAAGAAATGATTTTTTTTTTTTTTTTATCTCCAGTAGGTCCCGTGACTAAAGAGGCAAAAAGCGTGGCCTATATAAAGTAATGGGCCAACGCCGTCTTTGTAGGCCCAAAAGTAATAATAAAGTTGGGCCGGTTACAAAACATTCAAGCTTTGATTGTTTAAGTGGTTTTAGTTTTTGTCAACTTCTGTTTTTAATTTTTGTTTTTTGTTTTTTTTTTCTAAACCTGATTGGTGATTTATTTAGTTTTGGTTTTGTCAATAGTTTTTTTTCTTTAAATTGACTTAAAATCACAAATTGGTCTAATATTTTTAATCATTTATTTGATTTTATCAAATAGTTTGTATTAAAACTAATAACAAAACTTGTTAAAAAATGGGAATGAGTGTTTCTAGACCGGTTAGAAACAAGTTTAGCTAGTGTATTGTTTGGATAAGTTTAACTAGTGTATTTTTGATAATTTAGTTAGTATAATGTTATTTTTTGTCGTTATCATCAATAAATTCTAACATTTTATTAATTTTCATTAATTATCACTGACATTATACAATGCAATACATGATTAAATGTTATTTTCAAATAAAAATCTTCATCTTTTGTCATAAAAAAGAGAAAGATTATGTAGACCCATTTTGAATCTGATTTAAAAGTGGTTTGTTTTAGTGTATGTATACAATGAAATGAAGATCATCCACCCAAAAAAAAAAAATCTTCAACTAAAAGTATATTACAATTTTTAGTTAAAGTTATTTTTATACTTTGTTCATGTTTTGCTTATTTATTACTCAAAATCATTATGTTTTGCTGATTGAACGAATTAAGAAAAGAACTTTCTAACTTAGATGGAAAAAATTCTTTGGGAACTGATAAGTATACAAAAGTTCAAAAGAATATATTTAGTGGCTAATTAATCTATGTTCATTTCGTTGCACACATGGGTGAAATATGTTTTTTTTTGTCTCAGCCTATATTAAACTATAATACAAATAATATTATTAACTTGATGAGAAATTCAGTGAATTTTTTTATCAAAAGAAAGAATAATCCAATAATAGTAGAAAAATAAAAGAAGTTAAAACATTTTTCTCACACTTTTTATATTCAACTATGATATCTTAAGAATATATACAAATATATTATAAAACTTAGACACACATTTTGAAACGGTCGATAACGTTCCCGAACGTCGTCTTATCCAAGAACTGGAAAACGTACTCTAAAGCTCTAGTTTCTTCCAACGTTTGGCGGTCTCTCTCTATGGCCATCATGCCGATGACGTACATGTCACCATTGATAACGCGTATGGCCTTGATCTTTGCTTTGCCTGAAGTGATGACGATGTCCACGTGAATTTTCTTGTTGAGGATCTCATTCGCATCTTCCGTGTCCTTAGCATGCAAAGGATTTCCTCCGGCTCTGAACATGATTTATTTTCTCCAGTTTTTAAGACTTCGAAGGTAGCCAACAAGGCAAAGCACATGGAAATTTACCATAATTTGATCAAATGAAGTGTCTTGTTTTTAACATTCTCAAATGTGTATATGAAAATATAACAACTTCGAAGAAGAAATAAAAGAATTTGGTTCTTAATAAAATACTCGAGTTTTATTTTTGGTTTGTTCCGGTTTTGTTTCTGAATTGTTTTGGTTTTGTTTTCTTATTTGTAATCAAATCAACACATTAATAGAGCAAGTGTTTCTCCATGCGTTGACACATAAGCATTTTAAAGTCAAGAAAATGTGACACATCAATTAATGAAAACGTTAAAAACCAATCAAAACAAAACAAAAATACACATCATTTGACAAATCAATTGATGAAAATTTTGAAAAGCCAATCAAAACATAACAAAAATATACGTCATATTTTAATATGACTTAAGAGCTTAAGTGATTAAATTTAACGGTAGATATTCGATTATCAGGTTTGATTCGTTTTAGACTTTTCGTTTTTTGGGATTTAGAAAATATATCTTATTCAAGTTTTAACTATAATTCGGTTTATTTCGTTTTAGTTCAAGTTTTCATAATTTTAAAATTTTCGAGCTCAAAACAATAAGTTCACATTCGAGATAAAATAACAATTTTATTTTAGATTTTAACAAAACATAAAAAATAATCTACTAATATAATTTAGATTATAGATTTTTAATATAATTTCTAAATGTAATTAAAATATTAATATTAACTGAATTTTATCAGTTTGGTTTTATATAATCTTGTTTTGTTTGGTTCAGTATTAGTTTATTTTATATAGTATATATATACTATTGAGTTATTTTATGATTCAATTTGGTTTGGATTCTCGAAATTTGGTTTGAATTTGGAAAATTTTGTTCGAACCGTTTTGCTCATTTCATATTTTGTTTATGACATTTTGGTTTGTTTATAAAATTTAAGAAAATGAGAAGGGGTAATTAAACCTGAGACAATGATATGATTTTTTTTCTCAAAGAGAACAAATAAAAAAGTAAATGAGAAAACTTTTATGGTATGAATAGAAATGAGAAGAAGATTAATTTTTAAAATGGAAAGATGATAAGTATGTAAATTAATAGGAAGTTTTCGATATTAAAAAAATATAAAAAAATATTAAGATATAAAATAATATTAAATACAAAACTAATAATAATTTGGTGGATAATATATAGAAAGTTAATACATAAATTATTATTTTTTAGTTATTAAGATGTCATGTCTTGTCGTAAGAGATTAGATATAGTAGAAATCAATAATAAACTTGTATATGTTAATTAGTTTATAAACAAACACGGTTAAAAAGAAAAATGAAAAGGTAAAATAAATGAACATATAAATTAAAAAATATGTTTATCAATGCACAAGATTGATTTCAAAAGTATATATATAATTTTTCAATTAAGAAAATATTAGATTTATTTGCGAAGTTCCTTAATCATCATTAACAAACTAATCGTTCATGAAACAAACAAAAATTAAGGGTATAATTTTTTCAAAAATATATGAATTGAACAAGATAAGATAGAATTTTGAACAATCCAAATTTAATAATACATGAAAATCTAAAAGAATTTTCTGAAAAAGTAAACGTACATATAGAGATTCAGTGATGTATAAACTAAATATATTCTTTATCTATTTTTTGTACATTGTAAAATTTTCAAATTTTTGTATGATTTTGTATAATACTTTTATCCAACTTTTTCATTAATAACAAAAATAACATTTTCTTTTTAAATAAATCAAATGTATAAATTCAGATAATAAAATTAATAAAAATTTAGAAAACTGAGATCCAAATAAATACTAAAATAAATTTATATATAATTATTTTATGTTATAATATTTGCAGCGTAGCGCGGGAATTAACCTAGTTTGTTTAATATAATTAATGTTTTTCATAAGAAAAAAAAGAAGGAATAGAAAAAAACAAAAAACAAACAAATTTCCCTATTCTTTTTCATTAATTTTTAGTGACATTTTATAATATAATACATGATTAAATGTTGTTTTTAAATAAAAATCTTCATCTTTTGTCATCCGAAAGTATATGTAGATCCATTTGAATATTATTTTTAAAGTGGTTTGTTTTAGTGTATATATAAGACAAAATGATGATTATCCACTCAAATAAAAAAAAATTATTCAATTAATAGTATATATTTATAATTTTTAGCTAAGTTATTTTATATTTTGCTCATATTTTGCTTATTTTTTTGCTCAAACTCATTATGTTTTGTTGATCGAACGAATTAAGAAGAAAACTTTCTAACTCTCTTGGATGGGTAAATATTTGTGGAACTGATGAATATACAAAAGTTTGAAAAGGTATAATAATGGTTAATTGTCTAGGTTCACTCGTCACACATGGTAAAATATATCTTTTTATCTCAAGTTGTATTTAACTACATAAAAAATGATATTATTAAATCTATGAGTAATTCAGTAGGTTTCTAAACCAATGAGAATGTTTTAATAATAGTAGAAAAGTGTCAAACAAAACATATTTCCACCTTTTTACAATTCAACATGGATATCTTAAGAATATATAACAAAATATATTATAAAAGATTCTTAATTTGGGTATAGAATTTAAAAGTAGCATTGAGTATCTTTCTTTGAGTATCATTTTGTTTTAAAATATGTTTAACAAAAATAGAGTCAAATATAACAATATTACAATACCGTAAACTCCATGTGGACATCATCATCACTTCAAGTGAAGTGACGATGAAGGCCATACGCGGCATCAACGGTGATGTTTACGTCATCCGCGTGATTGCCATAGAAGAAGATCGCAAAGCGATGGAAGAAGCTGGAGCTTCATAGAGTGTTTTTGAATTCTTGGACAAGACGGCTTTGAAGAACATTATCGACCGTTTCAAAGCATGTGCCTAGGTCTTATTATGATTTATAGTATGAAACTTTAATTAATAGATGTGAATCTGTAGAAATAAACTTTAGGATGTGATCGTGTCATAGTAATATTTATATATATAAATATTTCCTGATTATAAATTAATATCTTTTAGAGGTTTATTTCTTTTCAGAGTTTTAAGCATAACAAATCAATGTGTTTTCTTTTCTTTATATAAATGCATGAGCAATGACTTTGAGATCATTGCTCAGGTTCAGATCTGTTTCAATACATGGAATTCTACAATTGTATTTGAAAATTGCAATCCGCAAGAAATTTATACCAGAATCTGCAAGAAAACTCAATCTTCGTGGATTTTTTAGGTTGGTGCACTAAGAAGTACAGTTCTGACGATCTCCGGTATCAAGGAAGCTCCTTGACAATGGCTGCAACATGAGAAAATCAAACCATACAAGAGATATGAATAGAAAGAAGATATATTTTCATCAACTTGTTTCAAAAGGCTTTTCCATTTACTGATGAATTAACAATGTTTTACCGCATTAGTGGCATAATGCTTTATACTATATTTATCAAGATCATATATTGCAGTTTAACAAAAGTAAATCGTATGACAAATAGAGAGTGTTGTAGTTTTTCAGTTTATATAACAAATGTAACAAAAGTAAGCTTGAAATAGAGAGAGTGATGTAGTTTCATTTTAAGTATAAATACATGTAATTCTCTATGAGTTAATTCAACAAAAATTTCATAGAAACAAACAAACATTTCATTTTATCAGAACTATGGCAGAAAATCGCCCTGTGATTTGCCTTGTTGGCTACGTTGAAGGTCCTAAGAATTGGGGGAAATAATTCATCTTTAACTAGTGTATTGTTTGAATAAGTTTAACTAGTCTATTGTTTTGATAATTTAATTAGTGTAATGTTATTTTTCACCGCTATCATTAATGAATTCCAACATTTTCATTAATTTTCATTAATTATCACTTAAATTTTATGATACAGTACATTATTACTACTTACCACTTATATTTATAATATGTGATTAAATGTTATTTTCAAATAAAAAAATCTGCATATTCTGTCATCAAAAACGTTTAGTAGACCCATCTGAATTTGATTTAATAAGTGGGTTGTTTTAGTGTATGTATACAATGAAATGATGATCATCCACCAAAATAATTAAAAAATCTTCAATTAAAAGTCTATATTACCATTTTTAGTTAAAGTTATTTTTATACTTTGCTCATGTTTTGCTTATTTTTTTTTATCATAATCATTATGTTTTGCTAATTGAACGAATTAAGAAGATAGCTTTCTAACTTAGATGAGAAAATTTATTTGGGAACTGCTGAGTATACAAAAGTTCAAAAAATATTATTTAGTGGCTAATTAATCTATGTTTATTTGGTCGCACACATGGGTGAAATATGTCTTTTGTCTCAACCATATTAAACTATAATACAAATAATATTATTAACTTGATATGAAATCCAGTGAGTTTTTTTACCAATAATAGTATAAAAGAGTCAAAAATAGAAGATAAAACATTTTTCTCACACTTAATATTCAACTATGATATCTTAAGAATATATACAAATATATTATAAGACTTAGACACGCACCTTGAAACGGTCGATAACGTTCTTGAACGTCGTTTTATCCAAGAATCGGAAAACGTACTTTGAAGCTCCAGCTTCTTCCCATTCTTGGTGGGCTATCTCTATGGCCATCATGCCGATGACGTACATGTCACCATTGATGACTCGTATGACCTTGATTTGACGATGTCCACGTGGGTTTTATTGTTGAGGATCTCCTTCGCATCTTCCGTGTCCTTAGCATGCATATGATTTCCTCGGGGCTCCGAACATGATTTATTTCCTCCAGTTTTTAAGACTTCGAAGGTAGTCAACAAGGCAAAGCACATGGAGATCTACCATAATTTTGATCAAATGAAGTGTATTGTTTCTAATATTCTCGAATGTGTATATGAAAATATAACAATCTCGAAGAAGAATAAAAGACTTGAACCAATAAAATACTCGAGTTTTGTTTTCGGTTTGTTCCGGTTTTGTTTCCGATTTGTTTCAGTTTTGTTTTCTTATTTGTAATCGAATCTGTTTAATATAATTAATGTTTTTCATAAGAAAAAGAAGGAATAGAAAAACAAAACAAAAAACAAACAAACTTCCCTATTCTTTCGTTAATTCGTTTTATGACAGAAACATGTTCTAGCTCTTTGACTAGATCTTTAAAATCTTACATCCAAACAAAACAAAGGTAATCTCAAAAAGTCAAATAAATGTCTGTCATGTTGAAGTCTACAGCTTTTATAACCAAATTTCCGTTGAAGACAGTAAACAAAAAAAACAACGGTCAAGATCTTATCATGTCTAAAAACCACAACCTTCTTCCTCATCTCACGCTCCATCTTTCCTTCTTTTTATTCTCCTTCTCAATCTCTTCTCAACTGATCGTATAATCATTCACGAGAGACGTGTGGAAAAAGAAAGCTCCTAACTTTCTTGACCCCCACGCTTTCTTGGGAAAGATTAAAACGTATCCACAATGGGTCGGCTCAAATTTGCATGTCCTGTTCTTGAGATCAACTTAATATCAGCACAAGATCTAGCCCCCATTTCAAGAAACATGAAAACGTATTCCGTCGCATGGATCAACACCGATCCAATGAGAAAACTCACGACTTGTGTCGATCAAAGTAACCGAGCTAATCCAATATGGAACGAGAAATTTGTGTTTCGTGTTAACGACAAGATTCTTGACCTCGACGCATCAGCTATTGTGATTGAGATTTACGCAGCGGCCTGGGCCAAAGACGCTCTTGTTGGTACTGTTAATGTTCTTCTTAGCGATCTCTTTGCTCCTTGGTCTGGTTTCGGTGATGGTGATGACGGTGGTGGTGGGAACAACAATATGAGACTTGTGACGCTTCAGATTCGTCGTCCTTCTGGTAGGCTTCAAGGGTTTTTACGGTTAGGTGTTGCACTTCTTGACGGTGGTCAACGGAGTATGCCGTTATCGATTGAGGTTTTCGATGGGAGTAGAAGAGAAGGTAAGAGACATCAAGAAGTGTCGAAGATGATGCATCGAAGGACGAATAGTGATCAGACGGATTTAACGACGTCGTCTAACGATTACGGAGTAAAAACAGGGGTGGTTCCCGGCGGAGCAAGATTTTCCAGCGCCGGTGGTGGTGGTGGTGGTGGTGGTCATGTTGGTGTTGGTGCGGATAGTATGGTTAATGGTTCTTCGCTTTGTAACTCTGATATTGGACCATCAGCGTCTGTGGTTGCGGCTGCGATTGCGCAAGGGCTTTATAATAGACAGAAAACCGCGGTTAAATCGGTTGCGGTTGCGGCTAAAGAGGATGCAAGTTCGATTCTTGAAGGGAAGACAGAAGGGATTGAGCATAGAGTTGAGCGGTGGAGAGCAGAGAAAAAAGGTGGTGGGACGGTTGCGGTTGAAGGATCGAGTGATGAGTCTAGTGGTAAAGAAGGAGGAGGGAGGAGGCGGAGGAGGAGGAGGCGAAAGGAGAAAGAACGGCGGAGAAACGGTGAGAGTAAAAAAGGGTTGTTTTCATGTTTTGGAAATGTGTTTGGATGTGAGATTTCGATAACTTGTGGCGGTGGAAGCGGTGGAGAAGGAGACAGCAGCAAGAAGAGACATAATAACAAAGTAGTAAATCTTAGTGCTGTAGATGAAACGTTTAGTCATTCTGCGACTTGAGGAGAAGAAAAAAGTGTGTATAATTTTTATTTTCTTTTGGTGGTGTAAACGTTTGGTTTGATGGGTTATAAATCGTGAAAATTTGAAAGGTATGATGAGGTGAAACGTATGAATAAAGCTTACCTTTGCATTCAAGAAAGTTCAATAACTTTTTTTTTTTAAAATGGCTCAACAAAAATGTTTCCCAAAAATAAAACCAAACTCATATAACAAAAATAATATTTAATTAAGTGATATAAAAGAAAAATATTAAGTTTGCATCATATTATTTTGACTCGTGATGGTTTTCGTAGTGAATGTTTTTCAATCGATTTTTCTCATTTCGTTAGGATTTCGGGTTTTGGATTTTTTAAACTTTGTTGGAGATTTGAGATCATTAGGGCTTTTTAAGTCTGTAGCATATCCGAAAATGATTTAGGAGAATTAATAGTGCTTCTTTTTTTGTCGGATTATAAAGTTTAGGTTATTGGGTATGTATTTGGGTTTGAGAGAACGTCCTCTGAGGTTTTAGATTGTTGATGTTATCGTTCGATAAGCCGTGGACTACGTCGATCTATCTCGTTTCTAGATCTTTGCGGGTGTCAAAATATGCAAGTTTGGTATGTTTTTGTTATTTTCTGGTTTTTTCGATCTATGTCTTTTATAGTTGTAGGTTTATCAATCTTTTATGGACTTTTGTTTTCGGGGATGTTTTAAAATATATAAATCCACCAGTTTAGTTTTCGGAGAATGTTTTATCTTATGTCGATCCTTATATCTCAAAATCGCATCCTTACTTGGTTAATAAAAGTGCCTTAAAATGAAAAAAATATTAAGTAGGAATGGAACAAGAAAATCTAAAATATATAAATTTTATATAAAAAATCAAAATAAATATAAATAAGATAGTTAAAAAAATATTGGTACGGTAGAAAATTGGTTATTGTTATTCGGTTCCGGTTTAATATTGTGTTTATATTAAAACACTGAACCGTTCTTCTCTCTATCTACTTCCGATAAACCTCACTCGATTTTCTTCAGTGCATTCACTCTTGTCGTCAGTTGAAGTTCAAAATCCGGCGACGAGCCGGAGAAATTATCAGTCAAATCCATATTAAGCTTCTGCAATGGAATGGTCTTCATTCTGTCGTTGAATTTCACTTGCGATGGATTTCATTTCCGCTTCTTCTTCTTCAATCTCTTCGCCCTTTTTCACACACTTGTCTCCGCTTTCTCTCACGCCATGTATAGTATCGTTAAAACCCAGATATCGAGTCAAAACCCGAATTTTTTTGTCTAGAGAATCCAAGAGATCTAAGAAACTTGTACCCATTAGAGGCTGCTTTGTTTTTTCCGGCGTACATGGGAACTTCTCGAGCTTGAACCAGTCTGAAGACGTGAGTAAAGTTGAGCTTGTGCCATCGTGTGGGTATAGCGCAAAGACGAGAGAGAGTGTAATACAGTTTATATCAAAGCCTTTAGTTTACGCTTTGTTTTGTATTGCAATCGGGTTTTCACCAATCCACTCGTTTCAAGCCCCAGCTTTAGCTCTGCCCTTCCTCAGTGATGTGATACGGAAGAGAAAGAAAGAGACTGTGAGAGAAAAAGATATGGTTTTGAACTCAATTGATCATGAGTTCTCGGGTTATACTCAGAGATTGTTAGAGAAAGTTTCGATTCTACTCAAGAGTATTGACAACGTCAGAAAGGAAAACGGAGATGTTGCTGAAGTGGGAACGGCTTTGGATGCAGTAAAGGTGGAGAAGGAGAAACTAGAGAAAGAGATAATGAGTGGATTGTATAGTGATATGAGGCGGTTTAGGAAAGAGAGAGATGTGTTAATGAAACGAGCAGATGGAATTGTAGATGAGGCTCTAAGATTGAAGAACGAGAGTGAAAAACTGTTGACTAAAGGTGATAGGGAGAAAGTAGAGAAATTGGAAGAGAGTGTGGATATAATGGAGAGAGAGTACAACAAGATATGGGAGAGAATAGATGAGATTGATGATATTGTTTTAAAGAAAGAGACAACAACATTGAGTTTTGGGGTTAGAGAGCTTATTTTCATTGAAAGAGAGTGTGGAGAGTTGGTTAAGAGCTTCAACCGAGAATTGAAGCATACAAGTTTTGAGAGGTGATGATATTATTCTGCCTTATCTTTAACTGAGAATTTGGTCACCCTTTTGATGATAGATATCTCATTGCATGCACTTCTAATGGTGATAGTAAAAGGCACTTCTAGAGTACCAATTTATCTTGTTTATGCTCGTACGCTTAGTTTAAGTATCTTTTAGTTGGATTTTCTATATGTCTTAGTCATGTGTATGCTTTTTGTTTTTCCCTCTGGCAAAAATGTTTCAGGTTACACTTAAACTATCAATTGATTTTCTGTTTGTAGTATTCCTGAAAGCTCCGTTACGAAACTCCCAAGGTCTGAGATTAAGCAGGAATTATTGAACGCTCAAAGAAAGCACTTGGAACAAATGATACTGCCTAATGTTTTGGAACTAGAGGAGGTTGATCCCTTGTTCGATCGTGATTCAGTGGATTTTTCTCTACGCATCAAAAAACGCCTTGAGGAATCGAAAAAGCTGCAGAAAGATCTTCAGGATCGTATCAGAGGACGTATGAAAAAGTTTGGTGAAGAAAAGCTATTTGTTCTAAAAACTCCAGAAGGTGAAGTTGTCAAGGGCTTTCCTGTTGCTGAGGTGAAGTGGATGTTTGGAGAGAAGGAGGTGGTTGTTCCGAAAGCTATCCAGCTCCATCTACGCCATGGTTGGAAGAAGTGGCAGGAAGAAGCAAAGGCAGATTTGAAACAGAAACTTTTAGAAGATGTTGATTTTGGTAAACAATATATTGCGCAGAGACAGGTAAATTTTGGCTTATGATATGTAAATTCACTAGACAACAAATATGTACCATGCTTTATATTTTTCATGGTAGATAAATCACGATCCTAGTATTGTGAGTTAGCATGGCTAACCAATAGATTTGTATCATTTGGTGATGACAACCTCAAGAAGTACCTTGGTTTTGGTAGATTCTGTAGGCTTTTTATTGAATACGCAAGTTCGTGTGTTGTCATATTAACAAGCTATCAGGTAAATCAGTTTACTTGGCCTAGCAAGAAGCACTCTTTTTTGTACACCATTGATTGAATCTTTTTTATTGTTTGATCTTCGTGGAACTGAGATGATAGCTGTAACGCTTAAGATGAGACAGGTTTAGTTGTAAAGTTTATGTACGTCTGTGTGTTTTGCAGAGCTTATTTGCACATGTACGTATTGATCATTCACCAATTAGTTACTGATATGTTTTTCTCTCTGAAGGAACAAGTTCTCCTGGATCGAGATAGAGTTATTTCAAAGACTTGGTATAATGAAGACAAAGATAGGTGGGAGATGGACCATATGGCTGTTCCATATGCAGTCTCAAGGAAGCTGATTGACAGTGCCAGGATTAGGCATGATTATGCTGTAATGTATGTTGCACTAAAAGGAGATGACAAGGAGTACTACGTTGACATCAAGGTAGACGAATTAAAGTCCTAATTTATTTGATAAATTTCTAATTTTAGGTTTCTAACTCTTTTCTATGATTGTAGGAATATGAGATGCAATTTGAGAAATTTGGAGGGTTTGATGCTCTATACCTCAAAATGCTTGCTTGTGGAATCCCAACTTCTGTTCATCTGATGTGGATACCCATGTCAGAGCTAAGTCTTCAGCAACAGTTTCTATTGGTTACAAGGGTGGTTTCTCGAGCCTTTACCGCATTGAGGAAGAGTCCGCTTGTATCAAATGCAAAAGACATTTTATTAGAGAGAGTAAGAAATATAAACGATGACCTTATGATGGCGGTCGTTTTTCCAGTTCTCGAATTTATCATTCCTTACCAGGTATTACTTTACTCTCTCTGGAGTTTTTTTATATTCCTGTTTCCATGAATCTAGTCTTTCCTTTTAATTTTTTTTGACTTTTCTTACACAGTTAAGGCTGCGTCTGGGAATGGCTTGGCCGGAAGAAATAGAGCAGTCTGTTGGCACAACATGGTACTTAAAATGGCAGTCTGAGGCAGAAATGAACTTCAAGTCCCGCAATACAGAAGATTTTAAGTGGTTCCTCTGGTTTCTAATTCGAAGTTTCGTGTACGGGTTTGTTTTGTATCATGTTTTCCGCTTTCTGAAAAGAAAGATTCCAAGAGTTCTTGGCTATGGACCCTTCCGTCGAGATCCAAACGTGCGGAAATTTTGGAGAGTGGTATGCAACTTTCCTTTTTCCCTATACTTCTCTTCCCTACTCTCTCAATTTTTAGTGAGCAGTGTAGCTAGTATTACACCAATCATGTTTGTTGATCATTCAGGTTCCTTACACTAACAGTTAATTACCAAAATTTTGTTTTGCAGAAATCATATTTTACTTTTAGAAGAAGGAGAATCAAGCAAAAGAGAAGGGCTGGAATCGACCCTATAAAAACTGCATTCGAGAGAATGAAGAGAGTGAAAAATCCACCAATCCCATTAAAAAACTTTGCTAGTATTGAGTCTATGAGAGAAGAAATCAACGAGGTTGTGGCATTTTTACAAAATCCGAAGGCATTTCAGGAGATGGGTGCCCGAGCACCTCGGGTATGTTGCTTTATGGTTGTGCTTACCATGTAAGACTGTCCAATTTTAAGCAGCATTAATTCCTAGGAAGTGTTTTTTACATTGCAGGGAGTTCTTATTGTTGGTGAGAGAGGAACGGGAAAAACGTCACTGGCTCTGGCTATAGCTGCCGAAGCAAGAGTGCCTGTTGTTAATGTTGAAGCTCAAGAGTTGGAGGCTGGACTATGGGTTGGCCAAAGTGCAGCGAATGTCAGGGAACTCTTTCAAACTGCAAGAGACTTGGTTAGATGCTTCGCTCCGTGTTGTTTTGTTGATTCATAGATAATTAATTTTCTCTCATGATGATCAGGTTTCGAATCTTATGTAACATCAGTTTCATGCCGTCTTATGTTCTGATGTTTACTGTGATTACTAGGCACCTGTTATCATATTTGTTGAGGATTTTGACCTCTTTGCTGGTGTACGTGGGAAGTTCATACATACAAAACAGCAAGATCATGAATCTTTCATTAATCAGCTTCTTGTTGAACTTGATGGGTAAGAGCCAATTGCTTTGTTGATTGAAAATTAAGACAATATTTGTAGTATTCATATCTGCTTCTCAAAGTGTTACCTTTAACGCAATATGAATTGGTGCATTAGAAACCTACGTAGCTTCTCCTTTCTCCAGTTCACTTTTCTGATGTCAATCCAATTTATAATTTACACTTTTGCAGCTTTGAGAAGCAGGATGGCGTAGTTTTGATGGCTACTACACGGAATCATAAGCAGATTGATGAAGCGTTAAGAAGGCCAGGTCGTATGGATAGAATATTTCATCTTCAAAGTCCAACTGAAATGGAAAGGGAGAGGATTTTACACAATGCTGCAGAAGAAACCATGGACAGAGAACTCATTGATCTGGTGGATTGGCGTAAGGTGATTTTAAGCTGTGCGAAGTTTTTATATATGCTAGCGATTATATATGTTTTACTACTGATTAATTTATTCTACACCTTCAAAGTTTTGGTGAGTTATTTCTGGTTTGCTTGTCAGTGTTCTATCACGTCATGTTTCTTCTTTCTTGCTCTTTCATATATTATCTCTTCCTAGAATTGCATTATTTGGTTCCACTATCTCGGTTAGTTAACAGTTCATGGTTACAGGTTTCAGAGAAGACATCTTTATTACGACCGATAGAACTGAAACTTGTTCCAATGGCTCTCGAGAGTAGTGCCTTCAGGAGCAAATTTCTGGACACAGATGAACTTCTGAGTTACGTTAGCTGGTTTGCGGTAAACAATCTGTCATCATCTTAGCCTTTAGTCTAACCATTTTTGATCATTTCTAAGCTTGGTTTCATCAGGTGATTCCTTTTTTCTTTTCTGACAGACGTTTAGCCATATAGTGCCCCCATGGTTGCGGAAAACTAAAGTTGTCAATAAAATGGGCAAAATGCTTGTTAATCATCTTGGACTTAACTTAACCAAAGAAGATTTGGAGAATGTGGTTGATCTGATGGAACCATATGGACAAATAAGCAATGGAATAGAACTTTTGAACCCTCCTGTTGATTGGACAAGGGAGACAAAGTTCCCACATGCTGTCTGGGCTGCTGGTCGTGCGTTGATCGCACTTCTAATACCAAACTTCGATGTTGTAGATAATCTGTGGCTTGAGCCTAGTTCCTGGGAAGGAATTGGGTGCACAAAAATCACCAAGGTCACAAGTGGTGGCTCTGCAAGTGGGAATACGGAATCAAGATCATATCTTGAAAAGAAGCTCGTTTTCTGCTTTGGATCTCACATTGCATCCCAAATGCTTCTTCCTCTTGGAGAAGAAAATTTTCTTTCGTCCTCAGAAATAACACAAGCGCAAGAGGTAAACTCTTTCTACTCATTTTCAGTAGCCTGGTGACTAAATACTTACAAAGTGTCGTCGCTCATATGATTATAATTTGCGGCATGCACCACAGATTGCAACACGCATGGTGCTTCAGTATGGCTGGGGACCCGATGACAGTCCTGCAGTCTACTATGCCACTAATGCGGTAAACGTCTGTCTTATATTCGACATTAGTATTCATTTCCAAGAATAGTTGTCTGAAACCACTGAACCAAATTGCTAGATATATTATAACTTTGATGATTCGATCTTGCATTCAGTTTCCGTTCATTCTGATGTCTCATCTGACACCTGATTGACTTCAATCGAGCAGGTATCAGCTTTGAGTATGGGAAACCATCACGAATACGAAATGGCCGGTAAAGTCGAAAAGGTTTGTTTTGCTCTCTAGTTTTCATAACTACTGAGCCTTTAACAGTTTTCTTCCAGCTTTGGTTAAAGCATTGTCCAAGGCTCTAATGTCATATTATTCCTCTACAGATATATGACTTAGCGTACGAAAAGGCCAAGGGAATGCTCATCAAAAATCGTCGTGTCCTTGAGAAAATCACTGAGGAGCTGCTCGATTTTGAGATATTGACCCAAAAGGTAAAATCTTCACGATGCTGGAACCATTATGCAACTGAATATTAGAGTGAAGCATGTTCCAAACAAAAAAATCGTATCATTTTGGTTTTGTTTGCAGGATCTAGAAAGACTTGTTCATGAAAATGGCGGGATTCGGGAGAAGGAACCTTTCTTTCTCTGTGGAACCAATTACAACGAGGCAAGTATTCACAAGTCACAACCATCAATCCATATCATTATCGAACAAAATAAAAACTTAACCATTTGAAAACCTTGAACCATTTGTATAGATCACAGTCACATTGCCTTGATTAGAAATGGAAAGTCGTATGCCTTTTAGAAGTTGTGAAACAAGTTCATCTTCTTTCTACTCATATCTCTTGTATGGTTTGATTTGCTCCTGTTGCAGCCATTGTCAAGGAGCTTCCTTGATTCCGGAGATTCGTCGGAAACTGTACTTCTTAGTGCACCAACCTAAAAAAAGCCAAGAAAATGATTTACATATGGAGTTTTGTTGCAGATTGGGCAGGTTGGATCTGATGGTAGCCGTAGCCATAGTTCTAGTTTCATTCATGACTTATGCTTCAGAGCACCTCGGAATCAGATGGTTCCTCAAAGGTCTAGAAGACCGTGACACGACAAGAACAAAGTCAATCTACTTCCTCTGCTGACATCAAAAGTTTGTCGCAATGCACAACTCGCAACTCTTTATTCTGTTAGGACAGCTCTTGAGTTTTGTATTCTTGTGTTATTATTACATCATTATTCCAGTCATATGACAAGAAAATCGTGAATAAAGTTAGCAACGAGAGTAGATTCAGTTAGTAAAGGTCTGTTAGTAGTTTTCGGCTATCTAATTCGATTTTTGTTGGGAAGGATCTTCTTTCCCGATAAGATTGAATTTAACATGGTTTGGATCCCATCCTAAAAAGATGTACGACCTCACGGCCCCAAATCTCATAGTCATTCAAAAAAAAAATCATAGATAAAGTTGGTAAATTTATCGCGTGTTCATTCATGTTTCTTACAACAAGTTTTATTTGGTTTTGAACATAAAACATTAGATAAACTGTGTGCCTTAAGGCATAGTCCGGTAGAAATAAACCTCCATCTGTCCAGAAAACCTCTTAGCTATCAGCCTCGACTTACCACCTGGTCCGTAAGATAAACTGATAGTCGTTGGATCGACACCGATAGTATTAAACATGTAAAACTCATTAGTTTTATGGATGGTGAACGTACTGTCACTTCTTGACTTCCATCCGTTGAGAACCACTTCACCTTCTAAAGTTGTTTTATTCTGAACAACTCTCCAAAACCCGGACTCACCGCAAGGACCGGGGTTTACAAACTTTATGTTAAGCTCGGTTGATTCATGTATGACGAAACCTGATGTTGATGGTGATAATACAAACATAACTGGTGTGGGTGGTATAGTTGGATTAGTGAACATTACCGGTTGTTGAGGGCATGGATACTTATCAGAAGATCCCATATTCATTCGGCAAATCCACATGTTGTAATTCGAGGTCATGAAGCTTATGTAATATGGGACGTAGGCCCTAACCGGCTCTCCTTCGGCATCATAAACTACGTCGGTCCCTTCACCAACAACAACATGTGTTGTTGTTGTTAGTGCAACTAGCAAGATAGAGACTATTATTAGTCGGAATGTTTTCATCTTTTGTGTTGTTTCTGGTGTTCTTGCTTTTGTGTTGAGAGTTCGTTTTATAGGGTTATTTTTCTACTCCACAAGTTGAATTTCTATGTATGCATTATCTTTTTGCCTTATAATCTGGATCTGCTTACGGGTGGAACTTAGCCGAAACTACCTACTAGATAAGAAATGATTAAACTAGTGATATCTAGTCCTCTGTTGTCGAATTGTTAAAATTGTGTTTTTTTAATCTTTTTAGTTTGTCTATATACGGTTTATCCTAATATGTTAGAACAATATAATAAGTCTCGGTGGATCAACTTCAACAAATTTAGTTATAAATGCTTTATTTTATTTTTTTTCCTCGGATCATGATGGATTTTGTTTTCGAATGTCTTGATTTGTTTTTAGTTGCCTTTTAGTTGATGCTTGGATGCTAATTGGCTAAGTTTGTTTTAGTTCCGAAATTTATCTTTTAATTTGTTGGCTTTTGAATTATTTTTTTTTTTTTTAGTTTAGACTCTTGAAAATTATACTTTACCATGTTGACTATTATAATGATTTTAGTAATAAAAACTCTATAAATTAATAATGTTATTATTTTGATATTTTATTAATTTATATATATATATAATTAATTTGATCGAATTATATCTTTAAATATTATTTTTATTTGAAACAATAGGTTTTCATTGAATAAACATTTTCTAGATTTTTTTCTTTATTCAAAATTAATTCTATTTGAATATTTATATTTTCTATTTTAATATTACTTATATTCTTTTTGTTTTTTTCTGAATACGGACTTAAAAATTGATTATCTCACATATTTATATGAATAAAACATCATTTGTATTAAAGATAATTGAGTTTTATATTTCTTTATTTAGCATCATATCTTTTTATTTTAAAAATTATAAAGTTAATAATAAATATTAAATATGTAAAGAGTTGTATGAGTACAAGAAATATATTTCATATTTGCATAAGTTTTTATATGCTATTTATTGATGTATAGTATTTATGAGACTATACATTTACATAGAATTTTTCAAACAAAATATTACTTTATTATCCTATCGAATTGTGTTATTTTGAATCGACCCAATTCAAAACTAGACAAATTTATTAATTTATCGTAATGTTAACAAAAAAATATATTAATTTATCGTAATTATTAATTTATAGAGTTTTTACCGTATAATAAACTGAAATTAATTAATATTCATCTTTGATTGCCATTTATTCTTCAGTTGGGTTGGTGGTTTGGTATTATCAAGTTATCTTATTCGGTTTGGTTTAATTTAAGGTTATCTGAGAGGTTCGGTTTAGATTGATTTCTCAAGGACCTCGATCGAGGTGGTCAAACAAAATTGAGCTCGGTTTGGTTCATGTTGGTTTAATTTGGTTTCCATCTCCACTGTTGATCACTTGATCTTTAGAAACGAGCGATTAAAAGCTATGAACTTATATGTGGAGTGGATGGAGAGAAGAGAATTGTTTCAGAATTTTGTTCGATTCTTTCTGTGCATAACATGATTACTTAATCATGGCGAATCTGCTCCATCTTCAGCTATCTTCTCCTTCTGTAGCTTCCGTCAGACGCAGATACTGTACGGTGAATTGCGAGATTGATCTCTGTAGAAATGTCTTGAACCGCAGCTCCGTCGAGTGCCGCGCTTCTCGCGGTGGACGGTTCAGATTCCATGACGAAGATGAGCTCTATCGAGACGGAGGGTTTACTGGATTTGAGTTTGGGAAGAGAAAGAAGAAGAAACCGTGGTGGTTCCACGATGATGACGATGACGAGTGTGATGATTTGATGGATGAAGAAGAAGACTGGAGTATGGGTTTTGAGGTCTTTCTCACTCCTATAGACTTCATCACAAAAAGTTGCTCACTTTCGATTTGTAATGGGTTTTTTTTTGGTATTAGTTCGCTAGCAAATTTTGAGGTTTTGTTCCAATTGTAGGTGTTAAGGACTTTAAGCTGGATGCTTGCACCCATTGGCATATCTTTGCTTCTAGGAACAGATTCAGACATGGGTTTAATGGCATTAGCAGTTCCTCTTGTGCAGTCTGTGTTGTCCCTTGTGTTTAGTAAGGTATTGAGCAGGCCAAGTGTTAGACCTATAGAAAGAACCAGAAGAGGAACGTTTTCAAGAACAAGGAAAGCTAGGCAAGCAAAAAACATGGGTGGTGGTGTGGATAAGGGAGGATACAAGTCATGGATTGTAGGAGATGCTGATTGTAACAGCACAGGTTCTAGCTATGGAGGTTGGGATGATCTAGATAAGGGAAATGAGATACCGGCAAACAAGAATGTTCGTCCAAAGCAACAGTTCAAGAGAAGAAATGCTAGTCGGCGGTGGAGAGTTAAGGAGAAGCCATTGCTGTTGAGGATGATAATTGCTGCTTTCCCCTTTTTGAGTTCATGGACCAAATTGTTATTTTGACTGGGGATTTATCTTGGTCTTTCAAATGAAATCAATCTTCCTTAAAGGTTAGTTTTCATTCATCTTGGAACTTAGAATAGGTCTCTTACTTGTGATAACAATGCATGTTCTGTAAGTTGAGAATATATGCCTGTCAGAGATTTGTGTTTCTATAAATACAAAAGTGTAATGGTTGTTGTTTGTAGAGCCTAAATAGCATCTTAATTTTCTTTTAATCAGCATCAATAGTTGATGATAGAGTACCAGATGCTGCTAATGAAATTTAGTATTTGAGATTTGGGAGTGCATCCTCTTCTACTTTATCTAGTCAGGGAGCAATACTGCTAGAATATATGCTTTCACTTTCACATGTTATATAATATCATTCTAAAGGTTCTTTCGATGTTTTTGTTAGTGATAGTAACCAATGGCTTCGTGATAAGAATCTTTGATAGAGACCGCTTCGGATTAAAGAACTATATCAAGTTTATTTGGAATCCTTAAGTTAGCAAGAGTGTTTTTACTCTGAGATTGTAGTTCTGATGGTTGGCAATCTTATAAACCGTTGTATAGATAAATATGAATTCTAAACTGAAAGGGCACATGCCAGTTCTTTGTTCTATGACAAACAAACAAGTCGCATTTGAAAACATAATCTAGGAGGGGCTTTGTACGTATCCCAAGCATTGTCTTTTAGGTCTCTGAATATAGAATCTTACTTATAGAGAAGTAGGGGGATCGAACTTGTAGTGCTTGTCGATGAATAGAGATACATCCCAAGTGCAGCTAAGTCCCTTAGGGATAGTCACAAGGTCTCCTGCACCAAACTCTACAAACTCTGATGACCCTTTTTGATACACCTTCACCTTTCCCTTCACCAAATAGCATGTCTCTCTTTCTTCATATACCAATGCATATTTCCCAGGCTGACAAGACCATCTATTTATCAGAGAGATTCATCATGTTAGAAAAAGTGGAAGTCTATAGCTATGTTAGGAACAGAACATGTGCATGTTTGATACTTACTTAGGCCATGACATGACTCCAAGTTCAGATAACTTTATGCTGGAAGGGTTGTGTTCGATTAGGATATTCATTTTGGAAGAGGATATAAGGTGAATTTGACGATGTTTCGATGAACAGAGAGAAAGGAAGATAGGATGAGAGTAGGTTTATGAGATGTATTTATATGGTGAAGGACAGAGTAGTTGGTCTGCATGTGTATGTATAAACAGGTATGAATAAAGTGACTTGAAAGGGATAATAGGTGAGAGGAATCTTTAAAGTTAAGCACTTTGACTCAGAATGGATACAAAACAAAGTCAATAAATAAATCCATTATAGCCATTCTAGAAGTATATAATATTACAAATCTCTGGTTTTCTATTCCGCTTTGTTTATATCAGTTAATCTGATTAAGATTGTTTCTCTAGAAGGCCTTGTATCTTTCAGGCAAGCTGTAATGATGATAGGTATAAGACCGAGTCTCCAACCACATGGACCCCTTTTGTTTTGTCCTTGTGTCCATTATGCTTTACTTTTCACGTTTTTATGAGTAACTAACTGAGTCTCCTAAGCTGATACTCAAGAGTTGAGACTAGTCTCCGGACATTGTAGTTCTGCAGGGATTAAGTGGATAAAATAGGATCGAACTTTTTCAGTTGTTGTAATGGTATTACTAGTATGATATTTAGATTTGTGTAGCTTGTGGTTTGTTATAGATGATTCTTCTCTGAAGATTTATTATATGGTTTTGTTTTTTTAAGTTTCGAGAATGTTTGACTGATTCTTCAGTGGAAGATACGTGATAAATCGGGACATTGATTTGTGTAGCCCACCTCTAGTTTGGCTGCATCCCCAACCGGCTCTGTTTGTTTTTTTATTCTATTATGTCATGGCATGTGAGGATTAGTACTTTAGTGATATATCTGTATTTCATATGCATACATTCACATGTTTATAGACTCATATGCTTTGCAATTTTCTGTCTTTCAGACGAGTAGTATGAACAACTGGATAAAGAGTGGAAGTTAGGTTCTGGTTATTTGTTGCCTCTTTTAATTTCAGATCTCCAAGTTAGTTTATACAGAAAGACTTGGTGTTTGCTAAGATTCAAGCTGGAGACATAGCACAATTGTGGATATCACTAACTTGGAAGCTTACATCAGGATTCTAGTGTCGTTTAGGTACCTATGAAAGTTGGTGAGGCAGTTCTTTCAAGTGAAGCTCAGTGCTTTGTAGAATCATGATTCAAGAACATAAATTATCAGGTCCTATCATCAGAAAACAGAGCACGACTGCTTCCTTGGTTTCCTTTGATTTAAATCAGGCTCTATTGTGGGCTACAAGTATTTTATGAGATTGGGCTTATCTTTTGTGAGAAACATTTGGTGGGCTCTCTAGCTCAAATTTATATTTAGGCAACAACCCTTTTTTTTAAAACACTAGAGAACATGCAACGAACCACACTTTGTTTGCTTAATGGCCTTCAAACTTTGTTCTGCCAATTGGGTTGGTTTTGGGCTTGCCTTTTAGTTTCTCTTCCACTGTAGGCCCAATAGAGATTTTAATGTGCTTTATTTTTATTGGCTTGTTTTTGTTTTTATGTTTTCAATCTGCTCTTCTAAAACCCAAAAAACAAAAATATGAAAACTTTTTTTTTAAGTAGTGGCATGTAGGTCACTAGCTATTGTCTATTCTTCTTTTTCACAAAAGTTATTTTTTTTTTGTCTACCTTCTCATATATGAAAAAAAGGATGGAATCTAAAGTCGGTTACAAAGATGAAATACAAAAACTGACTATCAACACAATATCAGAAGTACAAATATACAACAAAGCTCGAAAAAACCGATGAATCGATGTTTTAATGTTTTGAGGGAAGTTGAAGCCGGTAGAACAAATCTTCAGAAGCAAATACTTTTTAAATGAGATTATCGATATAGAACTCTCTAGAAAAAGGAAAAACGAAAAAGAGCTATTGTCCATTCATTCGAGTTAAATTTTGAGAAAATCAGCATGGTATATGAATTTTACTGTAACTAGACTGAACTTTACAGTAATTAATATCTGAAATCTGGTATGGTTAAACTCTTGTTTACGGATGGGCATCATTTAATTTTACCGTATAGCTTTTGAAGTGAATAAATTGATATTTTCTTCACCTCTAGAGCAAAAAGAAGTATTAAATAGCCAGAAAAGGTTGGTTTGAAATGAAATTTACCTTTTTATGTTTTATAAATTCAGAAATCATAAAAACATGATGCAGTTGGATAGGGTAGCTTCATCATTTTAATTTAAAGATGTGAGCTGGTTGAGTTGGTAGATCTCTTCATTTCACTTATACATATCTCTCTCTCTCCAATTATTTTTTTACATATAAAAACAAGACAAAACAAAATTCTTATTTTTGAATATTTTTTTTGTCAACTGTTTTTGAATTATTTTTTTTACTGGAGTTGTGAATTTTCTCATTTTGTATGAATTTTTCTTAACACAATTCTTTCATTTTTTTCTGCACCAACAAACATAAGGTGTAAATATGTGGATTAACTAACAAAGTTAGTGTAATGTGAGATTTGTTCTTTTTACCAATCTAATGCCGACATCAAATGGTTTGTAATATTAGTCGAATTATCAAGGATATAAGCTTCATTTCAAGAAAATAATATACATAAAGAATTACACACACACACAACAATTCTTGAAAATACTCACAATTTTTCTTTCTTTAAAAGCATGGGATTGATTGAACACGACCCATTCCATTGAGTCATTGACATTAATATGGCTAGCTTTAACCGTTACGTACACTTTTTCCAGAATGCTTTATTTATATCTATATATTTTAGTTGTATTTTGATATGATGACATTTAAAGGAGTTGCATTTGGTTAGAGAGAAACACATCTATCTACCAATCTAATTTACTTCCCACTTTTTGAACTTTTAGATGTAATGAGGATGAGGGTAATAGCTCATTACAGTCTGTTTAGATGTTATTCAGCCACCATCTTAGCTCAATTCAGTTCTCTAAATAATTAATTCAAAATTTTAAATAGATTCATGTATAACCCATGAGATGAATAAAGGAGGGGGATATGATCCATGAACTTACATTCATGTATATGCTAAGTTGTCTAGAAAACAATTTCAACCAAGTAGTTGGACATGGATGGTTATACAATATAGTTTCGTTGGAGCCTACATCTCGATTTGAGTCCATATGAAAGTTTCGGTGGTCAACCTGAATCGAACCTAGGTTGACGAAAACCTACTAGATTTTTTTTACCAACTGGATCAACGCAAATTGGTTTACTACACAAAACTTGGGAAGAAGAACAAGAAAAAATTTAAAGAACCAAACTGTTATAACATAGTAGTCGCTCACATATATATTGTCGAAATCTACAACCGAACGAATACCTAATCATCTAAAAAAAAATATTGTGCAAGTTTCTAGCCTCAGACCTATTATTTCTCACGAAACCGAAGTCAGTCTTTATATATTTTGATTTAAAAATATATACTCTTTATCAAATGATGCTTAAATCCGAGGCACATATGAACAAACTCTTGTATTACCACTAAGCAACCACATTTTAATTTTAATTATAATATCCATGAGCCTGGAGTTAGTCTCTACACATTTCAAAATTTACTCATGGACTGTAGACACAATGCATGGTATGATCAATATACCATTCAATCAAATTTCAAGTGTTTCAAAATAATTCCGTTTTAGGAGAAGACACAATAGTACCAACTAACATTTATTACATCCAAACAACAAAGTAGACCAATTTTTATAGTGCATAAGTTGGCAGCCTCTATTAATATCTCTCTCGTCCGACTTAAAACTCACACAACTAAAAAGAAAAACAATTAAAAAATATGTATATACATTTACTTATTGAACCTACAAATCCATTGTCAGTGTATATATAACACCCTCCATATGCTCTCATACTATTCGTCAGTCTAATCCCATCTCTTTCTCTATAACTATGGATATCTTAGGGTTTCTTCTTTCACTCTTCTTCATTGTTACTTTTCTTGCACCACAAGTCAAATCTAGGGCTTTCTACGTCTTTGGTGACTCTCTAGTTGACAATGGAAACAATGATTACCTTGTCACCACTGCTCGCGCCGACAATTACCCGTATGGTATCGATTACCCGACCCGTCGACCCACCGGACGTTTCTCTAACGGTCTTAACATACCCGACATTATCAGTAAGCATATATTAATTTTATGAATAAATGATTATAAGATAATGGTTTCTTTACACGATGGTTTACTATTCTTTGTCTATACTAGGTGAGGCAATAGGCATGCCGTCGACTTTGCCGTACCTGAGCCCGCAGCTCACCGGAGAAAATCTTCTGGTCGGTGCTAATTTTGCCTCTGCCGGAATTGGAATCCTCAACGACACTGGAATTCAATTTGTAAGCAACTTCAAGAACTTTTTAAAAAATAATACACTAAATAATACTCTCTCTCTCTCTTTCATATCAAGGGTCGTTTTAAGACTAAATTTTCGTTTTACATTTTTAATGTAAAATTTTAAATACATTCTCAAGTTTATCTTTCTCATTTAGTTTATTAATAAGTGTGAACATGTTATATAGAGATACATGTTTTAACATTTTCACACATTTTAAGAAATTATTTGTAATACCAATTTTAACGTCTCAACAATATTATTATTATTTTCAACTTTATCTTGAAAATGTATTTTCATTTATTTAACATGGGTAAAATAGGTAAATAATTCAAAATTTTACATTGAAAATACAAAACTTGTATTTTTGTGAAACAATTTTTTTCTAAAACATACATCTTTATGAAACGGAGAGAGTATAAAATTTGATTGTTTTAAACAACATTTATATTGAAACAGAATAGATAATTGTCGGAAAATTAATGTCAAAAGACGTTATTACCCTCTCCATGCATTAACTATGGTGTCGAGGGCACAATTCCCGACAATGTGATTAAGACAATAGACAAGCCTCGGTCGGAAGAGTTTTGGTTAAACACTGAGGGCATGTCCGTCTTTAAGTTATATTGGAAACCCTAAAAAAGCATGAACTCGTTGTTACTCTTGTCAACGCAACTCATTCATGAATTATGTATTTGTTTGGCATGCAGGTAAACATAATTAGAATAACTAAACAGTTCGAATACTTCGAACAGTATCAGCAACGAGTGAGTGCACTGATCGGACCAGAGGCTACACAACAGCTAGTTAACCAAGCTCTCGTCTTAATCACACTCGGTGGCAACGATTTCGTCAACAACTATTATCTCATTCCCTTTTCTGCTCGTTCTCGTCAATTCGCCTTAGCGGACTACGTTGTTTATCTCATTTCCGAATATGGAAAGATCCTTAGGGTAAGAACAACAAAAACAAAACTTTATTAATCAGCTCTTCTATACTTTATTTTTCACACGTGATAATATGAGTATGATATACTGCCATATAGTAATAAATTCGTTACATACACGAAACTAGCTAAGATTATGCAATCTTGATTCTTGAATTACTAAACATCTTATTGAATTGCTGTCTCAGTAGTATAGGAAATTGCATTTAATAAGCGACCCCTCAATAATTTATTCTATTGTCACCATGTATTAATGTCATTATTCTCTTGAAAATAGGGAACATATTTTTGCAATTTGAATTGTTCAGAAAAAAAATCTTATTATAAAAAAGGGAACATATATATAACTTCTTTAAAAAAATACGATGAAGTTAATTGCTGTTTTTTGTTTTTTTTGTTTTTAAATGTACGTAATAATAATTTACTCCTTTCAAGGTCTTAATTTGTAAAAGATGGGAAGATTTCATCTACATTTTTTTAAAAAAAAATGCACGTAATAGTTTTTTTTTTAAATGCAAATAATAATGATTGTTTCTTCTTCTTTATGTCTTCATTGGTATAGAAACTCTACGAGTTGGGTGCAAGACGGGTTCTAGTAACCGGAACTGGTGCAATGGGATGTGCACCTGCGGAACTGGCTCAACATAGCCGCAATGGCGAGTGCTATGGTGCCCTCCAGACAGCAGCGGCTTTGTTCAATCCGCAGTTAGTTAATTTGATCGCATCAGTCAATGCTGAGATCGGTCAGGACGTTTTTGTAGCAGCCAATGCCTATCAAATGAACATGGACTATCTATCTAACCCAGAACAATTTGGTAAATATAATTCCTCATCTTATATATTAAACTTTCTAGCTAGTAGTAATTGATTAGAAAATTTTTTTTACTACTTAGGATATATTTCGAAAGGTTTAGTTGTTGGTTTCGAATAAAAGCACACAATTAAGGACCACTTTTTCGGAGTAGTGATATTTATGAACTTTTGTATGCGTACGAAAATTAATAAATGTGCATGACCACTCTGTAGGACCATATATGTTATTACATTTATCACATAAAACTTACTTCACATTTTTAAATAAAAAGATACTATATAGATCTAAGTATTCAATACGTATGTGTCGGATTGTATACATAAGCAGTACTATCATTTTATCATAATTTTTAATAACAGGAATTGTCTGGTCTTTAAATAGTTTCATTTGAAAAGTTTTCTCTACAATCTCACTCGAAAATATTATACAACCATAGATAGAATAATGTTTTATGGTAGTTGAAAGCATTTATTTATATGTCTGGATTTTAGACAAATAAGTGCTGTACATAAACACATATTCTACAAGTGTTAAAACTTAAATACTAGTGTATATACATATATGCAAAGAGACATACTCCTATATTACAATATAATATAAATCTCTAAAAATAATATTAGATAAGCTAATACCTCGTTAAAATTAATATAATTTTCGGTTTTAAATTAAAATTTTAATTTAATTAATTTTTTGATAAAATTAACATTTCGTTAAATTAATAAAATATCAGTCTTAGTAAGATTAATTTATAGAGGTTACTCTATGTAATTAGTAAGTATCCTTTGAATTTAATAGTTACATGTATATATATGTGTGTAGGGTTTGTGACATCAAAGGTGGCATGTTGTGGACAAGGACCTTACAATGGGATAGGACTATGCACACCAATCTCCAACTTATGTCCAAACAGAGACTTATATGCATTTTGGGATGCGTTTCATCCGACAGAGAAAGCCAATAGGATCATTGTTAATCAGATCCTCACTGGTTCCTCCAAGTATATGCACCCTATGAACCTTAGTACCGCCATGCTCTTGGATTCTTCTAGAATCTAATGATCTAAGTGATTGATTTATTTCAAGTAAATGCCAGGGTCTTTCCTTTCGTAGTTTGCAGTGTTGATTAATAAGCTTGATCAGCATACTTAGTTGAATTGAGAGACTTTTCTTTGTTGGTGGTGTGGTTTGATGTTTATGCTTGTTGTACCTTGATTAGCTTAGTTTAGTTTTTTTTTTTTTATGTATGTGTGCCAATTATTATGTAATATTTGGATTGATTGTTATATGGTTTTCTTTTCTACTCGAGATGATTGATTCAACTCAATTGCACCATGGTCATAAATGTTACTCTATGAGCCATTAATTAACTTTTGTTTTTGTTTGTTCTACCATGATCGACCCATTAGTTTTTAACATTTTATAACAACGATGAGCCATTACTTGGTTCAGAACAAGAGGAATATGTTTTCTATATAAATAATCCCACGATAAATATATCTTCTAATCTTAAACTATGTTTTCGGTCTAATTAATTTCTCGATAAATTAATCTGTTGTTATATTTTATTAACCTATAGAGTTTTCTGTATTTAGGATATGAATATGGAAACATTATAAAATATCTTGAGAAACTATTTTCGATTATTATTCTTTGTATAGTATTTATGTTTTTCTCAAAAACTAGACTACTTAACTAAAACAGTTAATTTGACGTCAATTTAGTAATCTACAGAGATTGGCGGCATTGTGAAATTTAAAAACGGCTCAGCATGGAGAGTCACAATTTAACTTTATATTATACACGAAATATCAAAATATTAGATATTTGTGCATGCTACGATTAATGATATGTGTCCATGTCGCCAAAATTCTTGTCGCCATGCATTACTATGTGAGGGATGGAAAGAGTACAAAATGGGTTTGTTGAGTCATTTCGCAGACATGGAAATGTGAATAACAATAAAGGAATTGATTTCTAGTTGGTGAAGTGGGTGAAAATTTTATGTACATTGGGTATGAACTATTAACTATATAGTATAAATTATAATATATATATATATATATTTATATTTTAAAGAAAAATCTCACTATTGACATTTATTTGATGGACCCTTATCTATTATCTCAGCGTCCTACCATAGATGCCAATTTTTAAAATATTAATTTCTCTTTTATAAAAAATATCAAACTTTTCATCATTATTTGAGTTATTTATGGTTTATCATCCAGTTCTTCTTGGTTTCTTTTTCCAGATTCAAACAAGATAAACTATTGATATGTCATTAAAATGTAAATAGTCAGGAAACAATGTAAGAATCAGAACTGTAATATGAATATATTGTTTGTATACAAATGGAAGTCTTACATTGAACAGAATTTATTGCTTGCATATGCTTTCATTGAATATATTGTGTAAAATGTTTAGATTGAACAGAATGACATTTCTTACTTCAAGTATTACAGTTTAGTCTAAATGTTTATAGATTTACTTTAACAATGTTAACTATTATGATACACTTTCCATTTTATTATTAATTTATATCCATGTACTTTTATATTCATTTAAACATGTATCACCACAATCTGAGAAAATTGCTTCAAGAATATACTTTAAAATTTTAAGATATGTCTCATTGTTTTAAAGCATTATAGAAACCAACACACCCATCCTAATCTTATAAAATATATAAAATGCCCTAGTTGTCATACTTAACTATATGAGTTATTTACTAGTTTAAATAACACGTAAAAACAATTTGGTAGACAAATCAGAACAATTATTATAAGGGAATTACAAGCAATCAAACTAGTAGAATTGAATTTTGATTTTTTTCTAATCATCATTTTCTAAACTTAGTGTCGAAGCCGTAAATATAAATCCGAATATCTTCTTTAAAATACTAACATTATTCACACCACAGAAAATGGAAAAAAAAAAAACAGTAAATATCATTTGGTCCATATTTTCTAATCTGTTTCTTTTAGATTTTTTTTTTGTCATAAAATCTGTTTCTTTTATAATTAAATATTAACAATTGGTTGATATAAATATGGTATATCAGGAAATTATAGTTATTTGAATTATTTTATTTTTCTCTTAAGTAGTTGATAATAACTTAATTCCCCCCCCCCCTATAAATAAAATGGAAAAGTAAAATAAAGACTATAATCTAGATGAATTAACTATTAACTATTTTTCATAGTGTATATATATATATATATATCTTTATATTAATTGGAAAATTCTTTTGATTTTATATTTACTTTCAAAATGGTTGATTACTAATTTTTCATTAATAAAATTATGTTAATTACTGTGTTAATCTTAATTTATATTGATAATTTTATTATAATTTTATTTTTATTGTGAAGATATACATAACCTTGGATAAAAAAATAAGATGATAAATATAAAATACTTATGAAGATTTTAAAATTTTATTTGGAGATATACATAACCTTAAATAAAAGATTTTTATATTAATTGGAAAGTACTTTTGACTTTATATTTACTCTCAAAATGGTTGATTACTAATTTTTCATTAATGAAATTAGGCTAATTACTGTGTTAACCTTAATTTATATTGATAGTTTTTATTATATTTTTATTTTTATTGTGGAGATATAGATAACATTGGATAAAAAATGAGATGATAAATATAAAATACTTATGAAGATTTTTAATTTTTATTTGGAGATATACATAACCTTGAATAAAAGATAAAAAAGTAAGATGAAATGATAAATATTAAAACTTTTAATTTATTTTAGAGATATACATAATCTTCAATAAAAAGAAAAATAAGATAATAAATATGAATATTTTAAATAGTAATAAATACTATTTTGGATTTATATAGTAAAAATCATACTATTTATATAAATTTCGAATTTATATATATAAATGATAAAAAGTTATAAATATCTTATTAAATATAATAATGTATGTATGTTTAATTATAAATAGTCTCATATAGATTTTATATTATTATTATTATTGTTAAATTAATTTAATATTTTTTTTTTGTTATAAAATTTATATTTAATAATATTTGTGATCGCACGAATCATACTAGTATATATATATATATACATATTATGTTCATGCTTTTCATATATCATATATTATATATCTACTTAACTATATAACATACAAGAGATCATCTGTCACCGTAACATTAACATGTACTCTGTAAGTACATTTGATTAAACAATTATCTAAAGTATACATTATGTATATATGTTCGCTTTTCGGTTTTCTTCCTATGTACATATTTTGATTATATCTTTGTCATCTTCATATATTATCCATCATCAGTTCAACGTAAGAGTGTAGAGATACTGTGGGCTGTTTCGGTCTAACTAACTTGTTCTTACCACTTAACGGATTGTTCAGATTGGATATTGAGATTTTAAGATTGATAAGATTCAAATTTTAAAATTTGAAGAATTTGGGCCAGTTTGGTCTGGATTGGCCTGTACGTTTCGGACCACTACAACATGTCTAGTCATATCATGTATACATAACACGTATATACATAAAAACACTAAAATCATGCATGCATGATATGATCACACACGAAAACACATACCCTTGTGTGTGTATATACATCTGCATACCAAAAATCCTATGTTTATACGTTTCTAAATAATTCGATACAATACAAGCGTAGTAAATATTCAAAGTATATATGGTCAGCTTTTATTAATTGTGTTGGTTATTGTTTGTGAAGTGTTGTTGTTTCGGTAGAAAATCAAAGGAGGAAAAAGAATCTAAGACAGGACAAGTCAGGAAGAACATGACATTGATATATAAGAAGACACGATGTGTTTTGGTCGTTGATGATGATCCATCGTGCCGTACACTCTACATGGGAATCATCCAAATGGCCGGAGGATTTCCTTACATGGCGAAAAATGGTGAGGAGGCAGTGAACCTCTACCGTGAGGGGGAAACCTTCAACCTTATCCTCATGGATAATGAAATGCCTATCATGGATGGAGTTTCGGTACGTACAGTGATATATTGAGTTTGATTGGTAACCTCTAACCGCAACAGTTCCAGATTTACAGTTTTAGTTGTTACTAATCACAAAACATTATAAAAAATATAGTAAAAATGGTTATTCTCAGTTTTTTTTTGTTATTGTTTTTTTTTTTGGTAAAAATGTTAAGATTTATTACCATTTTCAATTTTTTACAGAAGTACAGAGATGACTAAGAAGACAGATTAACCAAAAATAAACTAAAAACAGCCACAACTTGAAAACGAAATAGCGAAGCGTTTTAGGTTGGCCCGAGTGAAAACTTGATAAACCAAATCAAATCCGAACAAGAGAGCAGCAATCAAACGAGAACCGTCGACCATCCCGTATTTGCCATAGTTCCAAAGAACTAGAGTTCTCTTCATAGTTGCCACGAGCATCCCTTAAGGCCAGCCCTCAAACCTCAAATGAAACACCTACAGCTTCTCCGATAACTTACGGGATCTCCGGAGCCTATGACGGACTAATTTGCCATTGTTGACAAGGAAGCCCAAGCGGGCCGTCGAAGTGTCAGCTCCAATTACCATCCCCAAGAGATGAATCTCTCAAGAACCAGCTCCCACAGGTACAAAACTAGCCGTCATAAAAACTCTGGCGCCTCAACATCTCGGGTTCGGATCCGACCCACCAGCAACACTGGTTTGAACCAGAGCCAAACGAAGCACAAACCCAAATAAACCACATTGCCAACCTCGCTTCAAGTTGGGCCAAAAACTCCGACCAGAGAACACCCTTGCCACGCCGAAGGTTACGACGGCAGCGGAGCCATACCGCCGCGAGCGTCAGACGTCCACCATGCCACCCATCAGAACCACCGTAAGGAGCCACCGCCGGAGGATCCGAACTTCCTGAGCAGACCCGCGAGCCACCACAGTGAGGATAGCCACAGAGCCGTAACCACCTGCAACCTCCCAGACCAACTTCAGACCCGTCCTCAAGGTCTTTACCGCCGGAGGGAAGGTCCAGAGCAGAGCAAGCCCACAACACCGCCTCCGCCGAAATCGAGAGAGACCAGACTGGTTGGAGAAGAGGAGCCTCTCCACCACCACCCTGCCACCGTGCACGAGATGCCAGAAACAGGACACGCCGAGGACCACCGATGGAGCAAAAACGCCGGAGATGAACGGAGAGGACAGATCGACAAACGTACCTGTCGAGACGGCAGAGTCGAGAGCAAGGACAAGGCGCCTGGCGCCGCGACTCCACCGCAGCTGCCGCGACTCCGCGATAACTGCGCCGCCGGAGCCAGAGGACGACGTCGTGATCTCTCCACCCCAAACCGGACACCACCAGAGGACCCAGAAACAGAAGAATACGACTACTAAGAAGGCAAGAAGACAACGAGGTCCGGCGCCGGAGCTAGGTAAGCCTCCGGCGCCGAAAACAAACCAGATCTGAGAAGTTGACTCCTGGCGGCGGGTTGGCGAGAGAGAGAAAATTAGGTTTTTTTTTTTTTTTTTTTTTTTTTTTTTTTTTTTTCCAACAGTTTTCATAAAACAGTTTTTTTCTTACATTTTTACATTATTCAATCGCTTAACACTTCAATTAATAACTAATATACATGTTTTGTTCATCAATCAGACTTATTATATTATTATTATAAAAGGGCCGGTTTGATAATTAACTAGTATGATACACTTGTTATTTTCTTCTCATTTGGTTAGGCAACTAAGCAGCTACGAGACATGGGTGTGAAGTCAATGATCGTGGGGCTGACGTCAGATGAGGACGATGAGGACGAGCATAATGCATTTATGGAAGCTGGCGCTGACCACTGCTTGGCCAAGCCCTTAACATATGAAAAGATCGTCTCGGTCCTCAACCTGCTATAAAGCGCATGATGACGCGCCACTATATATGTTGTTCCTTTTTAATTATTAAAACCAAATACTATATATTATACAATAAGAACATATCTTTTTTTTTTTTTTTCAAAAATCCATTTTATTAAGGATTCGGTATTCGACTCTCTTCAAGGGAGAGTCAATCGGGAACCGAAGAACTTACATGGGAAAATAAAAGACCACGTGTTCTAGCTTTCTTAGCAAGACTATCAGCACGTGTATTAAACTTCCTACTAACATATTGAATACGAAAATCAGGAAAGAAAATCTTGAGGGCGCGGAAGTCTTCCAATTCCGAAGAGAAGGAGGGCCACTCCATTGGATCCTCGAGCATATTAATGAGCTCCATACAGTCCGAAAAGAAGCATGTGCTAGTCAATTGAAGTTTCTGAAGACACTGCATAGCCCAGAGAAGGGCGTTGAGCTCAGTATGAAGGGGTGAGAGGCATCTTCGAGATCCCTTGAGACCCAAGTGCACAACTTCAAGTCCTTATTGAACGATCCAACCTTGTCCGCTTATCGAGTCTGATTCCACCCAAGAGCCATCAACGAAGCATGAGAGACATACTTGGGATAGGGTAATAGATGGGAGAGTACTCTGCGAGGGAATTGTGGAGAGATTCTCTTCTTCCTCCGTGTTTGCCTTTCGCCATGCTTCTTCTTCAAGTCTAGCTTTCTCTAGAGTCGATCTAGGATCTTCATTATAATTTTCAAATACTTTCCTATTGCGGGCCTTCCAAATAAACCACATAAGCCATGGATAGAGGCTTATGGAATCCTCAGAACCCATCATATCTTTTGCTCTCCAAAAAAGGAAATCCATATTAGTAAACACCGATAAGGACGGAAAGATATGAGGGGCAGAAGGAATGGGCGAAAGAGCCCATGCTTGACGAGCTGGGGGGCAATCAAAGATAGCATGGTTAATAGTCTCTTTCTCTGCACCACATCTAGGGCAAGTGGAATCTCTGCCAATATGGCGATATGCGAGAGAGTCACAAGTGGGTAAGAAACCCGACAAGCATTGCCACACGAAATGTTTAATTTTTCGAGTGGTTTTTAACTTCCAAACTTGCGCCGTAAGTACCGTAGTACTTGGTCCCTGAGAAGGGGGTTCGCAAGCCGGGCGAGAGAGAGCTGTCGCGGCCCAATAACCGGATTTTACGGTGTAGTTTCCGGATTTGGTATAGGTCCAACAATAACTATCTCTCGAGACTAACTTGCTCGGATGTAGGCCCAAAATGAGAGAAATATCTTCTGGTGGAAAGAGCTCTCGAAGACGGTCTACTTTCCATTGCTTTGTTTCAAAATTAATAAGTGAATTCACATATAAATGTGGGTCAGTCTCATTATTGATACTTCTTGGTGCACGAGCCGGGCAGTCGGGAATCCAAGGTTCGCTCCAAACTCTAGTACCGAATCCCGATCCTATAGTCTTCCTTAGACCCGATACCAATAGTGGTTTAGCTGCCATCAAACTTCTCCAACCATAAGAGGGTCTATTTGAGACTTGTATCTCTAAAGGACTTGAGTACTTGAAATATCGCCCTTTTAGGATTCTACTCAGAAGTGAGTCTGGAAATTTGAGAATTCTCCAAAGTTGTTTCGCAAGAAGAGCAAGGTTCTGTTCTTCCAATGCTCGGAAACCTAGTCCTCCTTCAGAGGTTGGGCAACAGAGTTTATCCCATGCCACCCAATGGATACCCTTACTAATAGCATTGGAGCTCCACCAATAATTGGAAATCACACTTCTTAATTTGGAACATACCGTTTTTGGTAGAAGATAACACGACATCACATAATTCGGAACCGCTTGGGCTTGTGATTTAATAAGAACTTATTTGCCTCCTCGAGACAAGAATTTTGAAGACCAAGTGCTAGCCCGGTTTTGCACTCTATCTCTGACAAAGGCAAATGTTTGCGCCTTCGAGCCATTGATCTGCTCTGGTAAACCAAGCTATGAACCCATCCCACCTTCTTGAGAAATACCGATGATTCTTTTGATTTCACCTTTTCTCTCGTGAGGGACATCATTACCGAACATGATAGATGACTTGGTGAAATTAATTTGTTGTCCAGAAGCTTCCCCGTATGTTCTAATGATGTCTATAAGCTCCTTACTCTCCTGTATTTCCGCTCTACAGAAGAATAGACTATCATCGGCAAAGAGAAGATGTGACGTCGGAGGACTGGCTCTAGCTACCCGAAGTCCCTGGATCCTCCCATTCATCTCTGCTTTCCGGATGAGAGAAATAAGGCCTTCGGTGCATAAGACAAAGAGGAATGGGGAAATTGGGTCGCCTTGGCGTATACCACGGGATGGTCTGATATGTCCACTAGGCACTCCATTAAGGAGGATGCGGTATGAGACTGTAGTCACACAATACATTATCCAACCAATCCATTTTGGATCAAAACCCAAATGTCTCATAATAGAGGAGAGGTATGACCATTCGACTCTGTCATAAGCCTTACTCATGTCGGTTTTAATGGCCATGAATTTTTTACGACATGAGGGATTAGATCGGAGTGCATGAAAGTTCTCTTGTGCTATAAGGATATTATCTGTAATTAGTCTCCCTGCTACAAAGGCAGATTGAGTCTCGGAAATTAATTCCGGAAGGATCTTCTTTAATCTCAAGCTCAAGATCTTAGATATAATTTTATAGCTCACATTGCAAAGGCTGATTGGACGAAAACCTGTCATTTCTCTAGGTTTATCTCCTTTTGGGATCAAGCAAATATTTGTCTGATTTAATCTTGGATCAAAGGAGCCATTTGTGAAGAAATCCATGATAGATTGAGTTAGTTCTGGACCCACCACATCCCAGAATTTTTGGTAGAATAAGGCCGTCATTCCATCTGGACCCGGAGTTTTACTAGGATTTAATGAGAATAATGCCTTTCTAATTTCCTCTATCGATGGATTCCGAGTTAACTCGGCATTCATAGTAGGAGTGACAATCTCAGGAATGTCCTGGAAGAGAGGGTTCGGATCGCCAACAGAAGAAGATGAGAAGAGAGCATCAAAATATCCTACTGCAACTCTCTCAATTCCTTCCTCATCGTCTACCCAACGGCCATTAGAGTCTAACAACCCTAGAATCTTATTCCTTGCTCTCCTTTGTTTTGTGATGGCTTGGAAGAATTTGGTAAAGTTATCTCCGAACCGGAGCCAAGTCGTCCTACTCTTCTGCTCCCAAAAGGCTTCTTCCTCCTTGTAGGCTGCCAATAACTCACTTTTTAATACGAGAATTTCCTCCGTAGAGATAGTCTCATCGGTATGGGCAAGATCAATCTTTTCTTGTAATTCTTTAATAAGAATTTCAGAATTTGTTGGAATACTTTTCTTCCACACCGAGATCGATTTTCGGCAATTTTGGATGCAACATGAAAGGGAGTTTTGGTCTCTAGGAAGCGCATGATTCCAACCGACTGTAATGGCTTCCTTTAGACCCGGTTTCCCTAGCCACCGTTTATCAAATAGAAAACCACGTCTTTTCTTTTCGGGTCTATTTAGAATGGATGCAAGGAGAGGCCTATGGTCCGATCCCCACATCTTAAGGTACTCCACTTTAGTGTGGGAAAATACATTGTGCCATTCTTCATTACCTAAGGCTCTATCAAGACGACATTTTATTAAGCCATTTCTTCTCCGACCAATCCAAGAAAGAGGGTCTCCTTGATACGGGAATTCAAGGAAGCCGCAACAATCAATCATGGCTCGAAAGGGGAGAAAAGAAGCTTCTGATCGTTTTTTTCCACCACTTTTCTCATGGTTCCCTATAATTTCATTAAAGTCACCTATAATGAACCATGGACCTGTGCGGGAAATGCCTATACGAATAAGTCTTTCCCAGACATAAGCTCGGTGTTTAACCACCGGATCACCATAAATAAAAGTCATAAAAACACGATTTCCGTCAATAATAGTCTCGATATCAATCAAACGATCATCCAAACATAAAATCTTAACCGGGAAATCCTTAGAATGAAAAAGAGCAAGATCTCCACTATATCCTCTCGGATTTACAGTGTGCAGGTTATCAAAACCTAAAGATACTTGCAAGTTTTGCAGAAAAAGATGGTCATTTTTTGTCTCTGATAAAAACATAAATCCTGGAGAATACATTTTACACATCTCCTCCAGTCGACGGGTAGTAGGCTCCGCTCCCGCCCCTTGACAATTCCATGCGATGGTTCTCATATGCGGGAACTGGGTGGGTTCTGGAACCCCACCAGACCAACATTATCAAAGATAGTTTCAGAGTGTAATGAATCAGAGGACAAAAAGTGAAGGAAATTCTCTTCAAAATAAAAAATTGGTGGAAATATTCTCTCTAAAAAAGAGGAAAATGATGAAAGTGATCTCTCCAAAAAGGAGGATGTGGATCTCTCCCATAGGGAGGATAATGCTATGCCCATAAGACCAAAAATGATTAGAAACACCACTGAATTTTTCTTAACATCCACGTCTAAAATATGAAACCATTGAATTAAATCTTTCATGGTTTGATAAAGGTTGATAACCACTCTTAGTTTGCTTGATGGGCTACACTTGGTCGAGAGATTTTGGGCTTGGCCCATTTTGGTAAGGCTGTTGGAAGCGAAAGTAACATGGACTATGGATGAGCACCACTTTCCGTTTAGAGTTTCGTCGGCGAAATCACGTCCCTCCGGATGACGGAGGCTTAGCGAGATGGTGGCTGGAGCAGAATCAGTGGAGGAGCTTATAGAAGCGGAGCTTTGGGCGTAGTGGCGGTGGAATCTCAAACGACGCCCAGATAGTGGAAATAGCGATCTTCGGCAGTGTCCCGAGAAGGAGTCAGATCCGGCAGCATACCGGAGGTAAGCGAGTTTAGCGGCAGCAAAGTTGGCCAGAGACGAGAACCAATCAGATATCCAGGGAAGATCTGAAAGATTCGGCGATAAACGAGGCTCCGATGGCGCCGGAGGAACTATCAGCCAGAGGTGATAGAGATTGGCTATCAGACCAGTCGGGATCGAGAGCAGGAGGATAGAATCAGAGCTGTCCGTCGTCGATCTGAAACCGAAACCCATGACTTCAGGCGAGAAAGTATCACAAATAGAGATTTGTGTAAGGTTCTTCCCAGGAAGGGAGAAAATCTTGGGGAAAGAAGACATCCCGAGAGCAAAAAAAGACCCGCGGTGGCAAGTCTTTCTTGAACAGATCCATTGGGGAAGATATGCTCTAGCTGCTACAGTCACCAACATCAAGCGAGGCTTGAATAACCAGAATCTGCTCACAACTTGGCTTCACATGGCATCCATTATAGCATAAGAGGGGTCAAGAGAGGTGAGATCATCACTTAGCATGAAGAGATATGTTTCACAGATTCAAAATTTGAAACGAGGGCGAGAGAGAGAGAGAGAGAGAGAGAGATTAAAATTATAGATAAATAAGAACATATCTATAATATAAATAGTTTGATGAAAATGTAATAATGAATAGATAAAAGCATTGTCTAATGCTTTCTCTATATTAATTTGTGATATATTTGCTACATTAATGTGGGTAACTAATTATTGATGGCTCTTATTTTGTTGAAGTATTGAATAATTGACATTTGTAGGAAAATTTAGAACTTTTTTCATTTCCTTTTAGGATTAATCTAAATGACATAAATTATTTGGAGATTAACTTCCATTCAAGTCTTTTGAAATTGAGAATCCATTTGAGATCTTGCTACTACAAAGCGTGAATTTTTCAGGTTTCGTCTACCCATATAGCCAAAAAGGAGAGGTTCACTTTCACTCAAGCTCCAATTCTCTTCTGTCAGTTTTTTAACGATATAGTCTTTTCCGGTGATTTGGGTTTTCGTTATGTAGGTGGTGGGCCTGGTGGCTGTGGCTTTGTACGGCTCTATCTTTTTCTCGATGGTGGTTCGGTCGTTGGAGGTGACCCCGTTTGGTTTAGGATTAGGATTCGTTATTGGGCCGATTATTTTGGGCTTATGTTAGTTGTGTTTATTGTAAGTTCAAGCCCATATGGGCTTTAGGCCTCTTAATTTATTCTCTTTTTTTTTTTTCCAACTGAATTATCATTAACAAAAGAGATACATGTTCCATCTGATAGTCATACAAAGACTTTCCGAGCCCTCACTCCTCCCAGTAAAAGACCAACTACCATTGCAACACACAACTCAAAAACCTGCTCCTAACTCTTTTCAACACCAGCAAATCCAAAAATACAAACCAGCCTCACCTAGAGGACACAACCCTTTCAGAGGCAAACAACCCTTCCAGCCATCGCGGATATGAATTCGTTACATACGATTGAAACAAATCCAAGCGAATGACACTTTGTGCAATGAACGCCGCCCCTCTATTTGAGACCTTTGGTTCCACAATAATCTCCCAGTTTTCAAAAGCCTGTAAACACATGGTCATTTCCCCTGCTTCATGCTGAAAGGAAGGCCACGCTATAGGTCTCATTATTGCACCAACTAAATCCTCCATTTCCATAGCAAAGATTACCTTGTCAATGTGATGGCTGGCCATACTCTCCATAGCCCACACCACCACCAACAGTTTGGCTTCTTTCAAACTTTGTACAGCTACAAAAGCTCTCCTACTGTGTAATAAAACCACTCCATGAACATTCCTCACCACCCACGCAGCTCCCGCAACTTTCTTCTTCATAGACCACGCAAGGCCAATATTACACTTCACCCAATCCTGTCTTGGTGGTTTCCAATTCTGAACAACCATATGCGGTTTTACTGTTTCCATTTCTTCCAATCTCTGATCCAATTGTTGAGCCATAAACCATTGTTTCACCTCCTCCGTAACTTTTTGCATCACTTCAATTGAATCAAATCTTTTTCCTTCAAACAAGAACAGGTTTCTATTTTTCCACAAATACCATAGTATCCAAGGACATGCTTTCCTCTTGTGGATCTCAATTCGGTTATTCTTCTCAATTCCTAACAACAACTGAACATTCACAAAAACAGAATCCTCGTGAAAGCCATTCACAGGATTAGGAATCTGTGAGCATGCCCACACCTGCCTTGCTACTGTGCATGAAAAAAGAACGTGGTTGATGGATTCCCCTTCGAGACCACATACCTGGCACCTGCTATCTATCTTCATACCTCTCCTTGTAATCAAATCCCCAACCGGTAAGGCCTCACTCAGAGCTTTCCAGAGAAAGACCCGAATCTTTGGTGAAGTCTGAACACTCCACATTTGAAGTTTCAGATCATTAACAGAAGGTAAAGCTGCTGCCATCTGCAATCTCTCTTTGTTTTTCTCCTGATCCGCCACCCAATACCCTGATTTAACAGAGTATTGTCCACTTCTAGTGAACTTCCAAGACCAGAAATCCTCTTTAAACTGCGCCGGTTGGTTATTCTGAATTATCTTGACATCTCCAGGGACAAACATCTCATTCAAAGACTCTTGATTCCATTTCCTTGAACCCTGATCAATTAACGCATCCGCCATCAGGTTTACGTTGAAGTAATAATTCTTTCTCCATGGAGCTCTCAGCCCTTCCAGACCATCATCCACCCATTTATCTATCCATACTCGAGTTGTCTTACCATTTCCAACTCTTTTGAGAAGACCTTTGGCTAGTAATTCTCTGCCCCATAACACACTTCTCCACGCATACGAAGGCCGGTAACCCAAGGATGCCTCCAGAAACTCCGAGCTCGGAAAGTATCTACTCTTTATGAACCGTGACAAAAGAGAATTGGGTTCTGCCACTAATTTCCATGCTTGTTTGGCCAGCAAAGCTTGGTTGAAGACTGCGAGATCTTTAAACCCCATTCCACCAAGATGTTTTGGCAGACACATCTTCTCCCACGCTATCCAATGCACTTTGTTGTGGTGGGCAGTAGAGCTCCACCAGAATTGAGCCATTGCGCTAGCCAGATTATTCAAGACTGTGAGAGGAAGTCTAAAACAGGTCATAGAGAACACAGGTAATGCAGATATCACAGCTTTGATTAACACTTCTTTACCCCCTTGAGACAGATATCTTAAATACCAACCTGAGACTCTATTAGTTGTGCTTTCCTTGATGTATTTAAACAGCTCCACCTTGGATCCACTAAGACATTCTGGCAATCCCAGATATTTACTTGCACCACCCACATTACTAATGCCCAACATCTGTTGGATATTGCCTTTACACTTCTCTGAAATATTAGCACCAAAAGTGATTGATGACTTATTCAAGTTGATGATCTGACCAGTTAGACTCCCATACTTAATCAAGATGCTTTGCAGAACTCTACACTGATCCTCTGTAGCTTTGCACATAAACAGGCTATCATCAGCAAACAAAAGATGGTGAATCGAAGGCCCTCCATTCCCAAAGCTCATCCCTTCAAGACAACCATTTTGTTCAGCTTTATTCAACAAGTGTGTCAAACCTTCTGTGCATAGGACAAAAAGAAAAGGTGATAGCGGATCACCTTGTCTTAATCCTCTTTGCGGATAGATAGACCCAAAAGGCTGGTCGTTAATCAATACCGCAAACGAAACAGATGATACACACTCCATGATTAAGTCCACCCATCTCCTGTTGAAGCCAAGCGCCAACAATAAATCCCTTAGATAGCCCCACTCCACGCGGTCATACGCTTTAGACATGTCGGTCTTCACCGCCATAAACTCATGAGAGATGACCCGATGAGTACGCAGAGCATGAACCGATTCATGAGCAATTAATATGTTATCTGAGATCAGTCTATCGCTCACAAAGGCAGATTGGTTAATGGAAACCAAACTAGGCAGTAAGGGTTTAAGTCTATTCACCATGATCTTTGAGATAATCTTGTAAAGCACCGAGCAGAGACTTATCGGCCTTAAGTCTGCCATCATCTCTGGATTCTCAACCTTAGGCAGAAGGCATATGTTGGTAAAATTCCACTCCTTTGGGAAATGACCTTCACTGAAAAAAGACTGAATTTCCTTAGTAACCTCAGGACCTATGATACTCCAATAATGTTGAAAAAACAACCCAGTCATCCCATCCGGTCCAGGAGAAGCCGAAGGTCGTATGGAAAACACTGCCGCTCTAATCTCTTCTTTAGTAACCTCAAGCAGCAGCCTTCGGTTCATTTGTGCAGAGACCTTAGGTTCCATCCCTTGAAAGATATCAGGTTCATAATTCGGATTTGAGGATTTGAACAATTTTGAGAAGTACTTCACAGCCACTTCCCCTTTCGCTGCTTCAGACTGATGCACCAGACCAGCTTCATCTTTCAGCACCTGTATTCTCAACCTTGCTCTGTTACTCTTTACTGCCCCGTGAAACACTTTGGTATTACGGTCACCCTTTTTTACCCATCTCATCTTGGTCTTCTGGTTCCAATATAATTCTTCTTCCCGATAAGCTTGAACCAACTCCCTTCGTACCACATTGACTTCATATGTACACGCATAACCTCTAGATTGTAACCACTCTAGCTTCTGTTCTAGAAAGTGTATCTTCTCTCTCGCATTAAAGTCCTGCTTCTTCTTCCATTGACTCAATGATCTTCTACACCTTCTCAGTTTTTCTGAAACTTTAATCTGTTCATGCCTATTTCTTCCCTCCCACGCCTCAGCAACTTCGCTCTTAACATGGTCATATAATAAAAATCTTCTGTCAAATTTAAAATTACCACGATAAGCACCTTGGACATCCACCAATTTAATCCAAACCACTCTGTGATCAGAACCTCTTTTTTCCAAAAACCTTTGATTACAATTGGGAAATTTCCTGAGCCAGTTATTGTTAACAAAACCTCTGTCAAGACAACTTTGAATCCACATTTGGCTACGCATCCCACCCCATGTAAATCTATTCCCCAGACTTCTTAACTCTTCCATCCCACATGTTCTCAACAATACAAGTCTGTGGGCTCGAACCTTCTAGTCGTTCAAAAAAATGACTTGGTAGGAACGTAACATGAAGGATTTTTCTTTCGTCACGCATGTATTGTGTACTTAAACCAAATATCTTTTTTTTCCCACTGAAAATACGGATATATTGATTGCTTTCATCAAGTTACAGCAACTGATACAAGAAAGGATCTCAAAAAATCACAGACAGAACAAGGAGGGATTAGATCATAAGCCAACACTACGTCTATCCTCCTCGAATAGTTCCTTCAACCAAAAGGGGCTATTAAAGGCTCCATATGATTCAAACAGATCCTCACCAGTAGCACTTTTTGCAATGAGGTAAGCTCCACGAATTTGTCTTCTATTTACACAGACAAATTTCCGATGGTCCATACCTTGAAGTTGCACAAAAATAGGGTTAGAAAACCATTTAAAGGATGGTCCATATCAATTTCTCTTTACTTATGGTTAATTTGGTTTCTTTTTTTTTTTGAATAAATGTTAAATTGATTCAAAAACAAAAAACCTTTTTACAAAAGTTGTAGCTTCATTTGAGCTGAAACAAAAAACAAACTAGCTTGTGTGAACCCTTAAATAAGAGTTAGCTTGGATGTGAAGCAAACCAGAGTTGTAACACTCCTGCAAATTTTGTGTGTCCTTCCCCTGTGAGAGATGAGACACGGTTCCGTATCTGCTTATCAATCTGGTTAATTTGGTTTCACATGTAGTTTGGTTGGATAGTGTTCATGTTCCCTTCTTTTCTGGTTTCGAGTGTTGTAAGATTTGCTATAATTAAGCCTTCTAGCCTTAGAGGTTAACAAGGAATGCTAGGGTTTTTGATATATTGGAATGCACTTGGGAGAAAAGAAGACATGTGTTTGTAAAATGGATTGGAGGTCAACGTGTCAGAACCCTAACTAGTGTGCTGACTGTTTATTTCTTTTCTGAAGTGATAAACAATAATATACATGGCGAGTTCTCAAGAAATATTGCAACATGATGGCACAACAATAATATAGAGGGCGAAACATGAATTATAGAACATGTTTGTGTTGTGTGTTTGGTCAAATCTTGTAATTTGGATTTCTTTCACATTTCCTTAATCTTATGTCGTCTTCTCTTGCAGACCCTACAAGTGAGAGTAAGGCTGGCTGGCTTGTTTTCTGGAACCACAGTCTCTTGATTTGAAATCTGTTAGCTTAGCTTATCCTTTGGGGCAAACAGTTTTACTTATTGTTGTTTCAATATTTTTGTCACTATCCGGTCAATTTTGGAGAGAACGCACCGAAATGAGAAATATAGAGTGGACTGTTTACCACACTACATTTTTCGAGTTTAAAATGTTTTCCGACTATTTTTAGAAGATAACCAGATCACGTTGTACTACCATGTTAACCGTCTAGATCAAATTAGACTCAAACCCAAACTTCTTACACGATCATGTTTTTGTATTTAAAAAAAAATCAAACTGGAGGAGAATACTGTTAACACATTTCCAAATCACGTCTTACCACTAGACCACCACGATGTGGGCCATTACGTTTTTACTATTATTTTACTCTTTATGTTGCAACTATTACTTATGAGATTAAAAGTGAAGCATGGACGATCTTTTTTTGTCGGTCGTGACATGGAAGATCTTCTGTGTCATTCTTTGTGCCATTTGAAGCAGATCAAAGATCAAGGCAAAGAAACCTTCTTGGAAGACTGGCTCATCATTTGCTCTCGAAAAGCCTGAGAAAATTCTCTTGAAAGTTAATATTCTGGATGATGAATGACTCGATACTTGTAACGGTTCTTCAGTCAGCTCTTACTAACTCAATACTATACACTTTCGTTACGCATTGTTTGATATTTGAGTCTACCTACTCATATAAGGTTAGACGCAAACTCTTTAACATTATTTTCACATTAATTAATACCAAAGCGATGATGATTCTTTTATGGACTGATGTGATATGATATGTCACGCGTTGTCTCTACATGGTTTGACAAGTTGAGGGATAAAGTTTGGTAAAGAAACGTAAAAGATACTTATGTCGGTGTCGGTTGAGCAAACCATTTATTGGGCCCTGAGTAGGTTTAGAGATAAGGATTTATTGACTACCATTTATGAGGCCTAACGTTTTTCTCCCATGTTCTAGATATAGTTTGGCGCCGATTCGATATAGCTTTTTTATATTCTAAGTATAAAGTTTCAGGCGTCATGAATCAATATGAAAGAGTGTTACTTGGAATGTGGAACTTATTGATTGGGCGTTTAAATCTAAGTGTTTAGCAAATCAACGGATGTTTAATCACTAATCAAACAATCAATTAACTAATCGAAACATCAATCATATTAAAACATTTTTTTTTGTTTTAAAATGATAAATATTGTAAAATTTTCACACATATTAAAATATTAAAATATTAAAACATTTTCATAAATATAACATTTTTTTTTCTTATATAATTTTAACGAATAAAACTTACTATTTTTTTAAATATATAATTCATCATCATTAATTAATAAAAATATAAAACGTTTATTTTTATTAAAAAAAATTATTTTGGTAACAGATCATTGCCTACCTTATGTACATATATTAAACATGCAATAATTTTATCTTTATTTTAAAATTATTGCATGGGTCAAAATGAATGAATATTTTTTTCCTTTAAGACCAAGATACACTTTCCTGGAATAATATGATTTTTCCTATATTTCAGTTTAGGTAATTTTATTACTTTTTTTTTGTCAAAGGTAATTTTATTACAATTACGTTATTTTGGTACATTATTATTATTTGCTGCATTTATTTTGAAAATAATAAATAAATAAACACATTTTTTTCGGTGGATATTACATAACAACCTGTGAGAAGAAAAACACTGTCGCGACTTTGACACGTGTTACTAGAGACAAAAGAATCTAACCTTCTCTCGGTCTGTCCAGATTTGTTGACTCTTTGACCGAAACGTAAATCCACGGCGTAAAATCTGACACGTGTTACGCATTCAAGTCTAATTAAAATGTGTAAGATTTTGATTGGCACAAAAAAGGAAAATAAAAAAGTAATAAAGAGAGAAAGCTTAAGAAGGAGGAAGAAGCAAAGCTCGAGGAGGTCCAGAGGAAAGGAAAAGGAATTTCGATTTGTAGGGTTTTATCGGTGGTTTGATTCTCCGGCTAAGTCCCGGAGATTTCTGATCTAAGGGTTGATTGGTGTTTTCATTTTCATCAAGTCGCGATGATCTCGTTGAAAAACGGAGCTGGGATGATCTCTCGGCCTGTCTTCCTTTCGGATCGAGTTGATGAAGTTTTCTCCAGAAAGCTTGAGTTTTTGTCTTCGTCTTCATCTTCTTCGAATCTCCTCCAGCAGTTCAATAAGTCTCATGAAGGTTCTGATTTGTTTCATTTCTGATCGTATTTGTTTTCCTGCTTGATCCTTGCGGTAATCCCAGATTTTTTTACTATGAAAAATATGCTGTGCGATCTAGTTTTCCATTTCTAGGTTTAATTTGTATGTTGAATTAAAAGATCTTAGATTTGGTGAAATCAAACTGCAAATTGTGTGTTTCTCTTTTACACTTTTCTAGATTCTATATTTGGGTTTGCAAAGTTAATAGCTTTGATTATTTGGTTTGTTCGTTTTATGGTAAAGAAAGCTAATTGCTTTTGGGAGATTGTGACTGCTATTGATTAGCTATGTGTTGCTGATTACTAATGTTTTGTGCAGCTGATGATGACGCACGCCTGACTCTTGCTCATCAACTGTACAAAGCAGGCGATTACAAACAAGCCCTTGAGCACAGCAACCTGGTTTACCAGAGAAACCCATTACGTACTGATAATCTTCTTCTTATTGGTGCTATTTATTACCAGGTACTAATTTGTCAATACTCTATCCTTTTGTTTTGAGTGAATTAGTTGTTAACTTGTGTGTTTACATGTTGTGTAGCTCCAAGATTATGATATGTGTATTGCGAGAAATGAAGAAGCTCTTCGTATTCAACCTCAGTTTGCTGAGTGTTATGGGAACATGGCGAATGCATGGAAGGTGACTTGCTTGGTCTTTGCCTAATCAGTTGGTTATTGTCCACAATTATGTATATCATGTTATATCTGTGATCTGCTCTCTCAGGAAAAAGGGGACACTGATCGTGCAATCCGCTACTACTTGATTGCCATTGAGGTTGTGCTATATTAAATTTGTGCTTCTCGGTTTCTCACTTCTCAGCCTGCAGTGCTTCTGTTACTTTATCTTCTTACGCTTTCTTCGGTCTAATTTTCAGCTGAGGCCCAACTTTGCTGATGCTTGGTCGAATTTGGCTAGTGCATACATGCGGAAGGGAAGACTCAACGAGGCAGCAGAATGCTGTCGGGAGGCCCTCAGAATAAATCCACTTCTGGTATTTGAATTTGGATCCTTTTATCTAGCTTCTTACCTGATAAGAAAAAAATGTAAAGACAGAATAATTCATTGCCACCCTTTTCACTGTATTCTGTCTCACTAATGCTTGGAGATTTACTTCTTTCGTTTTATTTTTTCGTCTTCTCACCTGGTAATGTGAATTTTTGTTTAGGTTGATGCACATAGTAATATGGGGAATCTGATGAAGGCTCAAGGATTAATTCATGAAGTAAGTATTTTGGATTATCTCTTTAGGTTTATCTGTTCTTGTTCCTGTTCCAACCCTTGAAAAAGATTGTCCGCAACTTTTTTGTGCTCTCTTGTTATGGATACGGGTGTTACAATTGATTGATCAAAGTTTCTTCATCGCAGAAAAACTTGTAATTGAACCAAAATAAAATATACACAAATGGAAGGTGACGTGATGTTCTTGTAGTCTAGCATCACATCTGTAGCCTGTTTACTGGTTTATCAACTGCAATTACTGATGGGTACATTCATTTTTTTCTGTGTTGTACTGTGTCATAATCCACTATCAATACAGACATCAAGTTGTTACTGAAAGGCAAGCAGGGATGATCGTCAGTCTTATAGTCAGTATCTTCTGCCAGAGTCCAAATTGTCAGTATGTAATATTTTGTGCAGGCATACAGTTGCTACCTTGAAGCTGTTCGTATACAACCAACATTTGCTATTGCATGGTCGAATCTTGCTGGTCTTTTCATGGAGTCAGGTGATCTCAATAGAGCCCATCAATACTACAAGGTATGTTTCATTCTTTCCTAGAAAAATACAGGGACATAGGAGTCGGTCTGAGTATGGTTGTGCCAGTCTCCTTTGTTTCTATCACTTAAGAGGTCTTTGTCAACACACCTGATCATTCTGAAAGTTATCAGATGTCCATAGAATATGATGGCATTAGTGAATTGTGGATAACTTTTATAACATCTTCGACATTTTATACGAATTGATGATGGGAAACTCAGCCGTGTTGTTTTTCCTTTCATGATTATATTGTTGATGTTTCAACTATGTTGGCTGAATATCTTAATGAACCAGGAAGCTGTGAAGTTGAAACCTGCATTCCCTGATGCATATTTAAATCTGGGAAATGTGTATAAGGTATGTTTATATTCAGATTCAGTAGCTAAAAGTTCACTGCAACAATGTTTTCTGGACAATATAAGAAACAAAATTCTTTCTTCTTTGTTTATAAGGCTCTGGGGAGACCTACAGAGGCACTTATGTGTTATCAGCATGCCTTACAGATGCGGCCAAATTGTGCAATTGCATTTGGTAAGTGTAATTTGATCAAGTTAATGTTCGCTGTAGTAACATACAATTGTTCAAGTAAATGTCTTTTTCATTATTGAAATATAACTACTTAATGCAGGAAATATAGCCAGTATATACTATGAGCAAGGTCAACTGGACTTAGCAATTCGACATTACAAGCAGGCTATCTCCCGAGATCCACGATTCTTAGAGGCTTACAACAACTTGGTTAGCATCAACAACACATTCTGTGGATTCTGTGGTCTATGAATTATATTTCTGACATATGATCTTCTTCCATTTGCAACTTGAAGGGTAATGCGTTGAAGGACACGGGACGAATAGATGAAGCAATTCGGTGTTATAATGTAAGTGTGGTTCCTATTTGAGGTTTGCTAATGAATACACACATTACTAACAAACCTGTGGTTTTGCAGCAATGTCTTGCTTTACAACCAAATCATCCACAAGCAATGGCCAATCTTGGAAATATATATATGGAGTGGTATGTGGTTCTTTCTTGCTTCTTACTAGATACAGGATATTATATATTACTGTAACTTCATGTCACAACATTAAACAGGAATATGATGGGCCCTGCTTCCTCATTATTCAAGGCTACTTTGGCTGTAACGACAGGGCTATCTGCTCCTTTCAATAACCTTGCAATAATTTACAAACAACAGGTGTTTACATACTTCTTTATCAATTTATAATCATTTTTGGACTCTTGAACATGCTTGACGAATTTTGGTTGTTTTTCCCTCCTTAACTACAGGGAAATTACACAGATGCGATATGCTGCTATAATGAGGTTCTTCGTATTGACCCATTGGCTGCTGATGCTCTCGTTAATAGAGGCAATACTTACAAAGAGATCGGGAGGGTAACTGAAGCAATTCAGGATTACATGCATGCTATTAATTTCCGGCCTACAATGGCTGAAGCTCATGCAAACCTGGCCTCAGCGTACAAGGATAGGTATTCATTCTCAGTATCTTGCATTTACAATGTTTAGCAGACACCTGTTTAAATCCCACCTACCCAAGAACAGGGCAAACAAATATATCATGGTCGAGAAGAATTTTGCATAATTCACTACCCATATTGAATATTGTATAGCTTTATATATCCTAAAATTATTAATATGAAAGCACCATAAGGACTTTACGGGAGATGCAAAGGTTTCTAGTGAAGCATTACACTTGTCAGTGAGGCTCTTGTTTTGTGGGATGTGTTCCACCAGAAAGATATTTACTTTTGTGTTGATGTATTTGTTGGACCTTCCTGCGTAAGCAGTGGGCATGTCGAAGCTGCCATAACGAGCTATAAGCAGGCCTTGCTACTACGTCCAGACTTCCCAGAAGCAACCTGCAACCTTCTGCACACCTTGCAAGTAAGAATTTCCCGTCACACGTTTGATAAGATGGCTTCTGTCTCCGTTTCCTGGCTCTTGATAATACTCGTTATTTCCCATGAGTTTATTCTTCTTTCCTGCTGCTGTACCAGTGTGTATGCTGTTGGGAGGACCGCAGCAAAATGTTCACTGAAGTTGAAGGCATTATTAGGAGGCAAATAAATGTAAGTGTATATGCCTCAATGCTTTTGATACCTTTTGTGCTATTATAGAGTAAGGAAGTAACATATCTTATTTGTGTCTTCAGATGTCGGTCCTTCCGAGTGTCCAGCCCTTCCATGCAATAGCATATCCTATCGATCCTATTCTTGCCCTTGAAATCAGGTTTGAAGCTGAAATTCAAAATTAATACTTCTCAAGAAAATACATGTTTATGGCCCAATCCTTATAAATCTTTTTATATTCTCAGCCGTAAATATGCTGCACACTGCTCTATAATTGCTTCCCGTTTTGGACTACCTCCCTTCAACCATCCAGCTGGGCTCCCTGTAAAATGTGAGGGAGGATTTAAGAGATTAAGGATTGGATATGTGAGCAGTGATTTTGGTAATCATCCGTTGTCACACCTCATGGGATCAGTGTTTGGGATGCACAACAGAGAAAATGTTGAGGTTTGTATCCTGCATCACTTTGATTTCATATCGAAATTTAAGGGTCTGGCTGGGGCTTCAGCAAAGCAAATCACTTTTTTTACAGGTTTTCTGCTATGCTTTGAGTCCAAATGACGGTACTGAGTGGAGACAGCGTACCCAGTCAGAAGCCGAGCATTTCCTGGACGTTTCTGCTATGTCGTCCGATGCTATCGCCAAAACTATAAATGAAGACAAAATCCAGATCCTCATCAATCTAAATGGTTACACCAAGGTATGCTCAGAACAATTCCGAAGTTTGTTTACTTTGGATCTGTAACCAACCCCTTTTTGGTAACGGTGCTTGGTTTGATCTATGCAGGGGGCTAGGAATGAAATATTTGCTATGCAGCCTGCACCAATCCAGGTCTCGTATATGGGCTTCCCGGGTACAACTGGGGCAACCTACATTGACTATTTAGTGACTGATGAGGTTGGCAATTGACTGACGAGGTTTCTTTTTTCTTTCTAACCTTTTTTTCCTCTATGTTTTGACGCGTTACACTCTTTTCCTTTTTCAGTTCGTATCTCCTCTTCAATATGCACATATTTATTCAGAGAAGCTTGTCCATCTTCCCCATTGCTACTTCGTCAACGACTACAAGCAGGTATGTTCAAAAAAAAGTTGTGTGTTATCATGTTACAGGACATTCATCACGGTGGTTATTGTATATTAAAACTCATGCTATGTGCAGAAAAATCAGGATGTGTTGAATCCAAATTCTAAGCCTAAGCGATCTGACTATGGACTCCCTGAAGACAAATTCATATTTGCATGCTTCAACCAACTGTACAAAATGGATCCTGAGATCGTCAATACTTGGTAAATGTTTTCCTAAGGTTTTGAGTTTATTTGGCCACACTGTTTTGGCTGTAATCATAACCTGTAGATAAACGGTAGAGATGTAAATTTTGAATTCAGCAAAATGACTTTTCTTTTTTGGCCATGAAGGTGCAACGTTCTTAAAAGAGTGCCCAGCAGTGCTCTTTGGCTTCTCCGTTTCCCTGCAGCTGGAGAGATGAGGTTTCGCGCATGTACGTGTGGTTACATTTCCATTTCTTAGCGTTTCCTTGTCCTTTCTGCTGTCATCACTTCTTATACCATTTTCCGGACCGTATATACAGATGCTGCTGCCCAAGGTGTGCAGCCTGATCAGATTATCTTCACAGATGTTGCCATGAAGAATGAACATATAAGGCGAAGTGTTCTTGCCGATGTAATCCTCGATACGTGAGTTCTTTTCCCTCTCCACTTCAATATATATCTGAAATACAACACAAACCTCATTGACTCCCCTGTCCTGTCCTTAGGCCTCTGTGTAACGGACACACAACAGGAACAGATGTGCTGTGGGCTGGTGTACCGATGATAACATTACCACTTGAGAAAATGGCAACTCGAGTGGCTGGATCACTCTGTCTTGCAACTGGTCTGGGACATGAGATGATTGTTAATAGGTGAGCCAACTTGTGATTTGCTCTGTATTCTTAGTTTATATGATGAGATATTCACAACGCTTGTGAAAACCAGCTTGGAGGAATACGAAGAGAAGGCTGTCTCTTTGGCCGTGAACAAGCCAAAACTTCAGGCACTGACTAAGGAACTGAGGGCCAGCCGGTTAACCTGTCCTCTATTCGACACCATACGCTGGGTTAGTCTGGCAAACACTTTCTTGTCTCCATTCCTCTCTTGTCCGGTTCATTTCTTAACAAGTTAGCTTCCCATTGGGTACAGGTGAAGAATCTTGAGAGGTCATACTTCAAAATGTGGAACCTCCATTGCTCTGGACAGCAGCCTCAACACTTCAAAGTAACTGAAAACGACCTTGAATTCCCATATGATAGATGAAACAATGAGGGAAAGAAAATTTGATAGCACAAACAAGATTCACTCGGCATTGTAAATTAAAAAACCGAAGAGAGTTAGTAGCAGAAAGATTGTTAAATTATCAGAGGTCCCAAGATTGTATTATTATTATTGAGATGTATAATATATAAGAACTGGTTGTTTTATTATATCCTTAGGTCTCCTGTGTTACCTTTATTTACATCACATAAAAAATGTCATCGACTAAGCTTTTAACTCCTAAACTTAAACAGGTAAATATTGATACGAAAATCTATAGTATGAATCATTCGGTTGGTCAATTTGAAATTGAAGATGTGAATTTAATCAAAGACCTGGTCAGAATATTTTATTTTTCATTAAAAGATTTTTCAACTAAATAACAACATCTAAAAACCAGCAAAAGTTAGATCAAAGTCAATCAACTAAGACAATTAAGAGGCAACACTCACCAAAAACAGAGAGAAGAGAAGAAAAACATCTAGCTAGTAGCCTAATATAGTTCATGGGTTTGATTGGTAGTGCTACAATATAAATATTAGAGGCATATCACTTTTTTATTACTAATCATGAAAACGTTATAAAAAAACTATAGTAAAAACAATCTCTCAACTTTTTGTTATTATTTTCACTAACATCTTTCATTTACAATTTTGCACTATTCAATCGCTTACTGCTTCCGCTAACCGCTAATATAACTGTTCCGCTTTTGTTTACCAATCCGACTTCATATCATCATTGCATAAAGCCAAAGAAAAAATGCAATATAACTCCAAGTCATTCTGCACAGATGAATCAGAAAGTACAACAATCTAAATCAAACATTCAAGTAGCCTTTTCCGGCGCGTCATCGCCTTTTCCGCCATCGCCTCTTCCGCCGGGGTCTCCTCCCTCGCCTTTTCCGCGGCAGTGTCTTCCCACATGCACCCCTAAGATCCCGCCGACTATGAAACCTATTATTGCCGCCGGTAAGTTCATAACCTTCTCAATCGGCTTGTCAGCTCTGAGCGATTTGAAGTTTTGAACCTTCCGTTCAACTTGAAGCGCTCATTGACCGTCAATTGGAACTCACATCGAGGATAGGTTTTTACTATTTTGTTGATGTGTTTTCAAAGTGGTTTAGTAGACAAATCTCCTGAATATATATAACTGATACACATTTATACTACAAACATGAAAAGGAAAGGAAATTTGTTGGAAAAAATATTCGTTGAAAATAATACAGTATTTTTTTGTAAAAAAGAGAAAAGGAAATTGTTGAACCGACCAAAAATAAAAAATGGAAACTAGTTAATTAAGTTTTGTTAAAAAAAAAACTAATTTAAAGGTTCTAGAATATAGAAGTATATTCAAGGATTGTTTTACAGGAGAGTTTAACTTAACTCTGGGTTGTTTTATCATAATAAGTATAAACTTTTTAACTTATAATTGGTTATCCCTGTAAAATTTAGATTCAAAAAATATTTATAGCTCATGAATAATAACTTTTATGCAAAGTTTATGTTATTGAATACATCCATAATTCAATAGTTTGTTTTATGCATTTCTTGAATGCTATATTTATTTGTTGTTTTAGTGAATTCAAAATTTGTACAAAATACTATATAAATACAACAATAAAACTAATTATATACAAATAGTTAACTGCAATAATATGTGAATAAGTAATTTACTTGTTATCCAAATAACATTGATTTTTGTTTGTTTTGTTTTGACCTTTTAATTCTTGTTTTTAACAATTTATCGATGGAGAATTGTTTATTGTAACTAGAAAGTCTGCACTTTGGTATGACATACTTCTAATACCAGAGTTGCCATGTTAGTAAAACGTTTTATATTATCTTGTTATTTTTTTATAAGTACATCTTAAAATATATATATATATATATATATATATATATATATATATATATAACTGGATAGATGTTGAGATTCGGTGTTTCAACTGGAACAACAACACACATCGTTTTCAAGAAGTTACTTTTGTATTACCAGAAGATAGCCGCAAACCCTATTCAATTTATTTCTTTAATGTTGGAGATCTTTCACGGCTTTAGAGACCTTAAGCTGGTAATCAATTATAATTCGATCATATACTAATATTTTTGATGATCTTATACGAGCTAATAGATTAGGTTAGTGATATCAATAGACGAAAAGAGATTAATATATATATTTTTTATTGCATTTGGATTGTTATATAGACTAGAGGAGAGACTAGCGAAATTTTGGAGTTTTAGTTGTAGTTATGGTCCAAGCTACCATATTAGTCTCCCAGCTGACCCAGAGATCAAGTCTCCAATTTGGGATCCTAGCTCGTATCTCCAAAATATGCGAGTAATATTGGCTATGATCGCGGTTCTTCCAGCCACAATTGTCTTCACTGTTGGATTCAACCCGCTCTCAGCTATCAATGAACTGTGGGTAAAAATCCTTTTTCCAGATCACGTTTTGGGTAGCCGATGTATTCTCTATAGCAACATTGCTAGTTTTAGGCGTTGTTACACCCACGTCGTTCAAAATGCAAAACCGAGTGTTCCGTTGCGGGTTCGTGGCCATATCAATTTTATTGGTATGTGTGTTTCATAGTTTTTGGTGCTACTACCCTTTCTATGACAACTCAGTTTGCTGCTAGCTTGGTGGGCGGATTTATTGGGTTGATTGGACTAACCACGTTCTCTTACTTTATATCAACAAGACTTAAGAGATTTGGTGTTTAGAGCTTGTGGATTCAGACTCACGCAACAGTCTGATCACAAGTCCTATTATGCAAAGTTCATGTTATTAAATACATCGATAATTTAATAGATTTTGTTTTATGCATTTGTTAAATGGCTGCATTTGTTTTGTATACATCGATAATTTAAGGAAATTTTCATTTCATAACAAAAAAAAAAAGCATGGTTAAGATACAAAATACATGAGTAAAATCGGCTATCAAACAACGATATCTAGTTAAAAACTCGCAAAAGTTAGATTACATAGGCCCTAAATCATATAATAGCCCATGGTTACCTACCTAAGATTTATGGGCCTTTAATATAAGTATTAGTGGACTTGATTGAGCCCATTATCCCATCAACGTATATAAAAAACTTAACGCTCGTCTCGGAGACCTAGCATTAGGGTTTTCTTCTTCTCATATTTCACTTTGGCTGCAGGTGAACACCGAATCCTAAAACCTAGCTATGGCAACCAAACCAGCTGTCGAGTCTGTTCAATGCTTCGGGAGGAAGAAGACGGCAGTTGCCGTCACCCACTGCAAACGCGGCTCAGGTATGATTAAGCTCAACGGTTCCCCGATCGAGCTTCACCAGCCAGAGATCCTCCGTTTCAAGATCTTCGAGCCTCTCCTCCTCCTCGGGAAACACCGTTTCGCCGGTGTTGACATGAGGATCCGTGTCAAAGGTGGTGGTAACACATCTCAGGTGTACGCAATCCGTCAGAGCATTGCGAAAGCACTGGTTGCTTTTTACCAGAAGTATGTTGATGAGCAGTCGAAGAAGGAGATCAAGGATATTCTGATTCGGTATGATAGGACTTTGTTGGTTGCGGATCCGAGAAGGTGTGAGCCGAAGAAGTTTGGTGGGCGTGGTGCTCGTTCTCGTTTCCAGAAGAGTTACCGTTAAACAATTCTGGTTTGGGTTTTCTTACTCTCAATGTTTTGGGTAATGAGTTGTTGCAATTTGTGAGACTTTAGAGTCTCTGTTTCGTTTTCTTTTTATGGTTATTTGGATAATGGTTACTTAGCCAAAGAACTTATGTTTCTGCAATGTTTACTTACTTGTCTGTTTAAACTTTCTATCTCAAGTTTGAATTTTGATTTGATGAAATTGATTGGTAGCTGAGTATTTGTGAAATGAGCTGACTTATATTTGAGAAATGATCAAGGAGGATCGGTTTCCTGAAACTTTGGTTGATGATATCCACTTTAGTTAGAGATGTAGGAAGAATTCAACCAATTATGTTTGTTCAGCTTGTGTTTGTTTCTGTTACAGAGTTTTGATTCATTGAACATTAGCTTTTATTGGTTTTGAAATGAAAAAAAGACACATTTATTAGCTCAGAGCCAATGTCCAACTTTTGAAAATATGCTTCTTCAAATGATAACTCCGTTATGACCTTTTGTTTATGTGTTCTTTTGTCTTTCTCTAGCAGCTGGAAAATATCTACCCCATCTTCTAATCTTGATTAAGTGGTAGATGCATTAATCTAACCTGTTGTTCATCAACGACATATATTTAATTACGATGTATACTGTGGTCAAATTTTCATTACTTGAACCTTGTGCAGATATCGATAAGATATTGAACTACTTGAACTAAAATTTCACATAATTTCAAGATTATGGGAAAACAATGTAATTAGTTATTGGGTTTAATTTTTTTTGCTCAATTAGTAGATTTATGTTTATGATAATAAATATTTGATGGTTTAAACTTCTAAAAGTAAAGGCAAAATTATGGTTAATGCTTTGTCGCAATATTTTAGCGTCCTTTGATCATCAAGAAATCATAATCACAATTACTTCAAACTTTTAGATCATCAGCAGTAGTTTGACGTATTTGACTTGTAATAAACAAACAAAATGACATTAACGATATATTGAATGTTTTCTTGGGCCTAACTAAATGGGCTTTAAATCCAAAACATTAAATGTGCAAGAGTGAGAACGTCTCGTCTATGCATCTAACAGTTCACAACATCTTCTTTCAGAAACTGCTTTTGCCTGTGAAGTTCGCCGTCGCCGGATGGATCGACCACCACCGTCGTTTCCTCACTATCAAAACCCTAATCCAAAATTCTTCCACCACTATCCTCCTCTAAACTCTAATCCTAATTTCTTCTTCCGACCTCCTCCTCTTCAAAATCCCAACACTTACTCCATCGCACCATCTCCACCACCGATTCGCGAGCTCTCCGGTACACTCTCCTCTTTACAGTCCCTATTATCAGAATGTCAACACACCTTAGATTCTCTCTCGCAAAATCTAGCTCTAGACCACTCTTCTCTTCTCCAGAAGGACGGTTTTGTTCAGTGCCCTTTTGATCCTAATCACCTTATGCCACCAGAAGCTCTCTTTCTCCATTCACTTCGTTGCCCTAAGCCTCTTGATCTCACTCATCTCCTTGGATCATCTAGTAGTTACCGGAACACACTCGAGCTACCGTGTGGACCAGGCGATGGTGATCTCTGTTTCTCTTTAGATGACTTCGCTGATTTTGGGAAGAACTTCTTCTATAACGGTTGTCCAGGCGCTGTTAACTTCTCTGAGCTCGATTGTACAAAGCCAACTCTAACACTTCCTAGTGTTCTGTCTGTGGAATGCAGCCAGTTTGAAGGTTCGTCTGATGTGTTGGACAAATGTTTAGGGCTCTTACCGTCTGATATTTGGGTAATAAAAAGTGAGATTGGAAGATGGAGAGATTATCCAACTTCGTATTCATATAGTGTTCTTGCTTCGATTCTGGATTCAAAAGCAATTGAAATGAGTGAGTTAAGCACATGGATTCTTGTGAATTCCACGAGATATGGTGTTATAATCGATACATACATGAGGGATCATGTTTTGTTGCTCTTTAGGTTGTCTTTAAAAGCGGTTGTTAAGGAAGCTAGTGGGTTTATGATAGAGTCTGATGCTAATGCCAGTGGTGAGCAGGGGGTTTTGAACTGTAAAAGCAGAACATTCGAGTGTCCGGTTTTGTTTCGAGTGTTGTCTTGGTTAGGTTTTCAACTTGCTGTCTTGTATGGAGAAGGAAATGGGAAGTTTTTTGCTCTAGACATGTTGAAACATTGCACTGAGGTATCTGCCTCTCAAATTATGTTGTTTCGGTCGGAACGCTCTGGAGTTCTCGAGGATTTGAATGATACAAACTTGAGTGATAAGGATGTTAGGATGGAGAAGCCCTTTGAGAATAATTTAGGTGTGGAAGTTTGCAAAACTATGGACAGTGGTCAGGAGATATCTGTGTCCCGTGTTGCAGCAGCTGTAGCAGCTTTGTATGAAAGATCCGTCCTTGAAAGAAAAATGAGGGCAATTCGATATGCACAACCACTGACAAGATATCAGCGGTAGGTTTGAGATCTTCCAAGGACTTTACTAATCTTCCAACCACAGTTTCTATCTCTATAGTATTTAAGTTTTATATCATGTTTGGATATGAGCTTGTTTCCTTATGATGTCTACATCACTCTGTAGGGTGGCTGAGCTTGGTGTTATGACAGCTAAAGCTAATGAGGAACGTAAAGGACGTCCTAGCTACCGACCTATCATTGATCATGATGGTCTTCCGAGACAACGCTCATCGAATCAGGTTAAGACTAAACTAAGTACTAACTGTCATATAGCATGAATGTAATGAAGGAACCGAGATATGTATTGTATTGTCTATAACGTGTAGGATATGAATAAAATGAAGACAAGAGAAGAGCTTTTAGCTGAAGAGAGAGATTACAAACGTCGAAGAATGTCATACCGTGGTAAGAAGGTGAAACGAACGCCTCGACAGGTAAGAAGCTTCTTCCTTTCCCGTAGAATGTTTTGGCTCTAGATTGTCCTGCTGAGGCATGTGTTTTCTTGAAGGTGTTGCGGGATATGATAGAAGAATTTACAGAAGAAGTTAAGCTAGCAGGAGGTATTGGATGTTTTGAAAAGGGAATGCCATTACACTCCTCGTCTTCTATTGGCAATGATCAGAAAGAAAGTGAGGTTGGATACAGTTCTGTATCAACAACATTAACAGACGGATCCTATAAGCAAGGGAAAGGAGAGAACCGTGCAGATAGGGAGCGGTATGAGGAATATGATTCAGGTAGCTCACAGAGACAACAAAGTCACAGATCATACAAGAGCAGTGATCGAAGAAGAGATGATGAGTTCACAAGGACCAAACGACGTAGCCACGAAAAGGAATCTTATCATCAAAACCACAGATCATCTCGTGAAAAGAGTTCTTCAGATCACAAGACCAAAAGGGATGATGGATATGAACGCCGCGGTCGTGAACCCAGGAATCCAAACTCGTTTGAAGATAGATACAATCCATTAGAAAGAGATTGAAGTTAAAAGAAGGTAAGTTATCTCTCTATCTCCGTATCACTTATGTGAGTTGGTTTGGCTTTGAGACGGAGTGGTTTATTCCAATGATCTTGCAGTAAAAGTTTATCCGGAGCATCAGCAATTTTGTGTGAATCTGTATCCTCTTTTATATCCTTAACCAAGAATCTTATCTTCTTTATTGCATCTAAGTGTTACTCATCTTTCTATACCTTGATGATACTCAAGTTTTCAGCTATCAAGTGTAGTTACCATTCCTGTATATATATGATTTTTCAGTTTTACTTTTCTCCTCTGCTTGTGACAGGTTGAAGTTAATCCAAAGTATGTTCTTGCTATGAACCAACCATGTGATTGCTAGGAAGAAATTGAGCACTCCACAAGGGTTTGTTTGTGAGAGACTGTAATGTTTTGTCTGTTGATGTTTTATTAATTGGATGAAGATTACAGGACAGAGATTTATGTGATGTAACCTTGATTAGTTTTTATTGCGGTTTTGTAGCAAACTTCTCTAATTTCCGGCATGTAAACTGTGTTAGAGCATAGTAGCATAACCTCTATAAATTAATACTCTAAATTAATATATTGGTTAAATTGTTATGATCATGACTCATGTAGTTGTTAATTTATAGAGGTTTTACTGTATTAAGCCATTACTATTTTTTTTTCCCGGACAAATTTCAATTTTATTAATCAAATAGATACAAGATTAAAGACATATACAAAATTACATCAACACAATTATTACATACACAAGTATATGTGTTATGTACCGAGAAAATAGTAGCAGAAGGGAGTTTGAAGATGCTTTCTGAGGAGTAGTCTTACTTGTTAACCGATGGAGATATCGATTATTGTCCAATTTCATATTTGAATCTTCTCTGATGTGCTTTGTTTGCAGCATCATTTGGCTGAACTTTTCTTTCACAAATCACACCTTAAAACCTGATGTGTCGCAATGTAACACTGAAAGGTTGAAACATTGATACCAACACTTCCGTATCAAAGTCTTTGGGAATGAATTTGTCTCTGAAACTTGTTTTCTTGATGAAATCAACATATATTCCATGGCGGTTTTCGTGACGTTCGTTGTTTACATGTCAAATCCAAAAGGATTTGTGTTAAATCTCTGGGACGCCCAAAGAAGATTGCACTGACGCCCGATAACAACCACAATATTAATATAATATATTAATTTTGACGAAAAATCAGTAGGACTGCTAAATCGCCGGACATTGGCCCCACCACAGAACGACGAAGAAGACATGACGAAACTATTTGATGATGTTGTAGATCTTCAATTTCTACTGTATATAAATCCTTGTTCCCTTCAATGCACCACATCATCGCTTGATTAATCATGGCTTCAAACAGAAGATGTTGTGAACGCAAACCCAAGAACATGATTGAATTGGCCAAATTCAAAAGCCCATTCGTATGAAAGATAAGATCACTAACTTTATTTTGCATATTCTTGGGTTAGTACACTGTCTTGAGAGTGGAGGAGACGAGTGTTTTATTTCGGTATTAGAGCGGGTTTTCCATCCCGGTCCTGACCCGGGAGTCGAATAGTAGTTAGTATGAATCGTAGTTAGTACAATTAGGATTCAGTTTTCAAATATTTTCAATGGTTTTTAAAGTTTTCTAGGATTGAGAACTTTACAAAAATTAAATAGCACTCCTTCTGCTCGGTACTAGTTTATTGAACGTCATTTCTTAACTTCAGCTAAAAGTCGAAACATATTGTTTGTGTGCTAAGTATGGAATTCAAAACCAGTTGTTTGGCAGTGACTTTTGAAGACCACTTTTCTGGAAATCTTCATGGTATGTCTAGAATTATTTGTGCTATCATTTTAGAATTACTTGGTTCATTGTGAACTTATTTGTGCGATTCTAAGGTAGCTAAAGGAGTTTTTTCAAGTGGTAAAGGTAATTTTTAAAGAGTTTAGAAATTGGAGCTGTGAAATTTGGAATTTCTTGCTATCAATTTGGGATCTACGTGTGTTTCAAGCGAAATTAAAAGAGATAAGCTAGAGGGAATGGAAATCCAACGAGGGAGGGTTAGACTGATATGACTAAAAAGTAGTCAGATGATATGGCTTCTGATCAGACTTTTGGGTTAGACTGAATCTCGTTGCTCTAAACACGAGATATATAACCCTTGACGATATGGAGTACACGAAGAAGATTAGTCCTATCACCCCAATAAGTGCTCCGACGATGTTAACCGCAATATGAGTTTTCAAAGAAACTGTTGTAGCACCGAATGCTATGACATATCAGTGCCACTGCTATCGTCACGAAACCGCATCGTAAAACCATGTCTTGCATTTGGGAGGAGGTGGGTGTAACAACCGCTAGAATGAGCACAACTACTATGGAGAAGAGAGCAGCAACCCAAGAAGTGATCTGAAAAAACAATTTTCTGCCAGAGTTCATTGATAGCAGCTGGGGGAGGGTTAAGTCCTACAGTGAACACAAGGGTGGCTAGCAGAACAGCGAGCATCGCCATGATAACTCTCGTATTTTATAGATACGGGCCAGAATCTCACTCTGGATCAGCATGGACATTAATACAACAGCTTGGAGGTGCACTTAACCTATTAACAATCAAAATGCAATATATATTATTCTCTTTATGCTACTGCTATCACTAATCTAATAGCTTGTATAATAAGATAATCAACCTGCTTATGGACTATAAAGCAGAATCCCACTCTTTATGCTACTGCTATCACTAATCTAATAGCTTGTATAATAAGATATTTATTTGTTGTTTTAGTGAATTCAAAATTTGTACAAATTACTATATAAAAACAACATTAAAAACTCATTACATACAAATAGTTAATTGCAATAGTATGTGAATAAGTAATTTACTCGTTATCTAAATAACTCTGGAACAACACAAAACCTAACTAAAATCGAATGTTTGTTGTGTTCTGATCAAACGTCGAGGCTAGGATTTTGATGTTTTTGTTGTTGTGTTATAAAGCTGGTTTTCAAAGTGGATTAGTTGACAAATCTATTGATTATATATATGTAACTGAATCGTGTTTATACTACAAACATGAAAAGGAAAAGAAATTTATTGGAAAAATATTCGTTTAAACTAATATTGTATTTGTTTTTGTAAAAAAAAAAAAGAGAAAAAAGAAATTGTTGAACCGACAAAAAAAAATAAAAATGAAAACTACCTAATTAGGTTTTGATAAAGAAACTAATTTTAAAACAAAATTGTTGGAGTGCTTTGATGTATACAATGGTGTTTTAAGGATTCTAGAATATGGAATTCTAGATTTATCGAAGTTCAATTTAACTAAGGCTTGTTTTATCATACTAAAATATAGATTAAAGGATTATTTTATAGGAGAGTTTAATTTAACTCTGAGTTGTTTTATAATAAGTATAAACTTAGTGAGAATTTTAACTTATACTTGATTTCAACCGATAAAATTTAGATGCAAAAAAAAAAAACTGAATAATAATTTTTATGCAAAGTTCATGTTATTAAATACAAGGGATATAAAAAACAACATTAAAAACTAACTACATACAAATAGTTTAGTGCAATAATATGTAAATAGTTAATTTATTCGTTATCCATATAACTTTATGTAAATAATATTTTCATACTTAAAATTATATAAAACAAACCATAATGTATTTATATTCACTTCTTAAATTTGTTGATGTTAGGTCATGTGTGAGAAAAGAAAGAAAACTATGTATTTCAAGAAGAAACCAAAGACATGACCCTTTTGACTACAAACAAGAAAAGAAAAGGAAACTTGTTGGAAAAAAATATCCATTGAAGAAAAATATTGTATTCTTTTGTAATAAACGAGAAAAGGAAATTGTTGAACCGAGTAAAAAAATAGAAACTAGTTAATTACGTTTTGATAATAAATAAATAAACTAGTTTTTAAAAAAAAGTTTTGTTGGAATGCTTTGGTGTATGCGATGGTGTTTTAAGGACTTATAAGAATACTGAAGTCTAGATTTATGGAAGTTCAATTTAACTAAGACTTATTTTATCATACTAAAATATAGATTGAAGTATTATTTTATGGGAGAGTTTAATTTCATTCTGGGTTGTTTTATCATAATAAGTATAAACTTAAGAGAAATTTAACTTATATAGTTGGTTTATCCCGATAAATTTTAGATTCAAAACAAAAATTAGCTCATGAATGATAATTTTATGCAAAGTTCATGTTATTAAATAGAAGGATATAAAAACAACATTACAAATAACTAAATACATACAAATAGTTTAGTGCAATAATATGTAAATAATTAATTTACTCATTATCCAAATAACTTAATGTAAATAATATTTCCATACTGGAAATTATATAAAAACAAACCATCATGTATTTATATTCACTTCTGGATATTAGGTCACGTGTGAGAAAAGAAAGAAAATGTGTTTCAAGAAGAAACCAAAGACATGACCCTTTTGACACTCCGGTGACGAAGACGATGACCAGAGCCATTACTCATTTCAGAAGAACCATCAATCGCTAATCCTGCACCGCTAAAACACAAATATCTGTTTATAAAAGATCTATGTTTCTTCACGGTAGGTGTTTTCCTCTCCAATTCCGACGAAACTGTCTGAAACGGCGAAGAACAAGCTGACGACGGAGCTCGAGAGTAATCGGAAACCACCGGAGGCGAAAACACAAACCTCGGAGATTCCTGAACCACAACTCCTTTCATTAGCCCTTCTGTGAACTTCAATCTCACTGATAAACTCGGGAGATCACCGCTCTCTGTTCTCATCGGAAACGCTCTTCCTCTGTTTCTTGGCGACCTCGATCTTGAATACATCTCTCTGAGAGGTACACGGCGATTGTTATCATCTCCAGAGAAGCGGTGAAGTTCCTCTGATTCTTCCTTCTTCGCCCACCGTAACAGAAGCTTAAGACGCGCTCCTGTACCACCACCATGGCGTTTGCGTTTCGAATGCGTTGAGATTTCAGTCGAGCACTCACTGATTCCGTCAAAACTTTTGGACTTATTTCAGCGTTCACGACGGAATGATCTGTTCTCGCCGCCGTGAATAGAAAAATCTCGGAATCAGATATCTCAAACGAAGTTCCTGGACTGCCGCAGAATCCATAACGCTCTTCACGAAACCTTAAAACCTTTTCACCCCCACTGGATTTTCCACCGGCGGTTTTTAACCGTTTGATCAAATCAGAAACCGGCGTTCTCGGCGTTTGACGTTCAAGCAAATCAACGGCAGTCATTCCATCTATATCAACAACGTTGAGATCAACTCCCCAGACTCTCAACAGAATCTCAATGACGTCAGGTCTAACGGTGTTAAGAACATCCATCACTGCTAAGTGAATCACAGTTCTTCCGTTACCGTTTCTAACGTTGACTATCTCAGAAATGTCAACAGACCAGCTTCCTCCTCCACCTGAGATTACTTCTTCAGAAGCTCCATCTGCCGGTCTAACCGCTTAAACCCGGACGCTGCAAAATCAGACACGACCATGTGAAGACATCTGTCACCTTCATTGTGTGTGTGAACTGATATGTGTACATGATCAAAATAAAAGCCACAGCTCTTCCGATCAACCCCATATATGTGTGTGTGTGAACTGATATGTGTACATGAACAAAATACCCGAAACCAAAAAGACCAAAAAGGATGACCGTTATGAACGCCGCGGTCGAGAATCTAGGAATCAAAATTCGTTTGAAGATAGATACAATCCATTAGAAAGAGATTGAAGGTAAGTCATTGTAAACTATCTCTCTATCTCTCTATCACTTATGTTAGTTGGTTTGACTTTGAGACGGAGTGGTTTATTCCAATGATATTGCAGTAAAAGTTTATCCGGAGCATCGGCAATTTTGTGTGAATCTGTATCCTCTTTTACATCCTTAACCAAGAATCTTATCTTCTTTATTGCATCTCAGTGTTACTCATCTTTCTTTACCTTGGTGATACTCAAGTGTAGTTACCATTCCTGTCTATATGATTTTTCAGTTTTACTTTCTCCTCTGCTTGAGACAGATTGAAGTCAATCCAAACCATGTGATTCCTGGGAAGAGATGGGAACTCCACAAGGGTTTTGGTGAGAGACTATAATGTTTATGTCTGTTGATGTTTTACAAAATGGATGAAGACTACAGACAGATTTATGTGATGTAACTTGGACTAGTTTTGCGGTTTTGTCGCAAACTTCTCTAATTTCCGGCATGCAAACCGAGTTAGAGCATAGTGTTACGCTATTACAATGATTGATCACCATTGTCGAGTGATTTTGAACTGCGATTACGACGATTCTTTGACGGAATAATCAAAAATCGAGAATCACAAACAGTAAGAAAGATTTCAATCCGGAGAATCGCCGATTGAAATGAGATCAATGAATCGAAAGAAAGAAACGGATCGATTGAGTATTGATCCTCAATGCTCTGATACCATGTTGGTTGAGCTGAGCTCAAGGAAGATGATGATCAAAGATGAGCAAAAAAATCTGTTATTCATTTCTGTTGAATGTAAAAACTGTTACAACTTTTACTTTATACAATTCTAATTGGTTTAGTCAAACCACAATTCTAATTGGTTTTATCATTTAACCAATACATACTTTAATAGTAAACTATAAACAACCAATTAACTTGGTGGGAAAACTGAAGAAACTTACTACGCAAGAAACTGAATGTTTATAGCAATATTGGCCATTGGAATTCTTCAAAGGCTAAAGATAAAGTTGGATGATATACTCTAAATCTCCCTCCTGGAGACCAACGATCACAATCATGTTTCTCAGACTCAGTTAGACCATCATCATCGCTCTTTTTAAACAGACCAAACCGTTCGACCCACCGAGTTGTTGCCAGTGTGGAGCCACCGCAGAGATTCAACATCTCCTCCTCAGCTACTATGGCATATTCATCTTGTTCGAAATTGGATCTGGCTTCTTCTTCCATCTTTTTTTATTGCAAGACATATCTCGTGTCGCAGTTTCTGTTCAGTGAGCATGACAAACCACGGTTTGATTGGCTTCCGATAGTAAGATTGGGATTCTGGTTGCTCCATCTCGTGTCGCCTGTATCGTCTTCTTCTTCTTTAATTGAAATCGGGAATTACTGAATCCATGGTCGATATATATATTTCTTGGGAGAGAATTTGTCGGAGCTTATTTGATTTTCCGAGTCGACCTTTAGGACGGGAGTTAAAAAAGTGAAATGGGTTTTAAAATGGGCCTTAAATTTGGTCTGAATTAATTTTTAGGGGCAATTTAAGCGGGCCAAAAAGTTTATTCCGCCTATGCATTATAATTTAGGCTCATATAAATTTAATGAAATTGGGCTCTAAAAACCGCGTTTGGCACGCGGGTTTAACGCGGTTTGGCACGCAAATCGAGGTCATTTTATGTCGGTTTACATGCCAAACCGTGTCTGAACCGTGCCCGAACCGTATTCGAACCGTGTCCGACCCGTATCCGACCCGTATCCGAACCCTGTCCGACCCGTGTTTGACCAAAAAAAAAAAAAAAAATCTCGAGGAGGAGGCGTATCTTCGTTTCTTTCGAAATGGCGACGGGATCATTGGAAACAAAGGGAGATGCTACGATTTCTGGATGGATTTCAGTGAGCCCAAGGATTGTTTTCTTCTTCGTGAAGATTACCCAAAGAGGTCGGTACCCTACGACTTCCTTCGTATTTTGATTTGATGCTGATGGTGTTTAGGTTATGGTGTATATGCCACTACTTCCGATTTTATTAAGAAAACTCTAGATTAGACTGATGATGATGATGATGAATCATGTCTTGAACAACGAGTTTGGATTAGTTCAAAATTTCTAGATCAGAGAGTCGGATTTAATTGAATTTGATTGAATTTGATTGAATTAAGTGCATTCAAAATGCTAGAGTCATAGATAGAGATTGTAAACCGGTTACTTTTGTTCTGAAATCAAGGAATTCTGATGAAATTCTGATTATGTAGTGATTTAAGTAGCAGTTGATTCCTAATTGATTGGACTGATATTATAAGGCAATCTTGATTGTGTACCTGTTGCAGTTTCAAAGAAGAAACTGGATATACAAGGAGGAGCAGAGCAGCCTCCAGGATAAGGCGGGGATGGCACTAAAAAAAACTACCAATACAGATAAAGAAAAGCGGTATGAGGAATATGATTCAGGTAACCCTCAGAGACAACAAAGTCACAGATCATACAAGCGCAGTGATCGAAGAAGAGATGATGAATTCACAAGGACCAAACGACGTAGCTACGAAAGGTAATCTTATCATCAAAACCACAGATCATCCCGTGAAAAGAGTTCTTCAGATTACAAGACCAAAAGGGATGATGGATATGAACGCCGCGGTCGGGAATTTCGTTTGAAGATAGATAGATACAATCTGTTAGAAAGAGATTGAAGTTTAAAGAAGGTAAGTCATTTGAAAACTATCTCTCTATCTCCTTATTACCATTTGGGGTTGTCTGACTCTGACTTTGAGACAGAGTGGTCTGTTCCAATGATCTTGCAGTAAAAGTTTATCCGGAGCATCGGCAATTGTGTGAATCTGTATCCTCTTTTGTATCCTTTAACCATGAATCTTATCTTCTTTAATGCATTTAAGTGTTACTCAAGTGTAGTTGCCATATGTTCGTGCTATGAACCAACCATGTGATTGCTAGGAAGAAATTGGAACTCCACAAGGGTTTGTTTATGGTGAGAAACTGTAATATTTTATGTCTGTTGATGTTTTACAAATTGGATGAAGATTACATGACTGAGATTTATGTGATGTAACATGGGCTAGTTTTGTCGCAAACTTATCTAATTTCCGGCATGTAAACTGAGTTAGAGCATAGTGTTACGCTATTACTATTTCTTGATTCAAAGATTTGAAAGATGATACGGATAAATAAACTATAAGGTATAAACAAACCAATAAACTTAACCGTCTACTTGGGAAAACTGAAGAAACTTACAACGCAAGAAACTGAATGGTTGAGAGATCACAATGTTTGATGACATACCCTAACATCTAACTGGACGATATACCCTAAAAATTCCATAATGTTTGATGATACTCCAAACATCTAACTCGATGATATACCCTAAAAGAAACCCTAAAAGATACTCTTAAATTATCTTCCTCCTCACGAGTCATCCATCACAACTTGTTTCTCAGACTCAGTTAGACCATCATCATCACTCTTTAAAAACAGACCAAACTGTTCGACCCACCGAGTTCCTGTCAGTGTGGAACCACCGCAGAGATTCATTATCTCCTTCTCAGCTACAATGGCATCTTGTCCGACACTGGATCTAGCTTCTTCTTCAATCTTTTTTATTGCAAGACGTTTCTCGTGTCGCAGTTTCAACCCTGGTGCTCTAATCTCAGCTTCAATTCTAGCTTTCTCTTCACGTTGCCTTGTCTCCCAAACTTTCCTTTCTTTCTCAATTTTCGTCATCACATCAGCTTTATTACAACTCTCGTCAAAGAGTTTTCGATATCTCGCTTTCACAATAGTACCTGCAAATCGGATCTTGATCGTTGCCGCACGAAGAGCCTTCTCATGAGATAAGGG
>CM058234.1:99721975-99815687 GCA_030180135.1 Orychophragmus violaceus
ATTAGCTTTTATTGGTTTTGAAATGAAAAAAAGACACATTTATTAGCTCAGAGCCAATGTCCAACTTTTGAAAATATGCTTCTTCAAATGATAACTCCGTTATGACCTTTTGTTTATGTGTTCTTTTGTCTTTCTCTAGCAGCTGGAAAATATCTACCCCATCTTCTAATCTTGATTAAGTGGTAGATGCATTAATCTAACCTGTTGTTCATCAACGACATATATTTAATTACGATGTATACTGTGGTCAAATTTTCATTACTTGAACCTTGTGCAGATATCGATAAGATATTGAACTACTTGAACTAAAATTTCACATAATTTCAAGATTATGGGAAAACAATGTAATTAGTTATTGGGTTTAATTTTTTTTGCTCAATTAGTAGATTTATGTTTATGATAATAAATATTTGATGGTTTAAACTTCTAAAAGTAAAGGCAAAATTATGGTTAATGCTTTGTCGCAATATTTTAGCGTCCTTTGATCATCAAGAAATCATAATCACAATTACTTCAAACTTTTAGATCATCAGCAGTAGTTTGACGTATTTGACTTGTAATAAACAAACAAAATGACATTAACGATATATTGAATGTTTTCTTGGGCCTAACTAAATGGGCTTTAAATCCAAAACATTAAATGTGCAAGAGTGAGAACGTCTCGTCTATGCATCTAACAGTTCACAACATCTTCTTTCAGAAACTGCTTTTGCCTGTGAAGTTCGCCGTCGCCGGATGGATCGACCACCACCGTCGTTTCCTCACTATCAAAACCCTAATCCAAAATTCTTCCACCACTATCCTCCTCTAAACTCTAATCCTAATTTCTTCTTCCGACCTCCTCCTCTTCAAAATCCCAACACTTACTCCATCGCACCATCTCCACCACCGATTCGCGAGCTCTCCGGTACACTCTCCTCTTTACAGTCCCTATTATCAGAATGTCAACACACCTTAGATTCTCTCTCGCAAAATCTAGCTCTAGACCACTCTTCTCTTCTCCAGAAGGACGGTTTTGTTCAGTGCCCTTTTGATCCTAATCACCTTATGCCACCAGAAGCTCTCTTTCTCCATTCACTTCGTTGCCCTAAGCCTCTTGATCTCACTCATCTCCTTGGATCATCTAGTAGTTACCGGAACACACTCGAGCTACCGTGTGGACCAGGCGATGGTGATCTCTGTTTCTCTTTAGATGACTTCGCTGATTTTGGGAAGAACTTCTTCTATAACGGTTGTCCAGGCGCTGTTAACTTCTCTGAGCTCGATTGTACAAAGCCAACTCTAACACTTCCTAGTGTTCTGTCTGTGGAATGCAGCCAGTTTGAAGGTTCGTCTGATGTGTTGGACAAATGTTTAGGGCTCTTACCGTCTGATATTTGGGTAATAAAAAGTGAGATTGGAAGATGGAGAGATTATCCAACTTCGTATTCATATAGTGTTCTTGCTTCGATTCTGGATTCAAAAGCAATTGAAATGAGTGAGTTAAGCACATGGATTCTTGTGAATTCCACGAGATATGGTGTTATAATCGATACATACATGAGGGATCATGTTTTGTTGCTCTTTAGGTTGTCTTTAAAAGCGGTTGTTAAGGAAGCTAGTGGGTTTATGATAGAGTCTGATGCTAATGCCAGTGGTGAGCAGGGGGTTTTGAACTGTAAAAGCAGAACATTCGAGTGTCCGGTTTTGTTTCGAGTGTTGTCTTGGTTAGGTTTTCAACTTGCTGTCTTGTATGGAGAAGGAAATGGGAAGTTTTTTGCTCTAGACATGTTGAAACATTGCACTGAGGTATCTGCCTCTCAAATTATGTTGTTTCGGTCGGAACGCTCTGGAGTTCTCGAGGATTTGAATGATACAAACTTGAGTGATAAGGATGTTAGGATGGAGAAGCCCTTTGAGAATAATTTAGGTGTGGAAGTTTGCAAAACTATGGACAGTGGTCAGGAGATATCTGTGTCCCGTGTTGCAGCAGCTGTAGCAGCTTTGTATGAAAGATCCGTCCTTGAAAGAAAAATGAGGGCAATTCGATATGCACAACCACTGACAAGATATCAGCGGTAGGTTTGAGATCTTCCAAGGACTTTACTAATCTTCCAACCACAGTTTCTATCTCTATAGTATTTAAGTTTTATATCATGTTTGGATATGAGCTTGTTTCCTTATGATGTCTACATCACTCTGTAGGGTGGCTGAGCTTGGTGTTATGACAGCTAAAGCTAATGAGGAACGTAAAGGACGTCCTAGCTACCGACCTATCATTGATCATGATGGTCTTCCGAGACAACGCTCATCGAATCAGGTTAAGACTAAACTAAGTACTAACTGTCATATAGCATGAATGTAATGAAGGAACCGAGATATGTATTGTATTGTCTATAACGTGTAGGATATGAATAAAATGAAGACAAGAGAAGAGCTTTTAGCTGAAGAGAGAGATTACAAACGTCGAAGAATGTCATACCGTGGTAAGAAGGTGAAACGAACGCCTCGACAGGTAAGAAGCTTCTTCCTTTCCCGTAGAATGTTTTGGCTCTAGATTGTCCTGCTGAGGCATGTGTTTTCTTGAAGGTGTTGCGGGATATGATAGAAGAATTTACAGAAGAAGTTAAGCTAGCAGGAGGTATTGGATGTTTTGAAAAGGGAATGCCATTACACTCCTCGTCTTCTATTGGCAATGATCAGAAAGAAAGTGAGGTTGGATACAGTTCTGTATCAACAACATTAACAGACGGATCCTATAAGCAAGGGAAAGGAGAGAACCGTGCAGATAGGGAGCGGTATGAGGAATATGATTCAGGTAGCTCACAGAGACAACAAAGTCACAGATCATACAAGAGCAGTGATCGAAGAAGAGATGATGAGTTCACAAGGACCAAACGACGTAGCCACGAAAAGGAATCTTATCATCAAAACCACAGATCATCTCGTGAAAAGAGTTCTTCAGATCACAAGACCAAAAGGGATGATGGATATGAACGCCGCGGTCGTGAACCCAGGAATCCAAACTCGTTTGAAGATAGATACAATCCATTAGAAAGAGATTGAAGTTAAAAGAAGGTAAGTTATCTCTCTATCTCCGTATCACTTATGTGAGTTGGTTTGGCTTTGAGACGGAGTGGTTTATTCCAATGATCTTGCAGTAAAAGTTTATCCGGAGCATCAGCAATTTTGTGTGAATCTGTATCCTCTTTTATATCCTTAACCAAGAATCTTATCTTCTTTATTGCATCTAAGTGTTACTCATCTTTCTATACCTTGATGATACTCAAGTTTTCAGCTATCAAGTGTAGTTACCATTCCTGTATATATATGATTTTTCAGTTTTACTTTTCTCCTCTGCTTGTGACAGGTTGAAGTTAATCCAAAGTATGTTCTTGCTATGAACCAACCATGTGATTGCTAGGAAGAAATTGAGCACTCCACAAGGGTTTGTTTGTGAGAGACTGTAATGTTTTGTCTGTTGATGTTTTATTAATTGGATGAAGATTACAGGACAGAGATTTATGTGATGTAACCTTGATTAGTTTTTATTGCGGTTTTGTAGCAAACTTCTCTAATTTCCGGCATGTAAACTGTGTTAGAGCATAGTAGCATAACCTCTATAAATTAATACTCTAAATTAATATATTGGTTAAATTGTTATGATCATGACTCATGTAGTTGTTAATTTATAGAGGTTTTACTGTATTAAGCCATTACTATTTTTTTTTCCCGGACAAATTTCAATTTTATTAATCAAATAGATACAAGATTAAAGACATATACAAAATTACATCAACACAATTATTACATACACAAGTATATGTGTTATGTACCGAGAAAATAGTAGCAGAAGGGAGTTTGAAGATGCTTTCTGAGGAGTAGTCTTACTTGTTAACCGATGGAGATATCGATTATTGTCCAATTTCATATTTGAATCTTCTCTGATGTGCTTTGTTTGCAGCATCATTTGGCTGAACTTTTCTTTCACAAATCACACCTTAAAACCTGATGTGTCGCAATGTAACACTGAAAGGTTGAAACATTGATACCAACACTTCCGTATCAAAGTCTTTGGGAATGAATTTGTCTCTGAAACTTGTTTTCTTGATGAAATCAACATATATTCCATGGCGGTTTTCGTGACGTTCGTTGTTTACATGTCAAATCCAAAAGGATTTGTGTTAAATCTCTGGGACGCCCAAAGAAGATTGCACTGACGCCCGATAACAACCACAATATTAATATAATATATTAATTTTGACGAAAAATCAGTAGGACTGCTAAATCGCCGGACATTGGCCCCACCACAGAACGACGAAGAAGACATGACGAAACTATTTGATGATGTTGTAGATCTTCAATTTCTACTGTATATAAATCCTTGTTCCCTTCAATGCACCACATCATCGCTTGATTAATCATGGCTTCAAACAGAAGATGTTGTGAACGCAAACCCAAGAACATGATTGAATTGGCCAAATTCAAAAGCCCATTCGTATGAAAGATAAGATCACTAACTTTATTTTGCATATTCTTGGGTTAGTACACTGTCTTGAGAGTGGAGGAGACGAGTGTTTTATTTCGGTATTAGAGCGGGTTTTCCATCCCGGTCCTGACCCGGGAGTCGAATAGTAGTTAGTATGAATCGTAGTTAGTACAATTAGGATTCAGTTTTCAAATATTTTCAATGGTTTTTAAAGTTTTCTAGGATTGAGAACTTTACAAAAATTAAATAGCACTCCTTCTGCTCGGTACTAGTTTATTGAACGTCATTTCTTAACTTCAGCTAAAAGTCGAAACATATTGTTTGTGTGCTAAGTATGGAATTCAAAACCAGTTGTTTGGCAGTGACTTTTGAAGACCACTTTTCTGGAAATCTTCATGGTATGTCTAGAATTATTTGTGCTATCATTTTAGAATTACTTGGTTCATTGTGAACTTATTTGTGCGATTCTAAGGTAGCTAAAGGAGTTTTTTCAAGTGGTAAAGGTAATTTTTAAAGAGTTTAGAAATTGGAGCTGTGAAATTTGGAATTTCTTGCTATCAATTTGGGATCTACGTGTGTTTCAAGCGAAATTAAAAGAGATAAGCTAGAGGGAATGGAAATCCAACGAGGGAGGGTTAGACTGATATGACTAAAAAGTAGTCAGATGATATGGCTTCTGATCAGACTTTTGGGTTAGACTGAATCTCGTTGCTCTAAACACGAGATATATAACCCTTGACGATATGGAGTACACGAAGAAGATTAGTCCTATCACCCCAATAAGTGCTCCGACGATGTTAACCGCAATATGAGTTTTCAAAGAAACTGTTGTAGCACCGAATGCTATGACATATCAGTGCCACTGCTATCGTCACGAAACCGCATCGTAAAACCATGTCTTGCATTTGGGAGGAGGTGGGTGTAACAACCGCTAGAATGAGCACAACTACTATGGAGAAGAGAGCAGCAACCCAAGAAGTGATCTGAAAAAACAATTTTCTGCCAGAGTTCATTGATAGCAGCTGGGGGAGGGTTAAGTCCTACAGTGAACACAAGGGTGGCTAGCAGAACAGCGAGCATCGCCATGATAACTCTCGTATTTTATAGATACGGGCCAGAATCTCACTCTGGATCAGCATGGACATTAATACAACAGCTTGGAGGTGCACTTAACCTATTAACAATCAAAATGCAATATATATTATTCTCTTTATGCTACTGCTATCACTAATCTAATAGCTTGTATAATAAGATAATCAACCTGCTTATGGACTATAAAGCAGAATCCCACTCTTTATGCTACTGCTATCACTAATCTAATAGCTTGTATAATAAGATATTTATTTGTTGTTTTAGTGAATTCAAAATTTGTACAAATTACTATATAAAAACAACATTAAAAACTCATTACATACAAATAGTTAATTGCAATAGTATGTGAATAAGTAATTTACTCGTTATCTAAATAACTCTGGAACAACACAAAACCTAACTAAAATCGAATGTTTGTTGTGTTCTGATCAAACGTCGAGGCTAGGATTTTGATGTTTTTGTTGTTGTGTTATAAAGCTGGTTTTCAAAGTGGATTAGTTGACAAATCTATTGATTATATATATGTAACTGAATCGTGTTTATACTACAAACATGAAAAGGAAAAGAAATTTATTGGAAAAATATTCGTTTAAACTAATATTGTATTTGTTTTTGTAAAAAAAAAAAAGAGAAAAAAGAAATTGTTGAACCGACAAAAAAAAATAAAAATGAAAACTACCTAATTAGGTTTTGATAAAGAAACTAATTTTAAAACAAAATTGTTGGAGTGCTTTGATGTATACAATGGTGTTTTAAGGATTCTAGAATATGGAATTCTAGATTTATCGAAGTTCAATTTAACTAAGGCTTGTTTTATCATACTAAAATATAGATTAAAGGATTATTTTATAGGAGAGTTTAATTTAACTCTGAGTTGTTTTATAATAAGTATAAACTTAGTGAGAATTTTAACTTATACTTGATTTCAACCGATAAAATTTAGATGCAAAAAAAAAAAACTGAATAATAATTTTTATGCAAAGTTCATGTTATTAAATACAAGGGATATAAAAAACAACATTAAAAACTAACTACATACAAATAGTTTAGTGCAATAATATGTAAATAGTTAATTTATTCGTTATCCATATAACTTTATGTAAATAATATTTTCATACTTAAAATTATATAAAACAAACCATAATGTATTTATATTCACTTCTTAAATTTGTTGATGTTAGGTCATGTGTGAGAAAAGAAAGAAAACTATGTATTTCAAGAAGAAACCAAAGACATGACCCTTTTGACTACAAACAAGAAAAGAAAAGGAAACTTGTTGGAAAAAAATATCCATTGAAGAAAAATATTGTATTCTTTTGTAATAAACGAGAAAAGGAAATTGTTGAACCGAGTAAAAAAATAGAAACTAGTTAATTACGTTTTGATAATAAATAAATAAACTAGTTTTTAAAAAAAAGTTTTGTTGGAATGCTTTGGTGTATGCGATGGTGTTTTAAGGACTTATAAGAATACTGAAGTCTAGATTTATGGAAGTTCAATTTAACTAAGACTTATTTTATCATACTAAAATATAGATTGAAGTATTATTTTATGGGAGAGTTTAATTTCATTCTGGGTTGTTTTATCATAATAAGTATAAACTTAAGAGAAATTTAACTTATATAGTTGGTTTATCCCGATAAATTTTAGATTCAAAACAAAAATTAGCTCATGAATGATAATTTTATGCAAAGTTCATGTTATTAAATAGAAGGATATAAAAACAACATTACAAATAACTAAATACATACAAATAGTTTAGTGCAATAATATGTAAATAATTAATTTACTCATTATCCAAATAACTTAATGTAAATAATATTTCCATACTGGAAATTATATAAAAACAAACCATCATGTATTTATATTCACTTCTGGATATTAGGTCACGTGTGAGAAAAGAAAGAAAATGTGTTTCAAGAAGAAACCAAAGACATGACCCTTTTGACACTCCGGTGACGAAGACGATGACCAGAGCCATTACTCATTTCAGAAGAACCATCAATCGCTAATCCTGCACCGCTAAAACACAAATATCTGTTTATAAAAGATCTATGTTTCTTCACGGTAGGTGTTTTCCTCTCCAATTCCGACGAAACTGTCTGAAACGGCGAAGAACAAGCTGACGACGGAGCTCGAGAGTAATCGGAAACCACCGGAGGCGAAAACACAAACCTCGGAGATTCCTGAACCACAACTCCTTTCATTAGCCCTTCTGTGAACTTCAATCTCACTGATAAACTCGGGAGATCACCGCTCTCTGTTCTCATCGGAAACGCTCTTCCTCTGTTTCTTGGCGACCTCGATCTTGAATACATCTCTCTGAGAGGTACACGGCGATTGTTATCATCTCCAGAGAAGCGGTGAAGTTCCTCTGATTCTTCCTTCTTCGCCCACCGTAACAGAAGCTTAAGACGCGCTCCTGTACCACCACCATGGCGTTTGCGTTTCGAATGCGTTGAGATTTCAGTCGAGCACTCACTGATTCCGTCAAAACTTTTGGACTTATTTCAGCGTTCACGACGGAATGATCTGTTCTCGCCGCCGTGAATAGAAAAATCTCGGAATCAGATATCTCAAACGAAGTTCCTGGACTGCCGCAGAATCCATAACGCTCTTCACGAAACCTTAAAACCTTTTCACCCCCACTGGATTTTCCACCGGCGGTTTTTAACCGTTTGATCAAATCAGAAACCGGCGTTCTCGGCGTTTGACGTTCAAGCAAATCAACGGCAGTCATTCCATCTATATCAACAACGTTGAGATCAACTCCCCAGACTCTCAACAGAATCTCAATGACGTCAGGTCTAACGGTGTTAAGAACATCCATCACTGCTAAGTGAATCACAGTTCTTCCGTTACCGTTTCTAACGTTGACTATCTCAGAAATGTCAACAGACCAGCTTCCTCCTCCACCTGAGATTACTTCTTCAGAAGCTCCATCTGCCGGTCTAACCGCTTAAACCCGGACGCTGCAAAATCAGACACGACCATGTGAAGACATCTGTCACCTTCATTGTGTGTGTGAACTGATATGTGTACATGATCAAAATAAAAGCCACAGCTCTTCCGATCAACCCCATATATGTGTGTGTGTGAACTGATATGTGTACATGAACAAAATACCCGAAACCAAAAAGACCAAAAAGGATGACCGTTATGAACGCCGCGGTCGAGAATCTAGGAATCAAAATTCGTTTGAAGATAGATACAATCCATTAGAAAGAGATTGAAGGTAAGTCATTGTAAACTATCTCTCTATCTCTCTATCACTTATGTTAGTTGGTTTGACTTTGAGACGGAGTGGTTTATTCCAATGATATTGCAGTAAAAGTTTATCCGGAGCATCGGCAATTTTGTGTGAATCTGTATCCTCTTTTACATCCTTAACCAAGAATCTTATCTTCTTTATTGCATCTCAGTGTTACTCATCTTTCTTTACCTTGGTGATACTCAAGTGTAGTTACCATTCCTGTCTATATGATTTTTCAGTTTTACTTTCTCCTCTGCTTGAGACAGATTGAAGTCAATCCAAACCATGTGATTCCTGGGAAGAGATGGGAACTCCACAAGGGTTTTGGTGAGAGACTATAATGTTTATGTCTGTTGATGTTTTACAAAATGGATGAAGACTACAGACAGATTTATGTGATGTAACTTGGACTAGTTTTGCGGTTTTGTCGCAAACTTCTCTAATTTCCGGCATGCAAACCGAGTTAGAGCATAGTGTTACGCTATTACAATGATTGATCACCATTGTCGAGTGATTTTGAACTGCGATTACGACGATTCTTTGACGGAATAATCAAAAATCGAGAATCACAAACAGTAAGAAAGATTTCAATCCGGAGAATCGCCGATTGAAATGAGATCAATGAATCGAAAGAAAGAAACGGATCGATTGAGTATTGATCCTCAATGCTCTGATACCATGTTGGTTGAGCTGAGCTCAAGGAAGATGATGATCAAAGATGAGCAAAAAAATCTGTTATTCATTTCTGTTGAATGTAAAAACTGTTACAACTTTTACTTTATACAATTCTAATTGGTTTAGTCAAACCACAATTCTAATTGGTTTTATCATTTAACCAATACATACTTTAATAGTAAACTATAAACAACCAATTAACTTGGTGGGAAAACTGAAGAAACTTACTACGCAAGAAACTGAATGTTTATAGCAATATTGGCCATTGGAATTCTTCAAAGGCTAAAGATAAAGTTGGATGATATACTCTAAATCTCCCTCCTGGAGACCAACGATCACAATCATGTTTCTCAGACTCAGTTAGACCATCATCATCGCTCTTTTTAAACAGACCAAACCGTTCGACCCACCGAGTTGTTGCCAGTGTGGAGCCACCGCAGAGATTCAACATCTCCTCCTCAGCTACTATGGCATATTCATCTTGTTCGAAATTGGATCTGGCTTCTTCTTCCATCTTTTTTTATTGCAAGACATATCTCGTGTCGCAGTTTCTGTTCAGTGAGCATGACAAACCACGGTTTGATTGGCTTCCGATAGTAAGATTGGGATTCTGGTTGCTCCATCTCGTGTCGCCTGTATCGTCTTCTTCTTCTTTAATTGAAATCGGGAATTACTGAATCCATGGTCGATATATATATTTCTTGGGAGAGAATTTGTCGGAGCTTATTTGATTTTCCGAGTCGACCTTTAGGACGGGAGTTAAAAAAGTGAAATGGGTTTTAAAATGGGCCTTAAATTTGGTCTGAATTAATTTTTAGGGGCAATTTAAGCGGGCCAAAAAGTTTATTCCGCCTATGCATTATAATTTAGGCTCATATAAATTTAATGAAATTGGGCTCTAAAAACCGCGTTTGGCACGCGGGTTTAACGCGGTTTGGCACGCAAATCGAGGTCATTTTATGTCGGTTTACATGCCAAACCGTGTCTGAACCGTGCCCGAACCGTATTCGAACCGTGTCCGACCCGTATCCGACCCGTATCCGAACCCTGTCCGACCCGTGTTTGACCAAAAAAAAAAAAAAAAATCTCGAGGAGGAGGCGTATCTTCGTTTCTTTCGAAATGGCGACGGGATCATTGGAAACAAAGGGAGATGCTACGATTTCTGGATGGATTTCAGTGAGCCCAAGGATTGTTTTCTTCTTCGTGAAGATTACCCAAAGAGGTCGGTACCCTACGACTTCCTTCGTATTTTGATTTGATGCTGATGGTGTTTAGGTTATGGTGTATATGCCACTACTTCCGATTTTATTAAGAAAACTCTAGATTAGACTGATGATGATGATGATGAATCATGTCTTGAACAACGAGTTTGGATTAGTTCAAAATTTCTAGATCAGAGAGTCGGATTTAATTGAATTTGATTGAATTTGATTGAATTAAGTGCATTCAAAATGCTAGAGTCATAGATAGAGATTGTAAACCGGTTACTTTTGTTCTGAAATCAAGGAATTCTGATGAAATTCTGATTATGTAGTGATTTAAGTAGCAGTTGATTCCTAATTGATTGGACTGATATTATAAGGCAATCTTGATTGTGTACCTGTTGCAGTTTCAAAGAAGAAACTGGATATACAAGGAGGAGCAGAGCAGCCTCCAGGATAAGGCGGGGATGGCACTAAAAAAAACTACCAATACAGATAAAGAAAAGCGGTATGAGGAATATGATTCAGGTAACCCTCAGAGACAACAAAGTCACAGATCATACAAGCGCAGTGATCGAAGAAGAGATGATGAATTCACAAGGACCAAACGACGTAGCTACGAAAGGTAATCTTATCATCAAAACCACAGATCATCCCGTGAAAAGAGTTCTTCAGATTACAAGACCAAAAGGGATGATGGATATGAACGCCGCGGTCGGGAATTTCGTTTGAAGATAGATAGATACAATCTGTTAGAAAGAGATTGAAGTTTAAAGAAGGTAAGTCATTTGAAAACTATCTCTCTATCTCCTTATTACCATTTGGGGTTGTCTGACTCTGACTTTGAGACAGAGTGGTCTGTTCCAATGATCTTGCAGTAAAAGTTTATCCGGAGCATCGGCAATTGTGTGAATCTGTATCCTCTTTTGTATCCTTTAACCATGAATCTTATCTTCTTTAATGCATTTAAGTGTTACTCAAGTGTAGTTGCCATATGTTCGTGCTATGAACCAACCATGTGATTGCTAGGAAGAAATTGGAACTCCACAAGGGTTTGTTTATGGTGAGAAACTGTAATATTTTATGTCTGTTGATGTTTTACAAATTGGATGAAGATTACATGACTGAGATTTATGTGATGTAACATGGGCTAGTTTTGTCGCAAACTTATCTAATTTCCGGCATGTAAACTGAGTTAGAGCATAGTGTTACGCTATTACTATTTCTTGATTCAAAGATTTGAAAGATGATACGGATAAATAAACTATAAGGTATAAACAAACCAATAAACTTAACCGTCTACTTGGGAAAACTGAAGAAACTTACAACGCAAGAAACTGAATGGTTGAGAGATCACAATGTTTGATGACATACCCTAACATCTAACTGGACGATATACCCTAAAAATTCCATAATGTTTGATGATACTCCAAACATCTAACTCGATGATATACCCTAAAAGAAACCCTAAAAGATACTCTTAAATTATCTTCCTCCTCACGAGTCATCCATCACAACTTGTTTCTCAGACTCAGTTAGACCATCATCATCACTCTTTAAAAACAGACCAAACTGTTCGACCCACCGAGTTCCTGTCAGTGTGGAACCACCGCAGAGATTCATTATCTCCTTCTCAGCTACAATGGCATCTTGTCCGACACTGGATCTAGCTTCTTCTTCAATCTTTTTTATTGCAAGACGTTTCTCGTGTCGCAGTTTCAACCCTGGTGCTCTAATCTCAGCTTCAATTCTAGCTTTCTCTTCACGTTGCCTTGTCTCCCAAACTTTCCTTTCTTTCTCAATTTTCGTCATCACATCAGCTTTATTACAACTCTCGTCAAAGAGTTTTCGATATCTCGCTTTCACAATAGTACCTGCAAATCGGATCTTGATCGTTGCCGCACGAAGAGCCTTCTCATGAGATAAGGGCGTTGGCACTAAAAACTCGTTTGAATATTGATCTGATTCTCTATGATGCTCTTCCGCTGGTTTTGCTGAACGAGAAACCTTTTCGGACACGTAAAAACACTCAGAGGAAGATCGTTGTGATGTTTCAGGTTGCTTATGTTTCAAGTCACGATCAAGCTTTTGCCTCTTGGTGGTCTTTGACTGATCAATCTGCTCTTCTGTTTGTTTAGCTCCACGCTTTCTCCTCGATTCATTGCCTTCCGAGCCAAAGTTTATCGACCGCTTCTTCTCTGCAACCATTCTTTACGAACTTTGGAACAGTACAAAACCTAGCTAAAACCGAACTTCTGTTGTGTTCTGATCAAACGTCGAGGCTCGGGTTTTGCTATGTTGTTTATGTATAGAACTGGTTTTCAAAGTGGATTAATCTCCTGATATATGTAACTGAAACACGTTTTAACTACAAACAGGAAAAGGAAGTTTGTTGGAAATAAAATATATACTTTGAAAGAAAAAAATTGTATTTTTTGTATAAAAAAAAAAGAGAAAAGGAAACTAGTTAATTACTTATAAAGAAACTAATTTTTAAAAAGTTTTTGTTGGAGTACTTTGGTGTATGCGATGGTGTTTTAAGGGCTCTCGAATATGGAAGTTTAGATTTATGGAAGTTCAATTTAACTAAGGCTTGTTTTATCATACTAGAATATAGATTCAAGGATTGTTTTGTTGGATAGTTTAATTTATCAATTGGGTTGTTTTATCATAATAAGTATAAACTTAAGGAGAATTTTAACTCATAATTGGTTTATCCCGATAAAATTTAGGTTCGAAAAAATTAGCTCATGAATAATACTCCCTCCGTTTTATAACAAGTGTCATTCTGACATTTTTCACGCAGATTAAAAAACATATTAAAAATTCTATTATACCCTTAATAATTAATTTAACTTTTGGCATTTTTATTTTTCATTGGTCAATATTAAAGTTAAAATAGGTAATTTATGTCATAAATTGCATTGAAAATCTAAAACAACGCTTATTTTGAAACGAAAAAACAACTCTACAACGATATTTATTGTGAAACGGAGGGAGTAACTTTTATTGTAATCTACAACGACAATTATTGTGAAACGGATTGAGTAACTTTTATTGCAAGTTCATGTTATTAAATACATACATAATTTAATAAAAATTTGTTTTATGCATTTGTTGAATGACTATATTTGTTTTGTTGTTTTAGTGAATTTGGAATTTATACGAAATATTGAGACCATATAAAAAACTAACTAATTACAAACAAATGGTTTAGTGCAATAATATGTAAATAATTAATTTACTCGTTATCCAATGTAAATAATATTTCCATACTTGAAATTATATTAAAAAAAACACAAACCATCATGTATTTATGTTCACTTCATAAATTTATGTGGATATTAGGTTACGTGTGAGAAAAGAAAGAAAACTATGTGTTTCAAGAATAAACCAAAGAGGTTTTACTGTATTAAGCCATTACTATTTTTTTTTTCCTCACAAATTCAACTTTATTAATCAAATAGATACATAGTTTGATTACAAGATCAAAAACATATACAAAATTACATCAACACAATTATTACATACACAAGTATATGTGTCATGTACCGAGAAAATAGTAGCAGAAGGGAGTTTGAAGATGCTTTCTGAGGAGTAGTCTTACTCGTTAACCGATGGAGATATCGATTATTGTCCAATTTCATATTTGAATCTTTTCTGATGTGCTTTGTTTGCAGCATCATTTGACTGAACTTTTCTTTTACTAATCACATCTTAAAACCCGATGTGTCGCAATGTAACACTGAAAGGTTGAAACATTGATACCAATACTTCCGTATCAAAGTCTTTGGGAATGAACTTGTCTCTTAAACTTGTTTTCTTGGTGAAATCAACATATATTCCATGGCGGTTTTCGTGACGGTCGTTGTTTACATGTCAAATCCAAAAAAGATTTGTGTTAATCTCCGGGACGCCCAAAGAAGATTGCGCTGACGCCCGATAACAACCACAATATTAATATAATATATTAATTTTGACGAAAAATCAATAGGACTGCTAAATCGTCGGACATTGGCCCCACCACAGAACGACGAAGAAGACATGATGAAACTATTTGATGATGTTGTAGATCTTCAATTCCTACTGTATATAAATCCTTGTTCCCTTCAATGCACCACCTCATCGCTTGATTAATCATGGCTTCAAACGGAAGATGTTGTGAACGCAAACCCAAGAGAATTGGCCAAATTCAAAAGCTCATTCGTATGAAAGAGAAGATCATTAACTTTATTTTGCATATTATTGGGTTAGTACACTGTCTTGAGAGTGGAGGAGACGAGTGTTTTATTTCGGTATTAGAGCGGGTTTTCCATCCCGGTCCTGACCCGGGAGTCGAGTAGTAGTTAGTATGAATCGTAGTTAGTACAATTAGGATTCAGTTTTCAAATATTTTCAATGGTTTTTAAAGTTTTCTAGGATTGAGAACTTTACAAAAATTAAATAGCACTCCTTCTGCTCGGTACTAGTTTATTGAACGTCATTTCTTAACTCCAGCTAAAAGTCAAAACATATTGTTTGTGTGTTAAGTATGGAATTCAAAACCAGTTGTTTGGCAGTGACTTTTGAAGACCACTTTTCTGGAAATCTTCATAGTATGTCTAGAATTATTTGTGCTATCATTTTAGAATTACTTGGTTCATTGTGGACTTATTTGTACGATTCTAAGGTAGCTAAAGGAGTTTCTTCAAGTGATAAAGGTAATTTTTAAAGAGTTTAGAAAATGGAGCTGTGAAATTTGGAATTTTTTGCTATCAATTTGGGATCTACGTGTGTTTCAAGCGAAATTAAAAGAGATAATCTAGACGGATTGGAAATCCAACAAGGGAGGGTTAGACTGATATGACTAAAAAGTAGTCTGATGATATGGCTTCTGATCAGACTTTTGGGTTAGACTGAATCTCGTTGCTCTAAACACGAGATCTCTAACCCTTGACGATATGGAGTACACGAAGAAGATTAGTCCTATCACCCCAATAAGTGCTCCGACGATGTTAACCGCAATATGAGTTTTCAAAGAAACTATTGTAGCACCGAATGCTATGACATATCAGTGCCACTACTATCGCCACGAAACCGCATCGTAAAACCCTGTCTTGCATTTGGGAGGAGGTGGGTGTAACAACCGCTAGAATGAGCACAACTGCTATGGAGAAGAGAGCAACAACCCAAGAAGTGATTTGAAAAACAATTTTCTGCCAGAGTTCATTGATAGCAGCTGGGGGAGGGTTAAGTCCTACAGTGAATACAAGGTTGGCTAGAAGAACAGCGAGCATCGCTAAGATAACTCTCGCATTTTTGTAGATACGGGCTAGAATCCCACTCTGGGTTAGCATGGACATTAATACAACAGCTTGGAGGTGCACTTAACATATTAACAATCAAAATGCAATATATACTATTCTCTTTATGTTACTGCTACCACTAATCTAATAGCTTGTATAATAAGATAATCAACATGCTTATGGTCTATAAAGCAGAATCCCACTCTTTATGCTACTGCTATCACTAATCTAATAGCTTGTATAATAAGATATTTATTTGTTGTTTTAGTGAATTCAAAATTTGTACAAATTACTATATAAAAACAACATTAAAAACTCATTACATACAAATAGTTAATTGCAATAGTATGTGAATAAGTAATGTACTCGTTATCTAAATAACTCTGGAACAACACAAAACCTAGCTAAAATCGAACGTTTGTTTTGTTCTGATCAAACGTCGAGGCTAGGGTTTTGATGTTTTTGTTGTTGATTTTCAAAGTGGATTAGTTGACAAATCTATTGATTATATATATGTAACTGATACGTGTTTATACTACAAACATGAAAAGGAAAATAAATTTATTGGAAAAATATTCGTTGAAACTAATATTGTATTTGTTTTTGTAAAAAAAAAGAGAAAAAGAAATTGTTGAACCGACAAAAAATAAAAATGGAAACTACCTAATTAGGTTTTGATAAAGAAACTAATTTTAAAGCAAAATTGTTGGAGTGCTTTGATGTATACAATGGTATTTTAAGGGTTCTAGAATATGGAAATCTAGATTTATCGGAGTTCAATTTAACTAAGGCTTGTTTTATCATACTAAAATATAGATTAAAGGATTATTTTATAGGAGAGTTTAATTTAACTCTGAGTTGTTTTATAATAAGTATAAACTTAATGAGAATTTTAACTTATACTTGATTTCAACCGATAAAATTTAGATGCAAAAAAAAAACTGAATAATTTTTATGCAAAGTTCATGTTATTAAATACAAAGGGATATAAAAACAACATTAAAAACTAACTACATACAAATAGTTTAGTGCAATAATATGTAAATAGTTAATTTATTCGTTATCCATATAACTTTATGTAAATAATATTTTCATACTTAAAATTATATAAAACAAACCATAATGTATTTATATTCACTTCTTAAATTTGTTGATGTTAGGTCATGTGTGAGAAAAGAAAGAAAACTATGTATTTCAAGAAGAAACCAAAGACATGACCCTTTTGACTACAAACAAGAAAAGAAAAGGAAACTTGTTGGAAAAAAATATCCATTGAAGAAAAATATTGTATTCTTTTGTAATAAACGAGAAAAGGAAATTGTTGAACCGAGTAAAAAAATAGAAACTAGTTAATTACGTTTTGATAATAAATAAATAAACTAGTTTTAAAAAAAAAAGTTTTGTTGGAATGCTTTGGTGTATGCGATGGTGTTTTAAGGACTTATAAGAATACTGAAGTCTAGATTTATGGAAGTTCAATTTAACTAAGACTTATTTTATCATACTAAAATATAGATTGAAGTATTATTTTATGGGAGAGTTTAATTTAATTCTGGGTTGTTTTATCATAATAAGTATAAACTTAAGAGAAATTTAACTTATATAGTTGGTTTATCCCGATAAATTTTAGATTCAAAACAAAAATTAGCTCATGAATGATAATTTTATGCAAAGTTCATGTTATTAAATAGAAGGATATAAAAACAACATTACAAATAACTAAATACATACAAATAGTTTAGTGCAATAATATGTAAATAATTAATTTACTCATTATCCAAATAACTTAATGTAAATAATATTTCCATACTGGAAATTATATAAAAACAAACCATCATGTATTTATATTCACTTCTGGATATTAGGTCACGTGTGAGAAAAGAAATAAAATGTGTTTCAAGAAGAAACCAAAGACATGACCCTTTTGACACTCCGGTGACGAAGACGATGACCAGAGCCATTACTCATTTCAGAAGAACCATCAATCGCTAATCCTGCACCGCTAAAACACAAATATCTGTTTATAAAAGATCTATGTTTCTTCACGGTAGGTGTTTTCCTCTCCAATTCCGACGAAACTGTCTGAAACGGTGAAGAACAAGCTGACGACGGAGCTCGAGAGTAATCAGAAACCACCGGAGGCGAAAACACAAACCTCGGAGATTCCTGAACCACGACTCCTTTCATTAGTCCTTCTGTGAACTTCAATCTCACCGATAAACTCGGGAGATCGCCGCTCTCTGTTCTCATCGGAAACGCTCTTCCTCTGTTTCCTAACGACCTCGATCTTGAATACATTTCTCTGAGAGGAACACAACGATTGTTATCATCTCCGGACAAGCGGCGAATTTCCTCCGATTCTTCCTTCTTCGCCCACCGTAACAGAAGCTTAAGTCGCGCTCCTGTACCAACACCACGGCGTTTGCGTTTCGAATGCGTCGAAATTTCGGTTGAGCACTCACTGATTCCATCAAAACTTTCTCTGTCTGGACTTATTTCAGCGTTTGCGGCGGTCTGATCCGCTCTCGCCGCCGTGAAAAGAAAAATCTCTGAATCAGATATCTCAAACGAAGTTCCTGGACTGCCACAAAATCCATAACGCTCTTCGCGAAACCTTAAAACCTTTTCACCGCCATTGGATCGTCCACCGGCGGTTTTAAGCCGTTTGATCAATAAATCAGAAACCAGCGTTCTCGGCGTTTGCCGTTCAAGCAAATCAACAGGAGTCATTCCATCTATATCAACAACGTTGAGATCAACTCCCCGGACTCTCAACAGAATCTCAACGACGTCAGGTCTAACGGTGTTAAGAATATCCATCACTGCTAAATGAATCACAGTTCTTCCGTTACAGTTTCTAACGTTGACTATCTCAGAAATGTCAACAGACCAGCTTCCTCCTCGTGAGGTTAATTTCTTCAGAAGATCTATCTGCCGGTCTAACCGCTTAAACCCGGACGCTGCAAAACCAGACACGACCATGTGAAGACATGTGTCACCTTCATTGTTAACAGTGGAGATCAACGGTGGAGATTCGTTTATAAGAGCTTCCATTACAGCTAAGTGACCCTTGTAAGCAGCTATATGTAAAGCTGTGTTTCCATGGCTGTCTTTAACCGCCAATATTGAATCATATTTCGATATAAGATACTTCACCACCTACATTATATCAAAAAATAATACATATATTTACATATAATATATGTGAATTAGTATGTATTATTTGATTTTGTGTCCTTACTTTGATTTGACCTCTGCAAGAAGCAGAGTGCAAGAGAGTAGAACCATGAGCATCTCTGAGTCCAGAAACGGCATCGTATTTTCCTGAGAGTAAAAATTCCTCAAGGATTGCCACGTGTCCGCCTCTTGCAGCACTGTGGACCCCTCTTTTAACCATCTCTTCTTTTACTATTAACTGTTTCTCCGTTAATTTCCCGCCGTCGGTTTCTTCGACGCCGGCGATATCAGCCGGCAGTAAAGCGAAATCAAGTATGAGACGAAAAACGTCGTCATTTCTACCTCTCGCCGCCGCGTAGAGAATATCCGTGACGCCGTATTCTCCTTCTCCAAACACGAGAAGCGGATCTCTCTCTAGTAGCTTCTTAACGAATCCCAAATCTCCGGCAGAAGCGGCGGTGTAGAGTAGCCAACCACCGTATCCAGCTCTGATGAGTGAGTTATCTCCGTTTCCATTTTCGCACTCTTCTAATAGCCTCCTCGCGACGCGGGAGCGGTTTAGCGCCACGTTGCAGTTATCTCCGTCTCCGTCATCCCAGACGGTTTCGAGACGGCGGATACGGCGGAGGGAGGTGAGTTTGACAAGCAGGTTAGTGTCTTGGTGAAGCAGCTCGATTACCACGTCGTATAGACCATTTGCGGCAGCGCAGTCGATTGGTGAAGCGTACCACCATTGGTCCCCAGTGCTTTCCCACCGGAGAGGAAATATCGACCGTGCCATTTTCCGGCACCCGGTTTAGATAACCAACCTGGTTTTCCTGCCCTTTTTAGTAAACCGAAATCACTGAATTTCAATGAAACAGAGCATATGTGAAGGAAAAATTCAAGAAAACAGAGGAAGTAGATTACAAAAATAAATTTGAATGGTTTGAAATGAACGGAGACTTTTTTTTACGATGAACACAAAGCGACGAAGGAGAAGATAACAAAAAGGAGAAGCCTTGAAGATTGTGTTGTTGTGGCAAAGACAGCAACTTTTGTAAGTTTTCACCAGAAAATAAAGCATAGAAAATATATTGATTCCATTCCCCTGTGAGTGGACCATAATATAAGACGGGATTTATCTTTTTCTTTTTGTTTAATACTGTAATATTATTCTTTAAAAGGGTTGTTGTATATTCTATATTCTGAAAAAAGGCTGTTGATTTTCCAGGAAAAAAGAGTTTTGAATGATGATGTTTCATCTAATTAGACGTGTTGCTCGTTTGGTTGAAAGCAGAGGTTGTGGCCCATGTTAATATCAGTACTTTGCATTTTGCGAACAATAAATCGACATGTAAATGATTCTGAACTTCTTAATAATCTGAATTTTGGCTTTAACAATTTGAGGGAGGGTCCTTAGAAACATAATGGTGATGTCTAATCAATGATTCAATAAATGTTCATAATGATTTGGAGTTAAAGCATAACCACCATATTTTATGAATTAAATCGGTTCTCAACTTTGGTAGGCATCAAAGTGTTATAGAGTGAATTTTTTTTCTGAAAAGCCATCACATTGCATATCGGAATTTTGAATGTATTCCGACTAATGTTAAGCATAGCCAAATCGTCTTTTAAGGAACTACTAAATAAATTGTTTACCCCAAACTAGACTCCTCCAACTTTTCACATGTCCATGATTTTTGTTTCTAATGAAAAGAATAGTCTTAACACATTCTCAAGCCAAATAACCACTAGACCACCATGTGGGCGACATAACCATTATTATGAGACTGAAGAAGACTATTCAGTTTTATTTATAAAAAATCAAAAATGTATTTTTATTTGTTATTTGTTTTGTTTTGTTTTGGGTAATATGGATCTACCTTTCTGTCGGTGTGGAGTGTGGACGCATCCAAATGCACATGTATAAACTCAATGCTTATTTTTCTTGGATCCCACTTATGTAAACTCCAATAAATTATTCTGAATCCTGGCAAAACTCTGGATCCTGAGTCATCTCAATTAAGAGACAGACCCTTACAAAGATTTCAAGTCAAAGCAGAACAACAAACACAACTTGCCTAACCTCTTATCATCAAGATTGTGTCATTATCAATCAACTCCACAGTAACAAATCTCAACAACTCTTCCTGAATATGGTTGAATGACCAAAGTACAAATCTAACTACAATGTGGCTGAATGAAGAACCTGGTCTCTTCGAGACCACTTCTCATCACAATCTGCAAACTCGGGCCCAAGCAATTGTAATAACTGATAACTTCACTTTACAGGGGCTGTAAGTTTAACTGTCTTCATGATATGTTCAATTCTCTCCACCTATTCATGCATATTCTTCTTCCTGACCTCTTCCAAGAGCAACAAACATTATAAACACTTACTTGACCGTCTGTTTGACATTATTAGATCTGAAAAATTATATGTGATCATCACATCAAAAGTTCTAGCATTCAGCTTAGATTTAGGTCTTAAAATTAAAAAGAGAGGGAATTAAATCTGATAAAACCATAAGTGAATATATCACAAGCCAAAACATAAAGGGCCTCTCAGTAAAACAACTGGTCTACAAACTCCCATCACTTCAAGTGAGGTACATTCATCAAAACAAAGAGTTTTAAATTATTCCAAAAAAAAAAACGACAAATTCAGACCATTAGCAGGAATACTTCCGACTTCTTCCTCTAAACATCAGTCGAGATCTTCTCAGGTTTAGGCCTTTGACATGTGAACGATCAAGTCGACCACACGGGTACTGTAACCCCATTCATTGTCATACCACGACACCAGTTTCACGAAGTTGTCACTCAATGCGATTCCAGCCTTTGCGTCAAAGATGCTCGACCTGCTGTCACCAACGAAGTCAGTTGAGACAACATCATCCTCGGTGTAACCAAGGATTCCCTTTAGTTTTCCTTCAGATTCCTCCCTGTTCATATTGTTAACAGTTCAACCAGTTAGTTATATTTCCCGAAGCTAACTGATTTAGGCTAACTGGAACTGAAAGCTTACTTGATAGCCTTCTTGATCTCATCGTAGGTTGCAGCTTTCTCGAGTCTAACCGTTAGGTCAACAACTGAGACATCAACGGTGGGAACACGGAAGGACATTCCGGTCAACTTTCCATTGAGCTGTGGAAGCACCTTTCCGACAGCCTTGGCAGCTCCGGTGCTGCTGGGAATGATGTTGAATGAAGCAGCTCTTCCACCTCTCCAGTCCTTCATTGATGGACCATCAACAGTCTTCTGAGTAGCTGAAATCACAAAGCAAACCACATTAGGTTACAGTTTCCTCTTACAGACAGACAAGTAGCTTTGTCATACGTTTATTGAAGATCGGGAAACTTACCAGTGATAGAGTGGACGGTAGTCATAAGACCCTCAACAATTCCGAACCTGTCGTTGATAACCTACATGAAGAAACCCAAGATTGGAAATAGGATGAGAAAAAGTATTCACTTACGAAGTTTGGAAATAACACTATTAAATTGATTTGTAATTGGCAAGATATTTTACCTTGGCAAGGGGAGCAAGGCAGTTAGTGGTGCAACTAGCGTTGGAGACAATGTTAAGGTCGGACTTGTATTCGTGCTCGTTGACACCAACAACAAACATGGGAGCGTCTTTGCTTGGGGCTGAGATGACAACCTTCTTGGCTCCACCCTGAACAACAAATCACCAAATCATTCAGTTGAAACATCGCATCATATAAGCTAATGTACAGAAACTCTTCCTAGACCAACAAGCTATAGCATATGAAACAATCAATATGAATACTTGACATATAATGGTATGTAACATCCAAATCAGATAAAAACAAACCTTCAAGTGAGCAGCAGCTTTGTCCTTGTCAGTGAAAACACCAGTAGACTCAACAACAAAGTCAGCTCCGGCCTCACCCCATGGGATATCCTCAGGGTTCCTTCACAAATACAAATCACTTGTGAGATTGAAATTCTCAAAATCATATATATACATAGTGGGAAAAGATAATCGATGTACCTGATGCCGAAGACAGTGACTGGTTTCTCACCGAAGAGAAGGGTCTTCTCATCCTTGACCTTGAGTTCATGGTGTTTCCATTGACCGTGAACACTGTCGTACTTAAACATGTAGGTCTGCAGCAATCAAACAAGGAGGGTAAATCTTATGCAATCAATTAAAAACAGGCCAATCAGTAACATTACAAGTCACTAAAACAATCATCAGCTCCAAAAATGATCTGATCAGCTTATCAACATGAAAAACAAGCAACTTAACCATTTCTGGATCTGAATACTGAATGAAACAATCATCTAGACACTGAGACCACATATGCATAAATATTGATGTGATTGATTTTCCAAATCAGACAAAGTCAAAGCGATCAGAGCCACTAATTGAATCCCATAAATCAACAAATCTAAAGAATACTACAATCAATCAAGAATCGAAACACCGTCGAAGGAAGGAAGGTAACAAACCATGTACTCAGTGGTGATGAAGGGATCATTGACGGCGACGAGCTCAACATCGTCCCTCTGAAGAACAACTCTAGCAACCAAACGACCAATTCTTCCGAATCCTAGCGAATTACATAAACCAAACGTCAGATTCAATAGATCTAAGATATACGATAGCCAACAAACCAATCAATCAGACACTCACCGTTGATTCCGATCTTGATCTTACCGCCAGCTACAAAGGATAAATCAGAAAACGATCAGATCAGAAAACACAACATGGACGAGAGAATTGATTAAACAAACCAAAACAACAAAAGAGATACACTCACCCATTCTTAAATCAAAGACGCACGAGAGAGAGATTGAAGATGAGATTTGGGATTGATTTTACACAGTGACGAAGGTGAGTGAGTGAGATCCGTGAAGAGGGAGAGATATTTAAAAGAGAGAAGAACGTGGACAAGGGGTCGGAGATATCTATGTGGTGGAGAGTTTTTCTTGGGCAAAAAAAAAAGTCAGATCTGATTCAATATTTTCTTAACTCGAGATGACCAAATTACCCTTGTTAGCCACGCTATTTTAGCAAAATGTCGTCACCCCTGTCTCGTCAATAGGAAATAATTGAGGCGACTCATGGCGTCTGCATCTCACGCGATGAACTAGAAGATTCTTAAAAACCAGTGGACGGGCTGGTCGGCATGAAATGCACCGTATTTGTAAATGTTGTTAAACGCCACCAGTGACAAGTGTTCACGAGAAGCCCATTTTAGTAGACGATTCAATTTTCTAGAAGGGTAACGACCATTTTAAAAACAGTATAATTTTTTATCAATAAACATTTGAATAATAATCAAATCGAAAACCTAGCATATGAAATCTAATAACTATACTATTAAAATTAAAATTATTTATCAATTCATAATCATACCTTAAAACTATACTATTTAAAACAAAATTATATATAATCAAATCGAAAACTAGCGTATTGAATCTAACAACTTATATATTACTAGGTATATGGTCCGTGCATATGCACGGGCTACTTGTTGAGCTAAATAATTTATGTTGCTAAAAGTAATGACATAAAATTATTTAAACATTAACTAAAAAAAAATTGAAGTATAATAATTTATTATTATTTAGATAAGATTCTTTTAACAAAATCAGATGTCAACGTGTTCGATGACAGCCAAAAAAAATTATAATCCTTTTTTTAGGTGACAAAAAAACAGCTCGAACCTCGAATCCATCGACTTGGTCACATTTCTGGTTGATTCAACACCATCGTCTCCTTAACCTGGCCTAAATCCATGATCTTAACTGCTCTTATCGTACCAGAATCACTGGATATTTCAAAGATTGGATTTCGGAAAATATTACGGATTGGTGGATGTTGTTAATGTATGATAACTAATCTTCCTATGTTTTTATCGATCTTTAGTGACAACTATCGGTTCTCTATTATTGATCCCATTATCTGAAATGTTTGCAGGATCTCTCAATCGAACTCAATCATGGGATACCAAAAGCAAAAGTCTTATGGCTTCAGCTATGGAGTTAATCATCGATAGACTAAAACTATCGTTCCCTGTTGGTTTTATGATCTAAGCTTCGATTCTAAGTGTAGAAGATAGCTGCTGGTTTTATATGTTCAAGCAACAGGTTCTAACTAAACAAAACCGATTTTCTTTGTGAGTAATAAAGAATGTATGACCTAATGCTAAACAAATTAATTATGGAATAACGAATCATTGTTGAAAGTAAAGAGTTTTGGTGAATTTCTAATAATTCTTCAATAGTATAATCTATGGATTTTTGTTAACTAATTAATTAATTTTGCTAATTTGCATTATGATATCAAGGTTATAGATCAAGTGACTTGGACTCTGCAAATGGCTCCATTTTAGTTTAAAGTAACATCTATATGGCTGTGTTTTTGTTTTGTTCATATATATAAAGAAACTGACACATTTTGACAACCCAAAAAGACAACACCAAAAAGATAATAGACTATGAAAAAGGCTGTCGCATACATGAATATGAGTTATAACTCCTGCAACATTATGACACCACTAATGCATGAGGAAAAAAATTGACAGACGACTAAATTAGGCACCAGGGCACCTTTCAAAAGACTAATCTACTATGTCCATCTTCTTCAACAATAGTATTTTAAACCAAAAGTTTGACCAAAAAAAAAAAACATTAATATTTTCAGTTTGAGTTTTAAAAGAGAGGTTCTAATAATTAAGTTGCACGATGAAATGAAAACATGGATTCCGAACATGATATGTTTGAGAGTGACAAATATGTATACATAAATGGATGATTAAAAGGAGCAGGACGCCAAAAAAAAAAAAAAACAAAGATTAATGGACAGAACATGATATGTTTGAGAGTTTTGAGCATAATTCAGAAACTAAAGGTTCGAGTAATAGCTAAAACGTTCTTGAAAAACATCGATAATATAACACATCATGAAAGGAATCGTAAGACAACACCTAAGAAAATGAAACATAAAAAAATTAGTTGCCACCATCAACTATCTCATTTTTCTCCTTCTTGACTGCATACATCAGCTTAGGTTTCGTTGATGATTGTTGAACCACATCATCTCTTGCATTACGGAGTGACCTTTTTGATGTTGGAGTTGGAGTATTAACATCACCGACAGTCTTGTCCATTAGATCTATTTCCGAAGACAAAAGCTGGTCTGCAAAAAGAATATAACATAAGAAAAGAAATCAGGATTCATTTATAGGAGTATGAAAATAACCTGATTTGTTATTGGAATGGAAGATCCATAAACAGAGATGTTGTCCGGTTCTGCAGCTTCCTATAAGACATTTTAATATAAAACATAAAGAGCATAGAGACAATCACTATAATTAAATTTGGCATGTTTAAAACAATTAACAGGAAGCACGTCATGCAAGATATGTTTGCAAGATATGTTTGTACTGACCTGAATCGATGTTCCATCGGATGTCCCGGATACAGAAATCATTTCCAGTTGACCACCGCTCTGAAATTAAAAACTGAACGATAATTAGATAAAATTGACCAAAAATGACTTGAAAAATGGAAAGAAAATTAGCTTATCATCGACAAGTTGTTAATAATAATTATAAAGTAAGGAATTGATCAAAACTTACCCACAAATACACTTTCGTCATTTGTCTTTGCTATTATCTCTGTAAATGGACAGAAATTATAGCGATGTTCTGTATTTGGTAAACTCTCACACGGTTTGATGCATGTGTAGAATATGAAATTGATCTTGTATGGATGTGCACAGCTTCTGAATTGTCCAACATTGGAGCCTAGCTCAAAGTTCATAACAGAAAAGCAACCATCCTCTTGTACCTATCTCCCTGTTACAAAAATTAGATTCATATTAGTACTTGTACATAAAATAATTGTTCATCATCGATCATGTTAAAACTTGGCAGTTCAATTGATAAAACTGGGTTCGACCAATAAATTTTTTTGGCAAAACGGGAAGAGGATGTAAACAGAATCCTAAAACATACACACATGCATATAGAGTTACGATTAAAGCTTTGGTAAACAAAAAACAGAGTATAATTGTAAGTCTTTTAACTGATCGATGGACATAAAAGTTAAAGAAATCAGGAGAAGAAAAGGTTAGATTTTGGGGAATAATAACATAGAATCAAAAAAATGAATACCAACAAAACTGAATAGAAAAGTTAATCGAAAATTCATGTTACCTTTTCGTCGAGAAGGGGGAGATCAATGGCAGACAATTCCCCAGGTTTATCTTTTTTGGGGAAACCCCAAAGACGAACAATCGGTACTTTGATTTTGCACAAACCAGTCACCAGAGATAGATCAGAAACAGGTATGCAATCGAGAGGCATGGTGATTCACACTACAAATTAGATCGATCAAATTAAGATTTTTAAGATGCTCATATTCGAAATTGGTTATTGCATGATAAGAAGAAATTACCTCCGAAGAACTGAGAGGAAGAGTTACTATGAAAAAAGGTTATGAAAATTGAGACAGTAGAAACAAATCCAAGACCTGGGCGAGAGAGTAGGTTTATGGCTAAAGGAAATTATGGTTGATAATAGAGGGGATTGAGGGTAGGAGTTGAGATCGTGGTATAGAGAGAAAGAAACTGTTTAGGGTTATTTTTCATTAAAAAAAAGGAAGAAATAAGAGCTTAAAGATCCGGTTGAGAAAAATATATAAAACGTTAAAGAATTCATTGTGAATAAAGAGCCAAATAAATGAGAACGTAAGACTCTCTCTCTTCTCTCTTTAACATCTTTCAGAGAGAGAGACACCGTCCGATCTCGATCTGTTGTATCGAGTGTTAATATTGTTTTGGTTTGTGTTTTCACCGATCTAATTGGGTTTCTTCCCAATTTTTCAGTCGGTTTGTTCAATCCCATCGATTTTCGTGTTCTTCCCCACTCTTTATCTTTCAACGCGAATCGATCTCGATCTTTTGTTAGTGGTTTGTTGTTCAATAATCCCGATTTCGATCGGATGAATAGTTTATCTTCCAGTGTCTCGCTGGATTGTTTCTGCTCAGTTTGGATGCTAACATCTTTCGGGACATATCGTCCACCTTGTTCTCCGGTTTTATCCGGATGTTGCGATCTTACCTTGCCGGCTTTCTCTCCTGTCGATTCTCTCTTGTGCAGGTTTTGATGTGCCCCTGATTCTTCTGGAGTAATATCTTCTCGCTTCTACCGGCTCACAGAGGATGAGCATCACGGTGGGTATGGACAGCTTATGAGCTTTGTCCGGCGTTGGAGCTTCCATGGAGTTAGTGGACTTGATGAAGACAGAGATCTCGGCATCTTCCTCCGGCGGTTTGACGATCGGCAGATGGTTTTCAGGTGCGAGACGGTGACTTGGGTTACATGCTTCCGGCGACGTTTCCTCGACGTTTAGCCGGTCTGCATGCCGGTGCTTCTCAGCTTTCAACACGTGTCTAGGTAGCCACGTTTGTGTAGCTATTTTGTCCTTTCTCCTTATGGGCCATCTGTAAACTTTCTTAGCAGGCCATTTGGGCTTAATACAATTCAGAGTTGACAAAAAAAAAATGAGAACGTAAGATTTGTACACGTGTCAATCAGATAGATAGGCAGTTTCTAGCATTTTTGCTAGTGACTTATAGATAAAAGGATTAAGATTGCATTATATAAAATAATTAATTTTAACGATTTTTTAGTAGTGAAATCATGGGTTGAACCCTTGTTCGAAAACGCGCTGCTTACAGACTACTACTCGCCGGAGAGACAGTGGGCGGTGCCTAACCGTCAGGACTAGGACTGGTCAACCAAAAAAATAGGTTTGTAAAAAAAAACTATTTCTTTGTTTTTAAGCTTAAATCGATTAATAGATGTTCGATTTGTATGTTTTGTATGTAAAAAGAAGGAAAACGCAACAAAAAAAAAAAAAAAAAAAAAAAAGATGAAGTTCTGGGAAGATCTATCAATAGTGGCCGAGATCTAGGGTCACAGAAAATATAATTGAAAAAGACGAAGAGAGAATTACCATTATACAGTTCGAACTCAAACCTGTTTTGGTTAGAAAGGAAGGAGATAGCCACTACACCACGATAGTCAGTGTATATTCTAACAAACAAATATATATACGTTTAAACTTCTAAAACTCCGTCTCGCGTAATTTCCGCTTACTCTCCGATTTTCTCGCTAGACGCTAGCTAGACCCAATTTTGCCGTCCAACTAACGCCTAGCGCGTTTTCGAACATTGGGTTGAACTAAGTTAAAATTGACCTAAATAAAAAAATATCAAATAAAATATACATATAATTTTAGACCAATAAGGTATACTAATCATATAAAAAATAGCAGTAAGCCACAACTACTAAAACATAAGTTAACATTATCAAAACAAAAATTTTTTGTTTATTAAATTTCTTACATTTAGGACGATGTCACCATATGTTTCACTTGGTATAGATAGAACCGAATAGTTAACAAATTTAATTTATAAAAGTATAAATATAAAATAAAAATATATTTAGAAAATAATATAAACCTGCGTTTTTTAGTGCGGGTTTAAATCTAGTATAACATGAAACTTAGTTCATAATCTTATTCAAAAAATACTATTAAAAATTTTGTCAAGAAGTAAATGCTTCTTCTTTTCTCGTCTTGAGACCTTTGTTGTTGTGTTGTTCGGAGTAAACGATGATAGAGTCAGTGAAGATGAGGTATTTCACCATCTATCAAACAATGAAGTTTGTAACAGAGTAAATATCTCTGATGTTTTGGTTCATAAGCTGCTCCATATGTTTAGAGATGACTGGAAATCCGCGCTCGGTGTCTTGAAATGGGCTGTCTTGTAAAGGGCACAAACATTCGAGTGATTCTTATGATATGGCAGTGGATATTCTTGAAAAGGCGGAGAAATGGGATTGCATGAAGGAGTTCATAAAGAGGATGAGAGGAGATTAACTTGTTAGCTTGAATACGATTGCTAAGGTCATGAGGAGATTACTTGGTGCAGCAGGGGAATGGGAAGAATATGTAAACACATTCAAGAAATTGGATAACTTTGGATTGGAGAAGAACACGGAATCGATGAATTTACTGATGTGCAAGGAACAAAATAGCCGAGCAATTTTGTTAGAGCTTAAGTCACACATTACGCTGAATGCTCATACGTTTAATGTCTTCGTTCTAGGTTGGTCTTCTCCAAATTCTATTTACTTACGCAACTATAATGTATTTTTTTTTAATGCTCAGAAAGGATGAAAAGACCATGTTTATTAAAAAAAATATATATATATATATATATATATTTGTAGCCTAATAAAGTTTCCTTAAAAAAATTATTTTTATTTTAATCCCTAACAGCAATGTTTTTAAAACCGGACCGGCGATTGAACCGGTAAAACTATTGGGTCATGGGTTAATATGGTCCGACCGGATTCGACCGGGTTCAACCAGATTTGATGATAACATATATATATATATATATATATATATTATGTTATTAATTTCAAACTATCAAATAAAACACTTCAATAAACATAATTTTTAAAAACATGTGCAACAATTATTAAAAAAAATACTTCAAAGTTTAAATGTTAAATCAACAACGTTCCAAAATATTTAAAAATGTTGAGACCTAGACCAAAAGACGTTATGAAACACCTTAAATTGATAATTTATCTTCAAAACATATTGTTCACCAACACACATAATGCCTCTTAAATGCATAGTTTTTATTTTCTATGTTATTCAACCATTGAAAGAAGAGATAAGATATAGTAACACCTTTAATCTTACTTTTAAATAAATATTTAAAACTAATATAGTTATATTTGATTGTTTAAGAAAGAAAAAGTAATTAATAAAATATAAAATAATATTTTTTTTATAAAACCCGGTTTGATACGGTTTAATGGGTCGCCGGTTTCCGGTTTTTTGGCGGTCCAACCCGGTTTTTTAATCGGTTCAACTACCATTGGGTTTTATAATCAACCCAACCCGGGTATGCTTCCGGTTCGTGGTTCAACCCGGTTCGACCACCGGGTGATAAGCATAAATCTAGTTTCTCTTTACTACTTCAGTTGCAAGTTTACAACCTAGTCGATGTAATTTTCGAGGTGTCAATCCACTCGGGTGATCAAACGCACTGAGAATACAGATGTTTTATTAGTCTAAGCACAATCAAAATGAGTTTGTGAGTTTATTCCTAAAACTAACAATAGTAACAAATTTCAAACATATTTATCCAGACAAAATAACATTTATGAGATTAAGACAGAGCTAGAACAAAGTATAAAACAGAGCAACAAGTGATTGAAAACAATTGATTAAAAGATAAGCTCCTTGGGTTGAGTTTCGGTTCGGGTGATCAATTAATTGTTTAGAAACATTAAGTAACTATGGGTGATTTCTTAGGCCAAGAACAACAAACAAAGTTACTCCACTCTCATGATAGCAACCCTATATCTATCAAGCATTAACATCAACTCTCGTTGGCAATTTCGAGATAAATATGCATTAATACCAAGTTCTTATTACCACTAAACACCTTAAACATCAACTCTCGTTGGCTAAGAATGTAAAGCACTTGACAGAGATTCAAACATAAACTACACCTCTCGGTGCTAGCAACATTTAGAATCAAGGAATTGATTAGCTACTTCAATCCTAGCATTAAGAACTTCTAGCAAGTAAGAAATCAAACTCCCAAGTTCTAAGCAACCTAAACCATGTCTTGAATCACCCTTACCTTTCCTCAACCCAGAAACTTAAAGAAAACTACTCTCTAGCCATAGCAAACATCAAACAAAACATGATTCAGCAAGAAAATAAAATGAACAAGAAGAAGAACTCAAGAACTAAAATTGCATAAAAGAGATTGAAATCTTTTGAGAGAATTGTTTACAAAATGTGATATGCCCTCTCAACACACTTAAGAGGCATTAAATACACGAAATCAAGGAGTAGTGGTCGACATCCATCATGTGGAAGGTCCAAAAGCTAAAAGAAAAAGAGAGAAAGTGGAGAAAAAGTAGATCTGGGCTGGGATGGCACTTTCACAGCGACATAGAGCCGTCGCTGGTTGATGTCGCTGTGAGCTTCTTTGGATCCACAGCGGCATGGTGCAAGCCGCTGTGGATATCGCTGCTGAAATGTTCGTCTCGGGGGTCCTCCTACAGCGGCATAGGGATGCCGCTGCACTATGTCGCTGTCAGCTCCTCAGGACCACAGCGGCATGGTGCAAGCCGCTGTGCATGTCGCTGTCAAAAATCACGTCTCGGGGCTCCTCCACAGCGACATAAGCATGCCGCTGTGCATGTCGCTGCGGATGTCCTTCGGGCTCCTTAGCTGTATTTCCACTTCCCTTTGCTCCCTACCACCTTCCTTTCCATCTTGTTGTCTCCTAAAGTAGTCCACCACCTACAAAAAGATAAAACCACACATATGCAACCTAATGATGCCTAAGTGCACTATCCTAAAGCTAAACCAACAATTATGGTGTCTAAATGCCTTTCTAAAACTAATTAGCACAATAAAACATGTCTAGAAACACATAAAAATATAACATATCAACTCCCCCAAACTTGTTTCTTTGCTTGTCCCCAAGCAAACAACAATGACAAAGGGGAGAGGTTTGAAGTTGGAGACTCATAACCAAAGAAATCTACTTTAGCCTTCAATATGATGTCCTTAGAAAATAATAACATGTTGCACAAACAAACTCCCTAAACCACTCTAATTTCTCTAGGCTTATCAACACACCAAATTTTATTCTCTTAAGCACATTGTCAAGATTCAATCACTCAACATTCCACCAACTTTTACATTCATTCTTCTTATCTAAGTGAAGTCTCACAAATGGGAATTAGATCTCAATCAATCGGCTTGGTATTAAAAGGTTTCAAATGGTGTTTAGAGGAAGGCTTTTATCTTTTATTTGGTGGCTAACTCTCAAGAAAAGGAATGCTAGACATATTGCAAAATGTGGCAAGACAAGAACAATTCATGCGTACAATTCTTAGCTCTCATAATCTTACCCAAAGTGTTTCCCATTCCCAATTAGCCAATTTCCCCTTCATTCTCTATCTCAACCATTTTGACCTTTTTCATTTTTGGGTCTTGAGAAGTAACCCTTTTAATTTCCAAAACTCTTTTTCTTTCATTTTCTTTTTCATTTTGCACTAAGAGTTTTCCCATTTTATTTTCTTTTCCCAAGTGTTTCCCTCTTCTTTTTACAAGCCTTTGGTCTTTTATTCTTTTACTCCCCATTTCACTCTTTTTCTTTTCTCATTCCCCTCCCCATTTCAAGTGCTTATACCCCAAATGCTAAACCAATATGTGAACTCCTAGACTAGCCTATGAGAGCTAATCATTGTCGTTCCCATACTTTTAACCTTTTGCATATGTTAGCATTATCAAAAAGAGGCCTCACTCAATCAATTCAATGAAGGTTTGAAAGAAAAGGGTAGGGTATCAAGGTGTGGAAACCATTCTAAGAGTGAGAATGGCCACTTGGATTAACAAAGAATGGTAAAAATGAGGTAAAGATAATCCAAGTGTGTATGTAGTGACCATGATCAAGCATTTAAAACCCATAAGTGAGAAGATTAAATTCATTTAAGTCCAATAAGTAAGTTGGTTTCAAAGTTGAGGATATCCTACTTGACAAACAGATTGGAATGGTGTGATCAAAGCTCGAAATTTACAAGTGTTTTAAGGGTTGTTTAAGCAACATGGTATGATTAGCAAGGGCATCATATTGAGTTCTAAAACCTAGACTTCTTGCAAGGCATTTATATCATTGTCTCCTATGCAAATGCTTCCTAGAATGCTACTAGACTCGATCCTAAGAAAGCGACAAATATGAAACTAAATGCTTTTTTTTTTTTATGTTTTTCAAATTTTTCAATTTTTTTGGTTTTTTTCAAAAACATAATTATTCACAATGCATCACACAAAAGTAAAAGACTCAAGAGAAATAAAATGTGGTTAGATGATCACCCCCCCAAACTTACTTCACACCGGCTCGGTGTGAAAGCAAATTTAGGAGAGCTAAAGATGGTAAAAGAAAAATGAAAATAAAGAAAATAAACTATGTACAAAAGTGGTGGTGGTACCTCAATGAGCTGGTGGTGCGGAGTCGTCCTCGCTCTCTCCTAAGGACAGGGACTCGTTGCTGGAGTTGGGTGATGGTGGAGGTATGTGGCGTCGGGCTCTGCGGCGTCGCTCATCAAGTGGTACGCGACGAGGGGCTCTGCTGGAGGAGCTGGTGCCTTCCCCGTGGTAAGACTGTCTTCTCGGGAAGTCCTCTGAGCTTGCTTCTTCTTCACTGGTTGAGTAGCCGTCAGGTTTCTCTACTGTCCCCTTCTTCCCTGTCACCATAAACCTCAGGTACTTAACTTGCTGGACAAACGCCTTCGTCTTTTCCTTATACTTCTTCTTCAAGATTGCTTTCGTCCTTCTTCCAGCTTCCACCAATTTTCCTATGGTGCGATCTTGAAGCTTGTTCCAGCGCTCCAACTTCCTGATATAGCTGTGGGCTCTCCTCAACTGAGCCCCCTGAATGGCTTCTCTCGGTGCGTGAAGGAGGTAGCGTGAGGTCCCATAAACCGGGCTGGGTGGTCTAGTATCCGTGCCTGCTGCTTCTTCCATGCGTCCCTCTTCTTGGTTACTGATTTCCTCTCTCTGTGATCTCCTCTCAGCAGCTCTCCTCTTCCTTGCATTTACTGGAGCTTCTAGCGGATCATCCTCAATGCCATGATAGTAACGCGGATCTGGCTGGAATGTCAAGTTGTCCTTGTTACTCAAAGTGGTGATGGCATAGTTCGGCAGGAGGATGTTTGCATTCTGAGATGGGCTGACTCTGAAGGTGTAGACATACCGGTTGTCAATGTTTCCAGCCAAGAACTCTGTTTTGCGCAGAAGCGCCTCATCGATCATCAAAGGCGGAACCGCATGTGCAGTTCCCAAAGGGACACCTACAGCCTGAAATATCGGGGTTAGCAAACTCCCAAACCTGAATATCGGCTTCCTGTCTGTAGACCTCATCGCTACTCTCCTCATAGCCACTAGCCTCCTGAAGAAGAAAGCTACTGTTCCCAGATCCTGGCTGAAGTAGTTGTTTATCTCTGGTAATTCCCAACCTCCCATCACTGTCTCCAGTCCAATGGCCAAAAATCTTAGTCCTTCCTCCAACACTTTGTTGTTCTCTCGCCTTGTGAACATGGTGTTGGCCAGCAGCTTCTCCACATATCTGATGGCCGGGTGGGCGATGTCTGAATTCTTCATCTCCCCGGTCTTGTAGGCTGTCCTGGAAATAATGCTCCATAGAAACGGAGGCAGTTCGGGTAGACTTGGCAGCCTACTGTCCCGTGCATCCCTGAAACCAAGTACATCTTGCAGCTGCTTGAAACCCATCCTGTACTTCCGACTGCCGCAGACAAATGTAATGTACCCGTATCCTTCGGCCTCGGTCGGTCCATCCTCAAACTCTTCTACCTCCAAAGTGCAATAGAACTGATGGCATGGCGTGTGGTAGACGGGATAGGACTTCATCATTAGGCTCTCCAGGCCTAGGTTTCTCAGAATGCCCATGACATCGTCATATATGCCCAGCTTCTTGCAAATCTCAGGTTCCCCGAACCTCGTGGGCATCCAAGTGTACTTACCAATCTTTGCTCTAATCTGTCCCATCGTGTAGTACACTCCTTTCTTCTTCTTCTTCCTAGGCTTCCTAGCTGCCGGTTTCTTAGCTTTTCCTTTCTTAGCAGGCGGTGGCTCTGGTTCATCCTCATCATCGCTAGTGCCTGGGAAATATACCCTCTCATCTTCATCGTCTTCAGGTAGGGCTGGTGCTTTTCCTGGCCGGTGTGTTTGTGCCGGTTGTTCTTCTTCGTCTTGTCCACCTATTCTCACCATCTGCACAAATACATAGAACATCATCAAATTTTTCCCATTTTGAACTTAAATCATGTCTAAAGTTTAACATTACATTATTCAGGTTATGCAACATCAATTCCATTAATCTCCAGACAATGATCAAGTTTCAAAATCATTCAATCCTCACAATCAACAATTTCCATCTTTTTCATTATAACCATACTTCTTTCACTCTTATAAATTCCAATGCACAATGAATTTGATTACACTCCTTTTGCAAAGTATGCTCTAAACAACCTAACAAAGGCTTAGGAATCATCAAAATTCAATTTCCCCAATTTCACCCAAAATTTTTTTTTCTCAAGAACCCTAGAATCTGATTTTTCAATTTAGCATAATCTAACCATGGGTTTTTGAAATTAATGGTATGGGCATGCCTAGAATCATCATATAAACAAGTTTAAAACAACAAATCCCACAGAAATCGAGTTTCAATTTTTTTTCATCAAGAACAAGGATTTCGAAAATCCATACCTTTGCTTGATTTCGGGGTTGTTAATGATCCTAGATGATAATAGGCTTAGGAATCGTGAAAGAAGGAGCCAAAAATCGATGAAAACGGTTAAGTTTCGATGAAATCCGAAAAAGAGGCGAAAATGGCGAAAATGAGTGAAGTGTGGAAGTGAGGAAGAAGATGGTTCACGATTCTTTTTAGGTCAGAAGAAATTGACCCACAGCGACATAGAGACCTCGCTGCGTGATGTCGCTGTGGGGTCTACTTACCTGCAGCGACATGTCATGTCGCTGCACATGTCGCTGCCAAAATATCCGTCTCGCTGGTTCCTCCGCAGCGACATAAGGATGTCGCTGCATGATATCGCTGCGGCCCCCTCTTTTTCACGCAGCGGCTTGGCATGTCGCTGGGCATGGCGCTGCCAAAAATGTCGTCTCGCTGATTCCTCCGCAGCGACATAAGGATGTCGCTGCATGATGTCGCTGCGGAACTTTTCTCCTCCTTTGCTCTACCGCGATGCTTCTCTTCTCGTTTCTTTTCTGGCTTCTTCTCCTATGCCTCAAACACACAAAAAAAACAACTGAAAGCACACATCAAATCATTCAAACTCACACAATCAAATCAAAACAATTTCACACAATATATACAAAGGATAACATGGGAATGCCTCCCAAGCGCGCTTGTTTTAAGTCTCGAGCTTGACCATCTTACTCTCTCAGGTTGGGATTGGTTCCGTGAGAAGAATCGTTACCTCCTCTTCCACGGGGTTTGATGCTGAGTAGATTTTGAGTCTTTGTCCGTTCACGGTAAACTCGCTTCCATTCTTGTTGAGAAGAACAATAGCTCCATAGGGTCTTACTTCCTTGATAGAGAATGGACCTGACCACCTTGATCTGAGCTTTCCAGGGAATAGTCTTAGCCGGGAGTTGTACAGCAGAACTTGATCTCCTACTTTGAACTCTTTCTTAATTAGCTTCTTGTCATGAAATGCCTTAGTCCTTTCTTTATAAATCTTCGAGCTCTCGTAAGCATCAAGTCTTATTTCGTCAAGCTCATGGAGTTGAATAAGGCGCTTTTCTGCTGCAGTCTTGATGTCAAAATTCAGAAGCTTGATAGCCCACATTGCCTTGTATTCCAACTCGACTGGTAGGTGACATGACTTCCCATACAACAGATTGAAAGGTGTCGTGCCAATAGGTGTCTTGAAGGCAGTCCTGTATGCCCAAAGAGCATCATCAAGTTTTTTCGCCCAGTCTTTTCTTGAGTTCCCAACGGTCTTCTCCAGTATAGCTTTGATTTGCCGGTTTGAAACTTCCACTTGTCCGCTGGTCTGAGGATGGTAAGGTGTTGCTACCTTATGTTTCACTCCATACTTCCTAAGAAGACTTTCAAACACCTTGTTGACGAAGTGAGTTCCTCCGTCACTGATCACAACTCTTGGGATGCCAAACCTGGGAAATATGATTGATTTAAATAGCTTAATAACTACCTTTGCATCATTTGTAGGACTTGCAATGGCTTCTACCCATTTCGACACATAGTCCACTGCTACCAGGATGTATTGGTTCCCATAAGAGGATGGGAAAGGTCCCATGAAGTCAATCCCCCATACATCAAATACTTCAACTTCTAGTATCGGGTTCTGTGGCATCTCGTTCCTTCTTCCAATGTTGCCCTTTCTTTGGCAGACATCACATCTTGTCACATATCCGTGAGCATCCTTGAACAAGCTGGGCCACCAAAAACCTGAATGTAGCACTTTTGTAGCGGTTTTGAATGAAGCGTTGTGTCCCCCATACTCTGAGCCGTGGCAGTGATACAAGATCCCTTCCATCTCTTCTTCTGGAACACATTTCCTGTAAAGTCCGTCTGAACATCTCTTAAACAAGTATGGTTCATCCCAATAGTATCGGGTAACATCCCTGTAGAACTTCTTCTTGTGGTAGCTGTTGAGGTTGGGTGGCTCTCTTCCACATGCTAGGTAGTTGACAAAATCTGCATACCATGGTAACTGCTCGTCTTTTAAACTTTTTGCTTCCTCTATCTTCAAGATTGTGTTGTACCCGTCTCTCAAACTCTGAATCATGAGAAGTTGTTCTTCTGGTAGAGAATCATCTATTGGTACCTGCTCATCAATCCTCAACCTTGACAAGTGATCAGCCACTCCGTTCTCAATGCCTTTCTTGTCTTGTATCTCAAGGTCAAATTCCTGGAGTAGAAGTATCCATCTCAACAACCTTGGTTTAGCATCCTTCTTAGCCAACAAGTGCCTCAAAGCTGCATGGTCTGTGTATACAACTACTTTTGATCCCACCAGGTATGATCTGAACTTGTCGAATGCAAACACTACTGCCAAGAGTTCCTTCTCTGTGGTTGCATATCGGGTTTGAGCATCATCAAGGGTCCTGCTCGCATAATAGATCACGTGGAGCTTCCTGTCTTTCCTCTGGCCTAAGACTGCTCCAACTGCATAGTCGCTTGCGTCGCACATGATCTCAAAGGGAAGGTCCCAATCTGGGGCTTGCACTATTGGTGCACTCACAAGTGCACTCTTGATCTTGTTGAACGCTTCTAGGCACTCTTCATCGAAAATGAACTCTGTTTCCTTGCACAGCAGCCTTGTTAAAGGCCTTGCGATCTTTGAAAAGTCTTTGATAAACCGTCGGTAGAATCCAGCGTGTCCCAAGAAACTTCTGATCCCTTTGACTGAGTTTGGTGGCTGTAAACCCATCATCACATCTATCTTAGCCTTATCCACTTCAATCCCCTGTTCTGAAATTTTGTGCCCAAGAACTATTCCTTCTTTCACCATGAAGTGGCACTTCTCCCAGTTCAGCACCAAGTTTGTCTCCTCACAACGCTGGAGTACCCTGCACAAGTTAGACAAACAAGCAACAAACGAAGAACCATACACAGAAAAATCGTCCATAAATACTTCAACCATTTCTTCAATTAGATCGGAAAAAATTGACATCATGCATCTTTGAAATGTTGCTGGAGCATTACACAACCCAAATGGCATCCTTCGATATGCAAAGGTGCCATAAGGACATGTAAATGTCGTTTTTTCTTGGTCATTTGGGTGGATGGGTATTTGAAAGAATCCACTATACCCATCAAGGAAGCAATAATATGGATGGTTTGCTAAACGTTCAAGCATTTGGTCAATGAATGGGAGAGGGAAGTGGTCTTTTCTGGTGGCTGAGTTCAACTTCCTATAATCAATGCACATTCTATGACCGGTTATAGTTCTTGTAGGGATTAGTTCATTCTTTTCATTTTTCACCACAGTTATACCTCCCTTCTTTGGAACTACATGAACAGGTGAGACCCAAGTGCTATCTGAAATAGGAAAGATAATCCCTGCATTCAAGAGTTTCAGAATTTCTTTTTTAACAACTTCTTTCAAATTAGGATTCAGTCTTCTTTGGTGCTCAATAGAAGTCATTGTTTCATCTTCCAAGTGAATTCTATGGGTACAAAGTGTAGGTGATAATCCTTTAATGTCATCAAGTGAATACCCTATGGCTCTCCTATATTTTCTCAGTTCAATTAGGAGTAAGTTCAATTCATTTTCATCAAGGTTTTCACTTACAATGACAGGATATGATGAGTTTGGTCCCAAGAAAGCGTACCTTAGCCCATCCGGAAGTTGTTTGAGTTCTACCTTAGGTGCCTTCAGCTCACACCAGTCACTGTCCAAGCTAGACTCACCATTGCTAGCTGGTTTGGCTGCTTCTTTCCCCTCCATGGATTTGATGATGTGGACTTCTTTAGGTAGCTCCAGAAACTGGTTGTCTTCTTCCATCACCCTGCGAGAGTCAAGAAGTTTAGTGTATTCTTGTACTTCTCTGTCTACCTGCTTAGTCATGCTGTCCTTGGTGGTTAATACTGTCTCTAGGGCGTCCTCCATAGCAAGCTCTTCCAAGTACTCGTCAGCTAGAGCATCCAATGTCTCAATCCAAAAAGCTTGCCCTTGAATCGTTGGTTTCTTCATGACTTCATTGATGTCAAATTTCAGGATGTGGTTCTTTCCCAAGTGCAAGTCAATCTTCCCTTTCTTCACATCAATGATGGCTCCAGCAGTAGCCAAGAAAGGTCTTCCAAAAATCAGGGGGTCCTTTGGTTCTTCATCCATCTCTAGAACCACAAAATCTGTCGGTATTTCAAAATTTCCAACCATGACCGGAATATCTTCAAGCATGCCAACCGGAAGTCTCACTGACCTATCAGCCAACACAAGTGAGATTCTACATTCCTTGTAGCGTGTGAAACCAAGGTTCTTTGCTACTGAGAGTGGCATCAAGCTCACACTTGCTCCAAGATCACATAAACATCTCTCAAAGGAGAGTGGTCCCAAAGCACATGGTAGAGTGAAGCTTCCTGGATCTTCTAGCTTCCTTGGACTGGTTTTTCTCTGGATGATAGCACTACATTCGTGGGTTAGGACAACCATGCCTTCCATCTCTTTCGTTCTTTCCTTGACTGCATCTTTAAGGAATTTGCTGTATTGGGGCACAAGCATGAATGCATCCATCAATGGCATGGTGAGCTGAATCTTCTCCATTTGCTTGTCAAAGAGTGCTCTATACTTCTCCAAGAGCTGCTTCTTGAACCTCCCAGGAAAGGGGAGTTTGGGTTCATAGGCTGGTGGCACAAAAACTTTCTCCTTGGATGTAGATGCTGAACCAGTTTTTGCTTTGTCCTTTGTCTCTTCATACATTTTGCCTTTCCCTTTGATGTCTTTGACTTCTTCTGTATCATGCCTCTCATTCCCAATGGTTTCCTTATCTCCTTCAACTTCGAAATCCATCCCCCCAGCTTGGTTCTCATTGTCCTCAATGACTTCTCCTGATGATAACTCTCTTCCACTTCTGAGCGTGATGGCATTGATATACTCTTTTGGGTTTTGTTCCGGTTTTCCAGGGAGAAAGCCTGGTGGTCGGTTTGATGATGGTCCGGCTTTGTTGGACTGCTCCATGTTCCCAACTCTTGATGCTAGGCTTTCCATTTGTGTCTTCATTTCTGTCATGGCTTTGTTGGTACTTTCTATAAAGTGCTTCAGCATTTGTGCTTGATCATCTGTCTTTTGGTAGGTGTTTGAACTTCCTTGTCCCTGAAAATGTTGGTTAACTTGATAGTTACCTTGGTTGTTGTTGTACTGTTGGCGTTGTTGGAAGTTGCCTTGGTTGTTGTAGGGTTGCCTCTGCTGGAAGTTTCCATTGTTGAAAGCTGGTTTTGTTTGAAAGTTTCCTTGAAGTGTGGTTTGTTGCTTTAATGTGGGGTAAGACTGATCTTGTGGGTTCTCCACATTGTTACTTCGGTATGAGAAGTTTGGGTGATTCCTGTAGTTCTGGTTGAATCCTTTGTTGTAGCCTTGTCCTCCAATATAATTCATCTCAACCTGTCCATCAAAACACATATCAGTATCATCTTCTATGTATCCTTGGTGTTGATCAAATTCTCCCACAAAGTTTACTTCCCTTTTGTTTGCTTTAAGCAACTTGTCCAGTTTCTCATTGAGGGCCTTTATCTCTCTCCTTGAATCATCTCTGTCTCCTCCTTCTCTGTAGGTCCTGTCATAGTCCTCCCCATAGTTGGTGTCACTGGTGGCCAAGTTCTCAACCAGCTGCATGGCTTCTCTTTCATCTTTTTGCAGGAAGTTGCAGTTGCTAGCAGTGTCTAGCATCATCCTGTACTTTGGGAGTATGCCTCTGTATAATGTGCTGAGAAGACTTTCCTTGGTGAAACCGTGGTGAGGGCATTGGTTGGTGTAGCTCTTGAATCTCTCCCAAGTTTCTCCAAAGTTTTCTGTTGTTTTTTGTTTGAAGCTGGAAATCTCATTCCTCAACTTTGCTGTTCTTGATTTGGAGAAGAACTTGGATAGGAAGAGCCTTTTGCATTCATCCCAAGAAGTGATTGAGTCTTGTGGAAGGTTCTTTTCCCATTCGTGGGCTTTGTCTCCAAGTGAGAATGGAAACAGTATGAGCTTCATTGCATCTTCAGAAATTCCATTGATGCGAACTGTTCTACAAGCTCTGTCGAAGTTGTGAAGGTGGTCTAGTGGATCCTCCAGAGGTAGGCCGTGGAATTTGTTTCTTTCAACCATGTTGATGATGCTGGCTTTAATTTCGTAGTTGTTGTTGTCGAACCCTGGTGGAGTGATTCCAGAATTGTAGTCGTTGATGTTTGGTTCGTCATAATATCCAATGGCTCTAGTTACTCTTGGTGGATGTTGGGGTCTTCTTCCTTCGTTGTTCATTCCACCTCCTTGTTGTTGTTGTTCTGGGTCAGCCATATCTATTTGTTCTCCTGTCGACCTTTTTTCTGCTCTCCTTTTTCTTGAAATCTCTCTTTCCAATGCTTTGATGTTTTCAACTCTTGGCACAAGGTTTTTTGGTCCCCTGCTCCTCAAGTTCATTCACCTGTAAAACCCAAGGAGAAAGAGGTAGAGAAAATTAGTAAAACAGAAATAAAATGACTTAGTCCCAATTAAACACCAAATCTCAATGGTTCAATTAAACACCCAAGATGGCAACGGCGCCAAACTTGATAAGCATAAATCTAGTTTCTCTTTACTACTTCAGTTGCAAGTTTACAACCTAGTCGATGTAATTTTCGAGGTGTCAATCCACTCGGGTGATCAAACGCACTGAGAATACAGATGTTTTATTAGTCTAAGCACAATCAAAATGAGTTTGTGAGTTTATTCCTAAAACTAACAATAGTAACAAATTTCAAACATATTTATCCAGACAAAATAACATTTATGAGATTAAGACAGAGCTAGAACAAAGTATAAAACAGAGCAACAAGTGATTGAAAACAATTGATTAAAAGATAAGCTCCTTGGGTTGAGTTTCGGTTCGGGTGATCAATTAATTGTTTAGAAACATTAAGTAACTATGGGTGATTTCTTAGGCCAAGAACAACAAACAAAGTTACTCCACTCTCATGATAGCAACCCTATATCTATCAAGCATTAACATCAACTCTCGTTGGCAATTTCGAGATAAATATGCATTAATACCAAGTTCTTATTACCACTAAACACCTTAAACATCAACTCTCGTTGGCTAAGAATGTAAAGCACTTGACAGAGATTCAAACATAAACTACACCTCTCGGTGCTAGCAACATTTAGAATCAAGGAATTGATTAGCTACTTCAATCCTAGCATTAAGAACTTCTAGCAAGTAAGAAATCAAACTCCCAAGTTCTAAGCAACCTAAACCATGTCTTGAATCACCCTTACCTTTCCTCAACCCAGAAACTTAAAGAAAACTACTCTCTAGCCATAGCAAACATCAAACAAAACATGATTCAGCAAGAAAATAAAATGAACAAGAAGAAGAACTCAAGAACTAAAATTGCATAAAAGAGATTGAAATCTTTTGAGAGAATTGTTTACAAAATGTGATATGCCCTCTCAACACACTTAAGAGGCATTAAATACACGAAATCAAGGAGTAGTGGTCGACATCCATCATGTGGAAGGTCCAAAAGCTAAAAGAAAAAGAGAGAAAGTGGAGAAAAAGTAGATCTGGGCTGGGATGGCACTTTCACAGCGACATAGAGCCGTCGCTGGTTGATGTCGCTGTGAGCTTCTTTGGATCCACAGCGGCATGGTGCAAGCCGCTGTGGATATCGCTGCTGAAATGTTCGTCTCGGGGGTCCTCCTACAGCGGCATAGGGATGCCGCTGCACTATGTCGCTGTCAGCTCCTCAGGACCACAGCGGCATGGTGCAAGCCGCTGTGCATGTCGCTGTCAAAAATCACGTCTCGGGGCTCCTCCACAGCGACATAAGCATGCCGCTGTGCATGTCGCTGCGGATGTCCTTCGGGCTCCTTAGCTGTATTTCCACTTCCCTTTGCTCCCTACCACCTTCCTTTCCATCTTGTTGTCTCCTAAAGTAGTCCACCACCTACAAAAAGATAAAACCACACATATGCAACCTAATGATGCCTAAGTGCACTATCCTAAAGCTAAACCAACAATTATGGTGTCTAAATGCCTTTCTAAAACTAATTAGCACAATAAAACATGTCTAGAAACACATAAAAATATAACATATCACCGGGTCGGTCCGGTTTTAAAAACACTGCCTAACAGTTAATATATTAATTTATTTTTTACTCATTAATTAATTTTATATTCATAAATATTTTCAAAATAGTATATTATATTTAAATATAACTAAGATGAAATAAAAATAAAATTCAAACATATTATCTGGTATACAAAAGTTAATTTTTATTAGTAGCTTTGGATATATAGTTATATAAGGAATCTAATCTAGAAAAAGAATTACATTGTTCATGTAATTTTTATAATAAAATAATATTTTTCTAAACACAAGTCATAAAAAGGTTTTTATGTGAGACATAAAATTTAAATTTAAATTTTGTGTTGATCTAACAATTAATATATTAATCTATTTTTTACGTATTAACCACTTTTATATTGAAAATTATTTTTTGAGATAGTATATTATATTTTGACGATAACTCTCAATCAAAATTATTTTTATACATATGATCAATTATAACTAAAAATATTTTATTTTCTTTTATTTTAGTAAATTACTTTTCTTAGTAAAACTATATATGTGTTTACAAAATAGCAAAACAATTTAATTAGTTTATATTTACATAAAAATTGCTTTGTTTTTACTTATATTAATTTAAAGTTATCCTTAACATAAGTCGTGAGAGGTTGATATGTGTCACTTAAAATTTTTATATTTGTTTTAATCCTTAACTACTAATGTACTAATTTATATCTTACTCATTAATTGATTTTATATTCCTAAATATTTTTAAAGATAATATATTACATTTTTACTATAATTAAGTTGAGATGTCAAAATAGAAATAAAATTTAAACATATTAACTAATACAAATAGAGTTTACTTTTAGTATTAGCATTGAGCATGTAGTTATATAAAGATTATAATTTAGAAAAAAATTACATTATTTTTGTAATCTTATGTAATAGAATAATATTCTGTGGCCGCATTAAAGTACACGGCCTTTAGAATGTCACAAGACTCAACAAAGATCACTAGTTTCATTTTTGTTGTGTATAGTATAGTCATTCTTCAAAACGTCTTGCATGTACTTATATAGACCAACGTATATTAGTTAGGATTAATGAAGTTTATTAAAATATTACCAAGTTACTTGCAACTTTATTTGCAAGTTACTTGAGTTATTTGAAACATGTGAATGTTTTAGTGCTATTATTGTGATTTATCCTAATGTTAATTATTATTTTTTTTATCATAAAACAATGTTATTGTGACATTTTTAGAGATTAATATATATACATAGATTTTTATATTAATTGGAAAGTGATTTTGAGCTTTTAATTATTCACTCTCATATTGATAAATTACTAAGTTACAATTAATAAAATTATATTTTTTTACTATATTAACATTATTTTAAATTTAAAAATTAATTTATTATACTGATTAAATAATTAATTTATTATAACTAGTAGATACACATAACATCGGTAACAAAAAAAAATTAAAATATCAAATAACTGCTATAATATATCTGTTATTATCACTTTTATCTACATTCTTCAATAGTCATGTTCAAAAATTAAATATCATATCGTAAATAATAAAATAAAATAAAATAATTTTTATTTTTTTTATATGCTTGTATTTATTTCTAAAATAAAATAAAATAAAATAATTTTTAAAAGTAATATAGTAAATAATAAAATTATTAATATAAAGTATAAACTAAGGTTAACAATGTAAAAAAGTAATCAGCCGTAAAAACTTATAACTATCACATTTCGGTTTAGTTGGGATTAATTTGGCTTGGTTGTCTTCAATTTGGTTCGGTTAAATCTCTCAAACCAAATCCCCCTTAATGAAGTTTATTAAACTTTCAATTTGTCTAAACTTTACACTAACGTATAGAGGTTTCCGTGAATGTTACCTAACTCTCTCTTCCGTAATCATAAATGTAACGCAAATTTCTGTCGTAGACGTTGAATTCAAAATCAGAGATCATTCCGATAGCTGCCGCAATCGCAATTCATCGCCGATCTGGATCCGTTAAAGGATCCGCCGCAGTCCTTGAAGACATCGGCGTCCTCCGCCACCAACAACAAGATCCGATACCGTTCACCTTCCGCCTCTGAGCTACTGGAGTCAGGACTCGTCACCGGATTATACGGAAACCATTCTCCTACCTCCGACTCTCATCAGGGCCTTATCGACGGTGGGAAAATGACTGCGAAGCGAGCGATCGGGAGACACGAATCACTTTCTGAAAAGATCCATCGTCATCGCAGTCTCCTACTCCTGATCTCGATTCCGATTGTGTTGATCACTCTCGTGGTTTTGTTAATGCCGGGGACGTCGACGTCTGTTTCGGTCATTGAGGAGTACACGTTGAAAAACCGCGAGGGAGGCTCGAATTCGAGGGGGCCGAGGAATTACGCTGTGATTTTCGATGCTGGAAGTTCTGGAAGCCGTGTGCATGTTTACTGTTTTGATCAGAATTTGGATCTTGTTCCCTTGGACAATGAGCTCGAGCTCTTCCTACAGGTACTAGAACTATCTCTAGCTGGCAATGCTGAATCGATCTTAAGCGTTAAAGGATGTTTGATTCGAAATCTAGTTTGTAATCAATAATACAATTTGTCTTCGTCAAGTTTCTACTGCGATGTTTATTATGCACTTGGTTGGAAGTCTGAACTTTGATTGATTCTGATATAATTTCAGCTAAAACCAGGGTTGAGTGCGTATCCTAATGATCCTCGACAATCAGCAAACTCATTGGTATCTCTTCTTGACAAAGCAGAGGCTTCTGTTCCCAGTGAGTTGCGTCCTAAGACTCCTGTCAGAGTTGGGGTATGGAAACGAGTTCCTTGCACATAATGATACTCATGTGGTCGTTGATTTTATGTTTATCATTTAAACTGTTTTGCAATTGTATCTTGTCCAGGCAACTGCTGGTTTGAGGGCTTTGGGTCACAAAGCTTCTGAAAACATTTTGCAAGCGGTAATATTTGTGCATGTCATTTCTACAAATATTTTTCCTGCTTGTATAGCTTTTATACTTAAAAATGTCATTTTGTTTTTAAGGTTAGGGAGCTTCTGAATGATAGAAGCAGGTTGAAGACTGAGGCAAATGCAGTTACTGTTCTGGATGGTACTCAGGAAGGTTCTTATCAGTGGGTATGTTGTCGCTTTTTTCCATCTATTAGTGTCATACTCATGTTAAATCCTGTTCGTATTCTCACCATTTTATAGTACGACTAAAGACTTAAGGCTGGTATGGATGCGTTAAGTCTATTTATCTTCCATTCGAAGTAGTAATTCCGAGGACTGATCTCCCTGAATTTTTTGTTTTAATCTTAAAACAACCTGTAGTCAAGTAACACGTTTCCATTTTTTTTCTAAATTGTCTTCTCTTAAGGTGACCATCAACTACTTGCTAAAGACTTTGGGAAAGCCTTACTCAGAAACAGTTGGAGTGGTTGATCTTGGTGGCGGCTCTGTTCAAATGGCATATGCTATATCAGAGGAAGATGCGACAACTGCACCAAAACCATTACAAGGCGAGGATTCTTATGTCAGAGAAATGTATCTGAAGGGACGGAAGTATTTCCTATATGTTCACAGGTTGGTCATATGTTATTGCTTTTTGTACCCATTAGATAATTTGTACTTCCTTACACGCTTGCCATGAAACTAGATTTTATTTAACTTTTAAATTTAATGGGTAATATCTTATTTGGCTTGTTGATTGCAGCTACCTACATTACGGGTTATTGGCTGCCCGAGCAGAAATTTTGAAAGTTTCTGAGGGCTCTAACAACCCTTGCATTGTGAACGGCTATGATGGTAAGTGAGAACTCTGTCGAGGAACATTCTGTTTCAAACTAGAACTCTCTGCATCCTATCCTTATCACATTACTCATGTTTATCTAAAGTACGAAGTAATCAGTGTTGTATCAGTTTTGCATGTCCTGCCCTTACTATTTCACTTCTTGATGTAGATAGCTATAATTATGTAACATGTTATTCATCTCAGGTACTTACAAGTATGGTGGACAAGCGTTTAAAGCCGCAGCTTCTCAATCTGGTGCAAGTCTAGACGAATGCAGACGAGTAGCTCTTAACGCACTCAAAGTCAATGATTCACTGTGTACACACATGAAATGCACATTCGGTGGAGTATGGAACGGTGGAGGCGGTGGTGGCCAAAAGAATATGTTTGTTGCATCATTTTTCTTTGATAGAGCCGCAGAGGTAAATACTTACCGCACTTAGGTGACAACATGACATTGTTTGTTATGGTTAAAACCATGGTTGGTAATGGCAGGCTGGTTTTGTTGACCCGACACAACCGGTGGCTATGGTTCATCCAGTTGACTTTGAGAAAGCAGCCAGCCAAGCTTGTGAGATGAAAATAGAAGAAGGGAAATCGAAGTTCCCACGTGTGGAGGAAGACAATCTTCCATACTTGTGTTTAGATCTTGTTTACCAATATACTCTTCTCGTCGATGGATTCGGTAAGCTAATATAAGCTTGATGATAATGGTTATTATATATGATGGGCATGCATGAACATAGTAATTGGAATGTGTTATAGATTTTCTGATAGTTCCGTGATATTATGAAGTCAATCACAGACAATAATGTTAATTTAATAATTTTTGTTAAAACAGGATTGAAGCCATCACAGACAATAACGTTAGTGAAGAAGGTGAAGTATGGAGAGTACGCCGTGGAAGCTGCGTGGCCACTAGGGAGCGCCATCGAGGCCGTGTCCTCGCCATGAGTAGGGGCAGCCAGTTTTGGGAATTTGCACAAAACCCATATTCTTTTGATTTCTCCCAAAATCTCCCCCATTCTTTTCTTCTACCTCGAAATTTTGTTAATCATCATAATCTCCTTAATTGCTTACTATCGACTTTTGTTACAAGAATCATCTGTAAACAAAAAGAGCTTCAATTCTTAAATAACCTATAAATTTTGTAAATGGGTTGCAAATAACTCTTCATGTAATATGTCTAGCAAAAGAATAATTAAAAAGATCTTAAATAAGCGTGGGCGAAAAATAATTGAAAATGTGCGTTGAATTTTTTTTAAAAAGTTTGATTTTGAGTTGAATGGAACACATGAATTTGAAATCTAATCTATATAAGTAAAAAATATGATTGATTCTTAATCTCTCGGCATAAATATCAAATAATCAAAATTGTGGAACTCTAATTTTGACCCTACAAAAATTTGAAACTTCGAAAGTGACCCCGTGTCGGAAAAAAAGCTGTTACTCCACTTGCATGATCTTGAGAACAGAGGAACCATCGATGTACTGCACCAAGACAATCGAATCTCCTGCCTTGCAGATTTCCTTCTTCTTTGCAAATTCGATCGCGAATTCCACGGGATCACTGTTTTCAGATGCTCCTGTCGCCACCACCGGAATGATTCCACGGTAAATCAAGCCACGTTTCGCCACCGATACAGAGCACCTCGACTCGCAATCATCCGGGATAGCCACCGAAAGAATCGGAACACTGGGTCTGTATTTCGCCACAAGACCCGCCGTGTAACCGCTTTTAGTGAGGACCACAATCGCCTTAGCGCTCTGTTTCATTGCCTTGGAGACGGCGGAAGCGGCCAAATCCTCAACTGTAGACAACGGCAACGAAACCACTTCTTGAATTCTCTTATGAACAGCGTCGTAGTCCAGAGTATCCTCTGCCACCTTACATATTCTCGCCATGATTTTTACAGCGGCTTCAGGGTGGGCTCCAGCGGCTGTTTCTCCGCTGAGCATGACGCAATCCGTACCGTCGAGGACAGCGTTGGCCACGTCTGTAGCTTCAGCTCTTGTCGGAAGAGGAGATTTTGTCATCGACTCAAGCATCTGTGTAGCTGTCACGACTGGTTTCCCGACAGCATTAGCTCTCTCGATCATCATCTTCTGAGCTTGAAATATCCTCTCGATCGGAATCTCCATTCCTAAATCTCCTCTAGCCACCATGAATGCATCAGAGTTCTTGAGAATCTGGTCGAAGTTCCTCACTCCTTCTTGATTTTCAACCTGTTAAGTCATTATCATCACCATGTAAGTACACAACAGAGTTTACTTGTAAGACAAGAAACAAAACTGTTCTGTTTTCTTTTAAAACACCTTTGACATAAGCACGATTCTCTTTGCGTGCTCCCCAAGTAACTCCCTGACTTGGTCAAGATCAGATCCTTTACGAACAAAGGAAAGAGCGATGATATCGATCTTGTTCGGAACTCCCCAGTTCAAAATATCCTCTTGATCTTTCTCTGTAAGTGTCGGGAGATCAACTACAACTCCAGGGAGATTAACGTTCTTTTTCTCTCCTAGGGTTGCAGAGTTCTCGCATCGGCAACGGACAAGACCGTTACTCTTGTCACAGGACAAGACAGTCAGAGAGATTGTCCCGTCTGAACAGAGAATCACGTCTCCTGAATTGACGTCCTCTGCAAGTTTCTTGTAGCTCATTGAGATTGTGTTTGAATCTCCTTCCAAAGTGTAATCAGTTGAGATTGTGATCTCTTGACCTTGGATTAGCTGAACCGGTTTGCCTTCTTTGAGAAATCCGGTTCGAATCTCAGGACCCTAAAAAACCAAATTAAATTAAACCGCCATTCGAATGTATTAAAATTAGGTCACGTAACGATTAGGTTACCTTTGTGTCAAGCATGACGGCACAGAGAATACCAGTGTTCTTCATGGCGGTTCTTAGGTTATCTAGAGTTCCTTGGTGGTACTCGTGAGTACCGTGAGAGAAATTGAAACGGGCTACGTTCATACCAGCTTTGAGAAGCTTCTCGATCATCTCAACAGATCTGGAGACTGGTCCAAGAGTACAGACGATCTTTGTCTTCTTGAGTGCTCCATTAGTTCGTCCGTCAAGTATCTTCTCCATTGTTTAAAAAAACCTTTTTAAGAAAGCAATAAGTTTAAGAGTTTTAAGAATGTGAGATTGGGAACTTGTGAAAGATTTGTGATTAGAGTCTTGCATGTATGTTTGTTTATATAGGAATCGGTTTAGAACTTGGAGAGAAATAATTTCCTTTATCAGATTATGAAAAGGCAAACATAGAAACAATTTCCATTTATGGACGGTTTAAATTTGGTAATCATGTTCGACTTTAATTCAAAACTGAAGGAAAAAGGAAACCCATTTATTGCATTCTTGTGTCTCAAGTAACGACTATTATACTAACAAAATAGGAAACACAGTTTTTTTTTTTTTTTTTGTCAACAGATATATATTTCATGGGCCAAGGCGTTATTACAAGTGGGCCGAAGCCAGTTCAGGAAAGAAAACGACACTAAGAAAACAAGCCCGCATCAACAGATAGGACCACCACGTGTCGAGATCTGCGCAATGAAGGACATGCAATCACCCACGCGTCGCTTGCAGGAGAGCCGCCGTGAGAAGCCGACGAGCGAGGAGGAAATCGCCACCAAACCTCACCGGACCGATTTCCTGTAACTGCTAAGAACCACCCGCCGATCAAGACTTCCAGACACCACCGTTAGAACACACATGCATCAAATGAAAACAGTAACTACATCTCCGCCGGAACCACCAAGAGCAAGGAGGCGCCACCGCCGACTAGGCACAGAGACCTATCTGAAGCTACCATACGGTTGTCCTCTAAACCGGTAGCACGGGACGATATTAATTCTGGCCGAATGGAAGATCCGAATCACAACTGAGAAAGAACAGAGGATTAACGGCGGGAAGAGAAGAAGGGAAGACGGATCGAGATCTCAAAGCGAGAGAAGCCGGAAACCCGGCAGAATCCGATTAGTCGGAAGTATAGCCAGCCTTAGAAAGATATTTCTGAGATTATTGAAGGCAAAACCCAAACTATAAACAGCCGAGAAGAACAAACAGGAAAGGATCATGAGTCGCTTATCTGGAATCACTGCGACTACCTTCTGAAAGATGGAAATCGGGGAAGAAGGAGGCGCCGGAAAAGCCAGAGAGAAAAACCTCTCTCTAACCAAGAGAGAGAAAACGACTCTTTCACGATTGCCACTAAATAGGAAACACAGTTCTCTGATCAACTACTGCAGCTTAGGGTTTGATTGGTTGAGGCTTTAACTTTTTTTTTAGAATATAAACCATAAGTTTTTTTTATTGTAGCTATAAATTTAAATGCTTTAAAATTGTGGCTGTAGATTTGATTTTTTTATTTTATTTACCTTATAAATTTTCTAAAGCCAATATATTGTTTTAGTTTTTTCTCTGTACAATTAAAACAAAAAAGGAAAAAAATGTGTAGTTTTAAAATATCTGTGTAAATCATGATTGACAAAAATTTAGAGACGTAGAAAAAACTACCTGCCCGGTTTGTAACATAACCTTTGCTCAGAAGAAAAACATTGACGGGTTGTTGAAAAACGAACCTGCCCGGTTGTGCTCAAGCAGGTTCGTTTCTCAACAACCCCGTCAATGTTTTTCTTCTGAGCAAAGGTTATGTTACAAACCCCCAATGTTCAGGTGAAAATTGATACGATGAAAAGTTTATAAACACACAATTTGCGAAAAAGGTCAAAGTTTCTGCTTAACCAAGTTGTCTTGGGAATCTTTCTTCCCAAGAGCTAAAAGAAATAAAGTAAACGAACAAAAGAATAATTTAGTAAACACAACATTTGCACGCTCGCAGCTAAGTGATTCTCAAAGCATTTTAGTATTAAGCTCGTTGAACTTTAGTGAAAAATGAATTCCGTTAATGAGAGGTTGTTAAGTGCAGTGATTTTTTTTCTTGTTGCTAAAACTGTAAACATAGTTAGAAAATTAAAGTTTAGGTCTTACATATTGTGAATACAAAATGGTTAACCTAATAAATTGATTTCAAGATCAACAAGATATAAAAAAAACATGAAAGCAACGATCAACCGACACTTCGTAACCTTTTCTGTTTGGTAGCTTTGAAAACAAATTGTAGCGGTAACCGACACAAATTGTACCGACAGAAGCAAAACCGCTGAAGGACAACAGAAGAAGCCGAGCAGACGGACACATACAATACTGATCATGCTAAACATAAGTTGTGTCATAAGGCAGCCACAAACATAAACCTTATACTAGTATAGAGAGGCTTGCTGAGACCGTCCTCTCACAAACGACATTTATCTTCCAAACCTAAGCCCATCATTAAGAACGAGACTAAACTAACTAGCGAAATAAAGAAGATATGTCTCACTCTACCAAGAAGCATATAATCATACAACCGTCTATCTCCTTTGAAAGCAAGATCAAGCAAAACCTAGATCCGAAAACTACAGAAACAATTCAGTGCAGTGATTTATGAACTTGATACATAGGTCATTATTGATGAACAAAAAAATGAAAAAAAAACAAGAAAAATTAATCATTAAATTGAAGCCTAATCTTGTTTCTAGTCAGTGATGTTAACAAGTAATGAAACAAGTCTAGCTATAAGTGGAAAGACAGACGAACCTCGAATAATTTCTTTTCTTTTTTCGTTTTCTATTTTTTTCTTTTTAATTATCATAGGGTTAAGATGAATAACAAAGATTCTTGACTTGAGAACGCAACTCACCTTCTTTTTTCTTTGGAGTTTCTGATTCTCATTCTGTAGAATCTCAAGAAGAGAACCCACTTTTTATTTTTATTTGTTTTGTTTTCATAAGCAAAAAAGAATAGAATTCCGTGGGTATTTGTTTATTTATTTATTTTCAATGCGAATGTAGCCAACGTGTACAAGTATGCTCCCTACGCGAGAGCTTCAAAGCATCAATAAGAATAAAAGTTTAGTCGTAAACTAGAACAAGAATCTGTTTAAATGAACGTACAAGCAAGAACATTTAGTCTCTATCACACACACACTCTTTATCTCTCTATGTTCACTCTCAACAGTGAATTTTCAAATGGGTAAAAGAGGGAACGGGAGAGTGTGTTATATTATTAAAAATTGTCTATAAAGTCTGAAAAACTTTCTTGTGCAAGTGAACTCAAAAAGTATGACATGCAGTGGATAAAAGTGAAACAATATCAAGAATTGTTTTACAAATTCTGAAAGTCATGATTGGATTAGGAGCTTAATTCACTCGATAACCTTTTTTATAACTCAAGTGATCCGAATCCACGCATGGTGAATATCGAGACAGGTCGCAGGGACGTTACTCCCTAGCTGGTTCTTGTAGGTTGTGAGGTCCGACTAATCATGGGATTCGGAGAGACCATGTGAATTAACTCGATAACCTTTTTGGTAAAAAAAAAAAAAAAAAGAAGAAATCATATTATGATGAGATGAGTGAGTTTGATCATGAGATTCATTCAAGTAAGACTTTGTAGAGACTTGCAACTCACAACATGAAAAGCATATTCTCACCCACATGGGGATCAACTGTATTTGTAATATGCTCAAATGCTTTTAACTGAAGGTTATGATCATAGGTTCTTCCTTCCTTCCCCAATAACACCGAATAAAGTGTATTGAGAACCATGAGATATCTATAGCCTATAAAGTTTGGTTCGGTATAAAATAAATGCAAAGATATCATTCAAGGAACATAATATTTGTTTTTTATTCGACCCTTATGAACAATATAAACCATATCAAAGCACTCATTCAGCTAATGTGTGACTCAAAACTGTATATATTCTTAGTTGCACACAGAGTAGTAGTAGCCTACACAACATTAACATTTGGCAATCACAACCTCTATATATCTTTTTCTATGACCTTATTCTGTTATGAAGATGCCGTGTCTTGATCATGGTATATATGCACACATAAACTTTTTGAAAACTGTAAATCATTGAAATAGTTGCAGGAAAATATAGAGCAAGAAAAAAGCCAAGCAATAGAAGTAGAGATGTTTCACTTCTAAATATGTATGAACATATAAACGCAAACACACATGCAGCCGATATATTGCTGTAATTATTAGATTAGATCAGACAGGAAAGAATACAAACATAATAAACCCCATGCAAGCATTGAGGGGCCAAATGTTTTGTGCTAATCAAAGAATGTTAAAATAATGGGACCCTCCAGTAATATTTATACAGAGAATAGGTACTAAACTTGTTGAAGGAGACAATATTAAAATATATATTCCTTAACATCTTTTAAAGCAAAACAATTTTTCCAACAAAAACTTTCATTTGTTGTTTGCTATCTTAAACTAAAGGCTTCTTTACTCGACTGAGTGAGTACCAAATAAAAGAATTTAATCAACAAATAACATTCTTGAAACATAGCCAGATAAGCCCTTTTAACATACTAACAGGTGACTAAAAGTCTTGACAAAATCATTAGACTCATCATAATGTACCTAGAGGCCGAAAATGACTCTATGAACAAGGAACAAGAATGAAAAGCATTGAGAATATTCTGAGAGATAGAGGTTAGAGCTGTGACTATGAAAATATCAAGGTATAAGAAAATATTGGATTCCCAAGCTCAAGTGTAAAAAATCAAAAGTTAGTTAAAATAATCAAGGGAATAGGATACTTCCCTTTGCCAGAATGGCTAGAGAATGAGCATATGATGCATTAATTGTGGATCAATTCTGGTATCTAATTGGGGTTGAAAAGTTGTAGTCCATAGGAATCAATCAATACATTACATGAACAAAAAAAACCATCTAGAAACAAAAAACATAACACTTCAAAAGAGATAAGGACACAAGTAACAAAGCATTGATTGGACCAGTTATTCATATTCCATACCTTAATCATCCTTCTCTAATTTGCCCCCATTAAACTTCCTATATAAAGCAAAGTTGCACCAAACCAACCTGGAGAAAATATAACGAACAAGTAAGACTTAGCAACAAAAACATCTTCCTTAGTTGCTGGAGTACTTTGTGATCACATACTTTATGTATTACCAAAACCAGCACCAAGGAAAGAACATCCTCTCTTCTTCAAGAATGCACTTACCTTCTCCATTCCTTAGAGGAGGGAATAGTCCAGGAGATTCTGGTCTCATCCTTTCAACTGATGCAAAGCCACGCTTAAAATGGACTCCAGATCTTCATGAGAGATTCATTGAAGCAGTTAATCAACTCGGTGGAGCAGATAGTGAGTTATATACATCATCTTTTTGGCTAGCTAGCAGGCTTTTTAGATATAATATATTGTTTGCTTGTTGCAGAAGCTACCCCTAAAACAATCATGAAAGTCATGGGTATTCCAGGGCTTACCTTATACCATCTCAAAAGTCATCTTCAGGTAAGAGCCATCAAGACTTGATACATAAATATGCTTTTCCTGGACATGGCTCCTTCATCAGTTGTTAACTTTATAAAATTGGCTTACCAGAAATACAGGCTGAGCAAGAACCTTAACGGACAAGCTAACAGCGGCTTAAACAAAATAGGTAATTTTTTCTTCATAATCTTATTAAACAGATACAATACAAGAACATATAAGAACTTTAGATCCATACAAAATCTAAATTAATATGATCACCCTTATAGGTATGATGACTATGATGGAAGAAAAGAGCCCTGATGCAGACGAAATTCAAAGCGAGAGTTTAAGCATTGGACCACAACCAAACAAGTAAAGCAATATAAAATATATGGCTTTCTAACTTATTAGGTTTTCACCAACTGACCTAATCTATCTGCAACCAGGAACTCACCTATAAGTGAAGCACTGCAAATGCAAATAGAGGTCCAAAGAAGGCTTCATGAGCAACTTGAGGTATCATATTCATACAATACTTTTAACTCCGGTCGAAAACATTAAAGATTCTTGCAATCCAAGAAACAACTTAGAAATAAGATAAAACCTTTCAGTTTTTAAATATGGTATTTAAAACTGAGCCAGGTACAGCGACATTTGCAGCTCAGGATAGAGGCTCAAGGGAAGTACTTGCAATCAGTTTTGGAGAAGGCACAAGAGACTCTTGGAAGACAGAACCTCGGTCCAGCTGGTCTTGAAGCTGCCAAAGTTCAACTCTCAGAGTTAGTATCAAAAGTATCAGCAGAATATCCAAACCCTAGCTTCCTAGAACCAAAAGAGTTTCAAAACCTATGCTCACAAACAACCTATCCACCTGATTGTTCCCTAGAAAGTTGCTTGACCTCGAGCGAGGGAGCTCAGAAAAACAGATCAGGACTAAGAACATATCTTGGTGATTCAACATCCGAGCAGAAAGAAGAACCATTGTTCCAACGGATGGAGCTCACATGGACTGAAGGTCTAAGAGGGAATCCATATCTTTCAACAATGGTTAGTCCAGCTAGACTGTCAATGGGAGTAGGAATACGTGGACACAGAGGTCATCAACAAGGGGACAGTGAGTATAAAGATGAAAGATTCAGTGACAAGAGTGAGGATCAGAAGCTTGTAACCCAAGGAACAAAGACACAGCTAGATCTTAACACACATGTTGAAAACTATTGCACAACGCGTCCGAAACAGTTCGACTTGAATGGTTTTAGCTGGAACTGAAGTGGAGATGGTGGAGATACATTTTGAATCAAGATTCTTGAGGATAATGCACCGCACTATATTCATTGTTATTACCTCATATATACAGAGAAATTTCATAACTTCATATAGATATTCAAGAATCATAACACAAGCTTCATGAACAACTAAAAGCTTGTGTAACTGCGTCTGTATCTTGAGTTACATTAGGTATCACCAATGCATTGATTGATCCATGTATCATCCAATGGGCTCCAGAATCACTTGTGTTGTTCGTTTGTTAGACGCAGCGATTGCGGTCTACGGTTAGACGTTGCTGTCAGACATAACAATTGTTAATTGTTTGACAGGTGTGCGTCTAGCCGCAGCTGCTGCTGCATGTATGTTTATTTGTCAGGAATTTCAGCCGCGATAATGAGTTTTTCTTACGAGCAAAATTTTTTGACGCAGGCCGTAGCATTAAGACGCACCATTTGGCCACATGAGGCCGCATCTCTCATCTCTCAAATGAACATTTCTTAGACTGCGGTCTCCTGGCAAACGAACAGCACTATTATAAAAGAGCCATCGTCACACCGGAGAATTCGAACGGCCGTTCGCCGGAGTTATGGGTTTGCACGGTGTCGGGACCTAAAGTGCGAATGGACCGGACCAAAACGCATCTAACTCAAAACCTTGTTCAAACCGGCAAACGAACCAGCCAAGCCTCGGTTCGACTAATGAAACTAACATTTGATTTCAAAACCCGAATAAATTTTACAATTTTTTCCCATTTATGATACGATCGAACCGGACTTATATTGTTAAAGCTCAAAAACTTCACAAGAACGAAACTAAACCGTAATACGTTGTCATATCACATTTAACTAAAAATGTAAACCGGTTAGCCTCGTGATTCTTAAGAAAAACAATTGAAAATCACAAACCGGTATGGTTAGTGAACTTGTTGACAACCTCTTGTTCCATTTCCACAAGCTGATGACAAAAAGCTTCAACGTCTTTCACCTCTTCTTCAAACTCAAACCTAAACTCTCTCCATTGATACTCATCTCCAGCTTCTTCCTCACTAGGTACCTTCCCGAGCAAGTCAAAACCTTTCGTATCCACAGATACCATATAAGCATCCTAATCGCCAAGAAAAGAGACAGTAAATGACCAAACGAACATAGAGAATGAGAGATCCAAGAACATATAATCTAAAGCTTTTTTACCCTTGCGTTTATATCGAGATAGTATAAACAGAAAAGAATTAAAGCCCGTCTTCTCGATTCGTTCTTATTGATTCCATCCACAAGTTTTGTAGACCAAGCCCCTGTGAATTGAATGAAATCCAATGAGGAAGCAAACAACAGAACCTGATCCATATTCTGAAATCAGCAGTCTATTGTTCATTACCTAAAGGATCTGCGCTTGACAGTTCCAACACCTTCAAGTCTATTTCTTTATTGGCTCCATTTGCATCGATAAACATACATGAGCTGAGAAGAAAACAATACAATTACATGAAGCAAGATTCAATAAACAGAGAGACCTATCTTTCATTAAAACCTATTATCAACAAAACAAAATTTCAACCAATAGAATAGTTTAGATACGGATAAACAGAATGTGTTTTTACCTGGGAACAAACTTATAAATAACGTATTTTTCATTGCCACCATCAACCAGGGCTTTAAGACTCTCACACCGAGAGGCATACATCTGGTTGGAAGAACTCAAGATACTGCGGACTGAATATGGGGAGTCGCTAATCGCTCTCATCTCTGATTGTATAACTTCCTCGACATATTTATTTACTGCCTCAATCTTTCATCAAGAAGGCAAGCATGATGAGGAAGATAATAAAGAATGGTTTAAGTCATGAATTGGAAGTTCCATGGATAGTTCTTACCCTTTTCTCTTTAACAGGGATAATTTCTCCGGTAAGAGCAACCCGGTTTGGAACCTGCAAACAAAGTCAACCCGGTTTTAAGTGAGAGTGATCAAGATTCAAGAAGCTCTAATGCAAAAGTTAACAAAGGAACCAATCTAGAGAAGACAGTGAAGGCTGAGAAAAATAGACACACAAACCTTTCCTACTGACTTCAATAAAGCTGTAAGGGGACCAGGATACGGATGAGCAACGGAAAAAGATCCACGTTCATCAAACATTATGTTCTGTCAGAAAGGAGGAGAATTAAGAGTCTCAAACACACGTTAAACCCTCAGAAAACGAAGCCCACTTGTTAACTATCACATTGCGAAATGGTGAGCATATGAGCTGATCATTCGAAATTCATGTAAACAGTAAGATGAACAAAGCTTACAACATTGTGCGGTTCACTTTCTGGTACCCATAGATAAGGCTTTCCTCGTCTCATCAAGTACTTAACCTTTGAAGTATGTATTATACTGAGCAATCCAAAAATTACTCAACTTTAGAATACAAATTCAGAATCCTGTGATTGATCGACACTGAATAAAATCAAAAACACGAAAGCTTATTTCCCAGAATCTGAGCTTATATCCTTGTTACAAGATGTCCTTGTAAATACCCGACAAGTAATCTATCCCACACTAGCGAAGCTAAGCTGAAACTAAGATGAATACTCGAGAAAAATTAGCAAAGGACCTAGCTTTATCTTCAGGTTTAATGGTATTTAGATACCCTTTCCAGTTCGAAACGATTATAGTCTGCACAGAGAGAAGAGAAGAGAAGAAATCAGTCAAAATTCAAAGTAGATACAGAGAAAGAGCTTCAGATTCATAAAAAACTGATATAATTTCATGAACGGACTTTGCATTTCTCAGCTAGTGCAGAGAGATTCGCCTTGCTTCCTTTCATTGCGCTCATGCTCACCAACTGTTCGATGAAACGCCTCTTTGATCACTCCATAAATCACTATGTTAAACGGGTTTGTTTAGAACAGCTTCATGGGCCCATAAATGCTTGTAGGAAACCCTAATAGTGGCCCATAATTATAGGCCCAAAATCACTGTTTTTAATGAACGTAATCAATCAATGAAGCTGATCGAACAAATAGCCAATGATGTGGAAAAAAAAATTGAAAAAGTGATAGTCCAATCGGAGTCGGCTTAATGGGTCATAGTGGGCTCGGAAGGCAACGGCTCGTTATCCTTCCACCGTCAAGAGCGGGAGGTGGACGCTGCTCTGTGAAACCAGCCTCACGCAGTCTCCCCCACTTTAAGAGACATAAGACCCAAGCCTTCGCTCAAGCCCCATGCCTCAACTCCCAGCTTGGAATGGGCGAACCATAAATAGCCCAACCCGAACCCGGCCCAATGAGATCGATCCAACGTCCCATCACCTTATTGTCTCCACTTGGATCACAAGCCCACGCTACCGAGCTCGACGTTCATTTGTTGAAAACTAAGCTGTTATATACAACAAAGAAAAGCTATGTTTTAACGATGTGGGACAAAATATGGTCTCTGTGATGCATCAAAAATATCAACATGTCCATGCTCTATATCATCAGAGCTACTTGCTTAGCTAGCAAATCGTTGAACATCTTTGTCTGAACAGCCGTTTTGCATCTCAAGTTGTAATTATTGAAGAAATCTGGGATCTCTTTAATGGTATTATAAGAGCTCATGAAAATTTTAAAAGTAGACAAAAGCTTCAGTAGTCTTATAGAGGTTAATCTATCAAGTGAAAGTTCATGAGATCATGAGAGATCATATGGACATTGCTAACATCTTCAGAGATATTCCCAAGATTCAGATCAGAGAGCCATCTTCAGAGCATTACAAGATAGATCCACCATTAGCAACGATAACTTGTCCATTAATCCATTCACCAGAGTCACTAGCTAAGAATCCAACAACATTTGCAATATCTTTGGTCTCACCAAGCCTACCAAAAAGATTCTGTGACTTTACTTTCTCTACCATCTCATTGCTCAATCCTGCAAAAAACATCTCTGTGGCGACGGGTCCTGGAGAAACACAGTTTACTGTGATTTGTGTGCCTTTGAGCTCCTTTGCAAGAATCTTGGCCATGGCTTCTATGGCTGCCTTTGAAGCTGTGTATGAGCCATATGATGGTTTTAAGGATTGAACAAGGGAAGATGAGAGGAGGATGATCCGGCCACCTCCTCCACGTTTTAGCCTGTTGGCTGCTTCTCTAGCACACAAAAATGCTCCTCTTGTGTTCACACTGTCATCGTAAACAAAACATATATACTTGCGATCCAAGAAATGGAGGATTTCCTAAACTAATCGACCTACATAGTTATAAATAGCCTTGGGATTTTTAACCGAACCGAACTTTCGGTTAATTCAGTTTGGTTAGTTAGGCGGTTTTGAAATTTATTTTTGGTTTTTGGTTTGGTTTGATGAACCAAACGGTTAACCCAAGTTTTTTTAATAAACCAAAATAAACCATTTTTAACCAAAATAATTTAAATTTTTGAACCGAACTGAAATAACCGAATATATCTAAAATTAACCGAATTAACCGAAATTATCTGAACCGAACTGACAAAATAATCGAATTAACCGAAGTAAGCGAAATTATCTGAAATTTCGTTTATTTAGGTAAAAAATAATAACCAAAAATTTGAAAACCAAATCAAACCGAAATTTTTTTGGTTAGTTTCGACAAAAAAAATCAAAATCGAAAAAAATCGACAAACCGAACCAAAACCAAACGGAAGTCTCATGTCTAGTTATAAACAAGCTAATTAACCTGAAAATGCGGTCAAAGAGTTCTTCTGATGTGTCTGAAATACTCGAATGATTGGGATCGGAAATAGCTGCAGAGTTAACCAGGATATGAACCGGCGATTCGGAGGCTCGCTCCGCCTCATCAAAAAGTGACTTCACCTGATTAGGCTCCGATATATCAGCCTTGACAACGATGACACGTGGACCTTCTGCTGCTGCGTCGTTATTTGGACTGTTGGTGGTGATCTCGGCCGCAACCTTGTCGGCCTCTGCGGAGTTGGCCGTGAATGGCTCCAAGCTCCAAGCTCAGCAAGGTGAATGGCTATGGCACGACCTATTCCTCGAGATGATCCCGTGACTATAGCGACTCGACCGGCGAGGGAAAGCGGCGGCGAAGAAACTGATGACGCTGTAGCCATGCCAATTAATATTATTGCAATTTTATTTATGTTACTTGTTTGCAAGTTTATGAATTTATGTAACCTTATCTCGGTGGATGTCCTGAAATTGAGTGGAGCGGATTGGTCGACATTGTCAATTCGTATTCGTATTTCTTTAAGAGTTTTCTAGTATTGTCGTTTTATGTTTTGTCTCTATCAGGTAATAGAGCAATTTAAGAACATGCATGTTTCACATTCAAAAGTGTTAGAGGCTAAGACTGACCCTACAAGAAAATACACGCATAACTCATATATATATATATTAGCCTATTAGGCATGGGCATAAAACTAAAAATGAAAGAACCTAACCGAATTGAAAATAACCGAACTGAATGACATATGGATACTACCAAATTACCTAAGAATATTAACTTTAGTATTTATAGATATTTGGAATCGAACCGTATACCCATAAATATCCATATATAATTGAAATAGATGAGGTAATTTTCTATATTTTTTTCTCTTTATCCTTCTTATTTGAGAAAGCCAAAGAAATTATATGTAATTTTCTATACTCTTTTCTTTAATGTTCTATAATGTTTGGTCTATAACTTTTGTTATTTGTGTCACATGAGAACTGAAATTGAAGATTAAGGATTCATAGATTAGAAGAAGCTTAGATTTTTTCCCATTGAAGATTTAAGGATTCATAGATTAGAAAAAGCTTAGATTTTTTCCCTTTAGACTTTTTAATACGAGAGAAAATTGTTGTTAAACTTTGGTTTGTTGAACTTTGTGGACTATGTTGATTTAGGGTTTGTACTTTTGAACTAAAGATTTTGTATTTTGTAATCAGAAATTCACAATGTTTTATGTGACATTTGACTCATATATTACATTAGATTTTGAATGTTTATTAATTCGGTTCTTTTAAAATATCCAGTCTGAATTGAACCGAATCAAAATTATTGTGGTTCTTTTTATGGATCCAAAGTGACTAGAAAAGAAGAAACAAAGAACTGTAAGAATCAAACCGAATTGAACCGAGAAACCGAACTCTCGAGCTTAATATAAACTAACAACAAAATTATTGGTAACTACTAACGAATTATCAACAAAAACGATAGATTATTATCCATCAAATCTATCGGATTCCATCGATAGTTATTGATGAATCGATTTTTCATTGGTAACTACTAACAAATAACCGAACATAACCGTTTAATATTTTCGTCGGAAAATCGCTATTTTGCCGTCGTTTTATGTAACCATATATATTTGTCATTTACATTAATTTAACTGTTATATGATTTGAAATTATCGACAGATTAAACGATTAGAAAATTATTATTACATCCAAAGACCAAACCATATAGTAAGAAACAATATGGATGGATATGTTTTAAAGCACGATAAGATTAAGATTTTAATTTTTTATTTGGTGATTCTGAAAAATCCACTGACAATTAGTAACATTATTTTTATTAAACTCGTGATTAGCTAACTAATCAAAACACTCAATAGCAAAGAAAAGTGAAGAATGCTTTTAACACGTGTCAAATGAACAATCTTATCTCTCTAGATTTGACAATGCCAAACTGTCCTCCACAAATAGAGGCCCTTCATTTCCCACGTGGACCCCAACAAAACCATATTCTTCCAGTCACCGAGGCAGAGCACGCCGGAGAAACTGAGCTAACTGCGCCGGAGCACTTAGATGCGGCAAATGTCCTTCAGTTTTAAGCGTCTCAACTGTAGTATCTCCTCCAAGATGAGCACGGAGATACTCCGCCACCGAAGCTGGAACTGATACATCCTTCGCCGTCTGAATCACACACGACGGCACTCTAACTAACCCAAGAACACCTCTTAGATCGCTGTTGAAAACCGTTCTGGAAACGAAGAGAGAAATATCCGGACGCATATTGAACAACGTCCGGCTAAATTCTCTAACCGCCGCCGGAACATCAGCTCCGACGGCTAACGGCGCGAATCCTTGAACCCAAGCTTCGTAATTAGCTTCCATAGCTGAGAAAACTTTCTCGATTTCACCTTCCTCGAATCCGCCGTGGTAATCCTCATCGTTGAGAAACCTAGGTGAAGCTCCGATTAAGATAAGCTTCGAGAAAAGCTCCGGTCGTCGGATTGAAGCGATGATTCCGATCATAGCCGATACGGAGTGACCTACGTAAGCACAGTTTTGGATTCCGAGAGAATCAATGATGTTGAGGAGATCATCGACGTAGGGATCGAGCGTTGTGTATCGATTGAAATCGAAGTAGTCGGGATTGACGCTGCCGGCGCAAACTAGGTCGTAGAGGACGACTCTGTAAGTCGGAGTGAAGTAAGGGAGGATTAGGTGCCAAGCTGATTGGTCTGTACCGAATCCATGGGCTAGAACCAGGATCCGATCGCCCGTACCCACGACCCGGACGTTAAGAGCTTCGAGGATGTTGTGTTGACTCATTTTTGGCTCTTGGGTTTGTTTTCAATGGGCAAAGAAGAAGCTACTGTTTATATAAAAATTTAATTGGGTTGGTGTGTGATGAAAATGAAAATTATTTACATTATCTTTCTTTTTTTATTTTCCACTGCATTTAATAATATCTAAAAATATCATTTATGCTTTTTGAACTAAACTTCTGGATACAAAGAGCTTGCGTTGATTATTCCTCCTACATTTATATATATATTTTTAAAAGATTATAAGATGCTTGAAGGGTATTGCTATTAGACTTTTAGGTATTGCATTTGAGATATTCCCTACCATGTTAGATTCTGAATTTTGCAATGGGGTTAACTTAAAATACATTCCATCCGTATTTCAAAGATTAATAATTTAGATTTTTGATTTATTTCTAAAAAATTAATATTTTAAATTTTAATTAATACATTTTGTTTAAAATTTTAAATATAATTTATGAGTGGTAGAATATTTATTGATAAACCAAAATAAAGTAAAAATAAACAATAAAAATATTTATTAATCTATCAAATACATACATAGTATTAAAAATTTACTTACTAATGTTGGGGAAAACACAAATTTGTTTTTACCTGATTAGTTAGCTATATCATTTTGTTCTTTACCTATATCATTTTTTATCAAATTAAGTTTGAGCGGATATTTTGGTAAGGAATATCAGAATTCAACCGTTTTATTTTATCAATATAGACCCTAAACCACAAACTAATTAATTGAAATTTTCTAGAGGTTACATTATTGACAAAAAAAAAATGTACAATCGAGTGTCTTTGCCTTTTTAGTAAGAGTGGTCAGCAAGAAAATGATCATTATGGCCGATATGAAATAATATAAAGTTGATTAGTTAGTTAGTTTTCAGCAGAATTTCAAAGTAATTTCATATGATTAGTTAGTTAGTTTTCAGCAGAATTTCAAAGTAATTTCATATTTTGATTTAGTTATTATTCTAAAATAGATATAAGCCAGTCACAGTCGAAATGAGTTGGATGTATTAAGGTTTTTAAGAAGAAAAAAAACGAATTGGATGTCGACAAAAGGTTATATTTGATTTTTTTTTTAAAGCGAAGAATTGGATGTCGACGAATTTGTTGATATTTGAAAAATATGTATGGACTATATTATATTCTATTGGTGAGTGTAACAGTCGTGTTTATTATTTTTAATTGAACCTCAATGTTTCATTTCTAACAACTTAACCCCTACATTTTGCAAACAATCATTGTTCAACCACAAAACGAAAGACCAAACCTTTTTACACATATCCACCATTAACAGGAATGATTTGACCATTGATCCATTCCCCACCATCACCAGCCAAGAATCCAACAAGAGGCACAACATCTTTAACTTCACCGACCCTCCCAAAAGGATTCTCTGCGGCTATCTTCTCCACCAACTCCGAGCTCTTTCCGTCATAGAACATCTCAGTGGCAATGGGTCCTGGAGCAACGCAGTTTGCAGTGATTCCTGTTCCTTTGAGCTCTTTTGCAAGAATCTTAACCATAGTTTCCACAGCTGCTTTTGATGCTGCATAGACACCGAATCCCGGCTTCAAACCTCGTGTCATGGAAGATGAGAGGAGTATGATCCGACCACCGCCTCCTTGTTTTAACCTATTGGAAGCTTCCTTGCTGCACAGGAAAGCCCCTTTTGTATTGACACTACAATCCATTACAAACAGAGTGATTAAGAACAGATCAAAGCATAAACCTTAGTTGGAAATCGATTTACATAAACATTGGACAAGTTTCATTTGATTCGAAATCAGACATACAGATCTCTCAATAACATTGCAACATAGAATGTATTAAGATTCATAGAGAGTGATCAAGAACAGATATGTACAGAAGTGCCAGTTGAAACGTAACTAAGGAATCAGATTTCTAACTCATCTCAATGTACACCAGTTTAGAAACAAGATTCTAATCAATGAACAATCTCAGGTGTACCTGAAAGTGCGATCGAAATCTTCGACTGATGTGTTTGCGATCGAAGGGTATTTGGGATCGAGGATTCCGGCCGAGTTGACCAGAATGTGAACCGGCGACTCAAAGGCGCTCTCAGCCGCATCGAACAGTGATTTTACCTGGCTTGGCTCGGAAACGTTAGCTTGAACTACAATCGCTCTTGGTCCCTTTCCAGTGATTTCTTCCATGGCTGGAAAATCGTTAATCTCCGCCGCGACACGCTCGGCGTCAGCCGATTTAGTTGTGTAATTGACAACGATCCTCGCACCGAGTTCAGCAAGGTGAATCGCTATCGCTCTCCCAATACCACGAGAAGAACCGGTGACTATTGCGACTCGGCCGGCGAGAGGAAGCAGCGGTTGCGATGGAGACGACTGTGCAGCAGCCATAACGATTTCGATGAGAAAAAAAAACACGAATTCGCCTCTTTTTTAATTTTCATAGTATTCATAGAAGTTATCAGACTATCTAAAGCCCAGGCCTATAATAAAAGGCCCAAAAGCTATTTATTTTTTATTATTTTTTTCAGGAAAATTTTAAATCGCGCCATGAAAAAAGCTAAACCGTGTGGCGTTTCTTTCAATCTTAGGGTTTCAAAAAGGTTCCCAGTGTTCTGTTCTTGTAGACGAAAGGGTTTGTGAAAGTTTGGATTTTTATTTTTCCATCAATGAGAAGAGGTAGTGAGATTGAAGTCTCCTCAGATGAGGGTGGGTTCAAAGGCTCTTGGTTTAGAGCCACTCTTAAAGATCCTCTGACTAAATCTGGATCGAAAAAGTTGAATGTATCTTTGCTGGTTGACAATGGTTACACTCTTCGGAAAACCACTTACCGGAGATTTATCCGGCCCGTCCCGCCGGAAGATTTATTCTCGGCGGTGGATTTCGAGGAAGGGTCAGTAGTGGAAGCATCTCATAGAGGTGTGTGGTGGACTGGTGTGGTTGTCAAGAAGATAAACCAGGACAAGCTTTGGGTTTACTTCGACTCACTACCAGATATATTTCAGTTTAAGACGAGCCAACTGAGACAACACTTTGACTGGGTTTGGACCAAAGAAGAATGGGTTAGACCACCAAACGAGGTACTAGCTTTGATCAATTCTAGCCATTTCATGTTTCATCGGTTCTTAAATTACATGTGGTTTCTCAATTTTGTTCGTCCGGTTCACATGAAGGTACTGTGTAAGAAGTCCACATTTAGATGTGGAACCATGGTGGAAGTGAAAGAGGATGATGATGTGTGGGTATCATCGGTAATTGTTAAGGAAATGGGTCGTGAAAAGAATTTCATTGTCAAGCCTTGCAAGTATATGAGTTGGAATGATGGTGAACAACCAAAACCAAACAGAACCGTTAGTTCACACAACATAAGACTCACACCGCCGCGGTTGTCCATTGAAAAAAACTATGAATTGCTGGATTCTGTTGAAGCGTTTCTTGATCCGGGATGGCGTCCAGGGATAGTGAAGAGTATTCTCGCTGGGAATCAGTACACTGTGTGTTTAAATGCAACAAATGAGTCGTTGGTGTTCAAACACTCTGCTCTAAGGCCTTCAGAGGAGTCAATATCCAAACCGTTCTTCGTTAGTTTCACTAAGTTCAGTCAATGTTGTGTATGATTCTGGTTTAATAATTGATAATTAAGTACAATATTATGTTGTTTCCGTTTTCAGCAAAACACTACTGATGTAAATGCTCTTCAAAGGTCTGTGAGCCCTGGGGAAAATAGAGAGAACGAGGTAAAATTAGTTGTTATTTAACATAATCTTCATGATCGTTGCTTGATTTTTCAGTTAGCTCTCATTTGTATTTGACACTTGTATGCACAGATGCCTGAGGAACACAACAGGGAAGATGACAGTCGTAAGAGGAAAAGAGGAGAAGTGGAGCACAATCCAGACCTCAGTGAGACAGGTATGTCTTAACTATCATTAGTTCCCATGGATTTGTTTTCACAGTTGTTGAATGAGATCATCAAGAAGTGTCACTGTTTTCCAGCAAATATAATAGATGTTCTTGGTTCTTGTTCAATTTTTCTGCATCCTGAAAACGATCTATAATTCCACTGTTTTGCAGTAAATGACTCGGTTTCATCTCTAACCCCGTCCACGGCCAGAACTGCGACAGCGTTGAAACAAACAGAGACTGGTACTCAAGAAAAGAGAGTTCAGTCAGTGAGTATTCAGAGTGGCTTGGGAAACGATACAACACAAGAGAATGTATACTTAAAGAGGAAACGAGCACATAACCTTAGCTCTACTGCTGGTGTTGAGGAAACTCAAGCAAAGGACACAACAGCCGTCTTGCCTTTTGCGAAGAAGTCACCACTTTGGGAGTCACTTGAAACAATGGATGTCTTCCAGAGAGAACCACAAAGTCCTCATTTCAGCCCATTGGTTGGTGAAAGTGAAGAATTCCGTGAAGGGCTTGCCTTTGGTATGATGCTAACTCTTTCCCGGTTATTGGACCAGTTTAAAGAACTAGAACCCCACGTTTCCATGAGCCAACTAGAGAGTCTCCAACTTTCCTTCGCCAAGCTAGAGGAACACGGTTTCAATGTTTCAGCGCCTTTAGCACGGATCAACAAGCTGTTGGATCTCAAAGGTAGACAGCTAAAGACAATGGAGGAACAAAAAGGTTTCGACAGACAGATTGTTGAGATGGAACACAAGATTCTTGAGTTGGAGATGCAACAAGTGGCATTGAGAGACCAGACCGAAGCGGCCTACCAAAATATATGTCAGATAAAGTCATGTGCAAGAGATCGTGGCGTAGAGCTTGACAATCTGGAGTCTGAGTTTAAAGCAACTTCATCTGCTCCTTGGTAATCTGTCATGAGCTCTCTGTTTTGACTCAAACCGGTTATCTATTTTGACTCAAACCGGTTATCTGTTTTTGACTCAAAACACCCGCTTGTATGAGAAAAGTGGCTTTTATGGTTAACTAATGAACATGAGGAATCTAGAACCAACATTGCAAATAATTGATTAATGAGATTAATAACCGGTTTATTATTCTTGATTTCTTATTAAACCTCAAATGTTTCAATTGTTGCAACTTAACCCCTACATTTGCAAAAAATCAACATTAACCCTCACAAGAACATCAAAGAGGTCCCTCAAGACCATACATTTTTAAGTATATCCACCATTCACAGGGATGGTTTGACCATTAACCCATTCACCACCATCACCAGCCAAGAACCCAACAACAGGCACAACATCTTTGGCTTCACCGAGCCTCCCAAAAGGAGACTCCGCGGCTATACTCTGCACCAACTCCGGGCTCTTTCCATCGTAGAACATGTCAGTGGCGATAGGTCCTGGAGCAACGCAGTTTGCAGTGATTCCTGTTCCTTTAAGCTCTTTTGCAAGAATCTTGACCATTGTTTCCACAGCTGCTTTTGATGCTGCATAGACACCGAATCCAGGCTTTAAGCTGCGGGTTGTGGAAGATGTGATGAGTATGATCCGACCACCGCCTCCTTGTTTAAGCCTATTGGCAGCTTCCTTGCTACACAGGAACGATCCTTTTGTGTTGACACTACAATCCATAAGAAAGAAAACAAACAGAGGATTAATTATTGGGGAACTGAAGTGGAATAGTCTGGGCTGGAATTTTAACAGAACCGAACCGAAAAAGCTCGGTTTAGTTCGGTTAGGATAATTCTGCAAGTTAAAAAAATTCGGTTATCGGTTCGGTTCGGTTTCGATGAACTGATTGGGTAACAAATTTTTTTAATAACCGGTTTTAATCAAAATATGCTAATTTTTATCAAAAATACATATTTTTAAATCAAACCGAAGCAAATCTAACCGAATTAATCAAAAATACCCGGATTTAAACGAATTTAACCGATTTAATCAAAAATTAACCGAAAACGGAACCGAACCGAAATTTAATTTGGTTAGTTTTGGAAAAAATTGAAAACCCAAACTAACCGAAGAACCGAACACCCAAACAGAACCGAAGAACACTCCATGATAATCTCGGCCATAGATGTAACATTTAGACATGATAATCTCACTGTCCGTAGAGAAACAGTACCTGAAAGTACGATCAAAGTCTTCGACTGTCGTTTCAGCGACGGTGGGGTATTTAGTATCGAGAACTCCAGCCGAGTTAACCATAATGTTAACCGGCGACTCAAAGGCCTTCTCCGCCTCATCGAACAGTGATTTCACCTGGCTTGGTTCGGAGACGTTGGCTTGAACCACAATCGCTCTTGGTCCCTTGCCGGTGATTTCTTCTCTGGCAGGGAAACTGTTGATCTGCGCCGCGACACGCTCGGCGTCGCCGGAATTACTGGTGTAATTGACGACAATCCTCGCACCGAGTTCAGCTAGATGGATCGCTATAGCTTTCCCGATTCCGCGGGATGAGCCGGTGACTATTGCGACTCGGCCGGCGAGGGGAAGCGGAGGTTGCGAAGTTGACGACTGTGCAGCCATTATGTTTTGTTGTCTGAGACTGAACTGAGAAAGATAGGGACTCCATGGCCTTGAACTTGGTATTTAAACTAATTGACCCCACAAAAGTATTTACAGTTCGCCCCTTTATATTTTTTTGTTTAAAGATTCTGCCCCATTGATTATACTAATAATGTATATTTAAAAAAGAATAAAAGGTATGTTGACCAAAAAAAGAAAAAGAATAAAAGGTATATAATTATGTAGTAATAAAAATAATATTTTGTTTTAAACATAATAATTTTAGTTTTAAGAATTACAAATTTACAGCTTTTGTTTGTTTTATTTTTCTCCCATTTTCCCCCCATTGTGTTTGCCAACAAGTTTTATGATTTTGGCTAATTTGTTGCATTTGGAATTATTGATTTTAGTCAAATTCTTGTTGCCTAATTGAAACCAGACATTGTATTTGGACCAAAATAAGGGAATGAAATTAGGGAAATAAAAATCATTTGATAGGAAGAATTTTATGAAGTTAATGCAAATTGACTAATATTTTCCATAAAAAATGTTGAAATTTTATCTAGACAATACCCCATAAAGTAGGATATCAAAATAAATGAGATATTATAAAAGATTACTTTCCAAAAAAATATAAAGACAATTGTGAAAATATACTTCAAAAAATAACTCTGAGAACCCACAACTTTACAGAACTATACCAAAATCACCTAAACCAAACTCACAATTTTATCAAACCCCATGATCTATACACTTGGGTTAAATTTAGGAAAATAACACACTTTTTAGATTAATTAGTTTCAAATGGTTCACTGACTTACGATATTAGCCAACATCATTAATTAGCATACTAATAAGCCACTTTTCACTTAAATAAATGAAAATTTCTGACCATTTTGTAGTAATTGATTTAATGAAACTACACCAATCGCATAAGTTATACAATGATATTTTGAAAACTTTGTACCATTAAAGTAAAAAGAGATAAATAAAGGGGTAGATTTGATTTAGACCCAAAAATTACGGAGAGTTACCATAAACCCGCCTATCTCACCAAACTATCAACGTTCAAAAAAAAGTTGAATCCTTTTCTTCGCGTCGTATCGTAAGAGAAGAAGAAAGAGCCACCCTCTCTTGAAATCTGAGGACTTTCAAATTCTTTTTCCAGGAAAGATTTAGAAAGTTTTAATTTTCTTGGGTCAATCTTCGTCATCAGACACGGTACGCTTTGTTCTTCGTTATTCATCAACTTTACTTTTGCAGAAACTCGAAACTCTGTTCATACCTTTCTTGTTGATTAGGGTTACTGGGTTCTCTTCTTCCATTCATTTATATACGTTTGAGATTCGAAATTCAAAGACCCTTTTCGTGAATTCATCACTTAAGAATCGATATCCTTTTTTGTCGATGATATTTATGTTCACAGATCAATGTGTTTATTATTATAAAAGGATCAAACTTTGAAGTATTTGAAGTTCAATTCATTAAAGACGATAACTTTTTTTTGGGGAATTGAATATATAAAAATGGGTCAAGATTGATTTTTATTCTTTAATAGGATATGGTTTAGAATCTATCTTATATTCAAATGATTGTATAGATCTCTTAGTTGTGTATATTCAAAAGTTCAAGATCTTGTAGGCTTGTTGACTTTGTTGTGGGTTTTACTTTCAGAGGAAAACAAATGGGGAGAAATCTCGGTTCAGCGTTTAGACAAGAGTTGGCTAATCTTGACAAAGATCCAGATACTAGCAAGACTGCAATGAGCAAGTTGAGGTCTATAGTGAAAGATTTGAATGCAAAAGTGATACATGTGTTTGTTGCTCAAGTTTCTGAAACCAAAGAGATTGGTTCTGAGTCCGGTGGCTACACAGTTTCTCTCTTCGAAGACCTTGCACGTGCTCATGGAGTCAAAATTGCTCCACATGTGGAAATGATCATGCCGGTTATCATAAGGACTTTGAGTTCTAGTGATGGGTCTTTAGGTGTTCAACAGGCTTGCTCAAAGGCTGTAGCTGCTATGGCTAGATATGGAATTGATCCCGCAACACCGGAAGATAAGAAAAGGAATGTGATTCATTCTCTTTGTAAGCCACTTTCTGACTCTCTTCTAGATTCACAGCAGCAACAACATCTTGCTTTGGGATCTGCTCTTTGTTTGAAGTCACTTGTGGATTGTGATAACTGGCGTTATGCTTCTGATGAAATGGTTAATAAGGTTTGTCAAAGCTTAGCTGTTGCTCTTGAAGCCACTTCTAGTGAAGCCAAGTCTCATATTGCACTTGTTATAGCTCTTGCTAAGCACAATCCTTTTATCGTTGAGGCGTATGCAAGGCTTTTGGTGAAGTCAGGTCTGAGGATTCTGGATATAGGTGTTGTTGAGGGAGATTCTCAGAAACGGCTTTTAGCTGTACAGATGCTTAACTTTCTGATGAAGTATTTGAATCCCAAGAGTCTTTGTTCTGAGCTAGAGCTTATATTTCAAGAGATGGAGAAACACTTGAAAGATGAGATGTATTTTGTCAGAATGGCAGCTTATGAAACCATGAGTACAGCAGAGAGATTAATAGGAGAGGCAGATCCAACGGTCGCTGCAGAGAACTGCAATACCCTCAGTGGATCAGTCAAGTCTACACCAAGTCTGAGACCACATAACGGGAGGTATGTTGACAATCAAGAAGATGAAGATGTTTTGTTCTCCGGTATATCCAGCGGAAGAACTGGTGTCTCAGGCTCTCCTTTGGTTTACTATGCTGACTATAACCGAGAAACCGGTTCTGTGCTCGAGAGTCCAAGAAATGGAGATCAGGTAAAATGTTAAAATGTTTTCTCTCTTGTGTGTTCTCTTTAGGGATGTGTTATAATTCTGCTACTTTTGTTTCAGATTCAATATTCTGGTGTTGGAGATGATGACATAGACTCAGTTAGGTTCCATCAGAGGAACAGAAGCTCTGAGTTTAACGAATCCGTCTGCTCTAGGACCAATCGCTCAAGAAGTTCAAGAAGAAGCACGAGGAAGAGACAATCAGGAGACATCTGTTTAAAACATCACAGGCACGGTTTCGCAGACGATCCATTCACTGAGCTACTAGAGAACAGACGGCAGATGCATCAGTACAGTGCAAGCTCATCATCATCATCAATATATGATACATCTGGTACTACTACTCCAACTGAAGATATTTGTGAGAAACCAAAGTCAGATTTGGAGTCTGAGGCTAAAGTAGAAACTGAAACAGAGTCAAGACCGGACAGGAGCAAGCGTCTGTTGAGATGGGGATTCAGTTTCTTCTCTGTTGTAGTTGCAGGGTTTGGTTCTATCATGTGGGTGTATCTGCGAGATGATATGATGATGTCTCCTCATCTTGTTCCTACTTGAAGCTTAAGGATGAACATGAAAAAGCTTAGAACTTAGTTTAGGTTCAATTTGTACGTTATCTTGTTCTGTCAATGTGTGGGTCTTGTTTGAATACTCATTTGTTATTTTTTCCTCAAAAGAATTTGTTACTTAGGCTCCAATTGGTGACCACTAAAATGAACAAAAAGAATTGGACAAAATGTCATTTGAGGAATTGAATTAACAAAAAAATAGGAATGTAGAGGAATTTTTAATCATATTTTGTTCCTCATCAAATTTGCAGGGGAATTTTTTTGTTCATTCATTTCTTAAACATGAGGAAAAATATGAAATATTGTGGGACCCATATGTCTGAATTTTGACAAAAAATTCCTTTTAATTGGTAAAATTTTTGAGGAATTAAAAATTCATCATCATTCTTTTCCTAAACTATGGTCACCAATTCGAGTCTTAGTCTAAACCAATCAAGTATTTGGCTATTGTAGCAAATGGTAATTAGATGGATTTGCATATTCAGAAAGTGGTAATTCAAAAATAAAGTTAATAGCAGAGAAAATAATGGGAAACAAAATATAAAAAAAACAAGAGCCTTGCAATAATTTCATTAAGCTAAACCGGAAAAAATCAAGTTGGGACAAACAGAACATGGCAAACCAAAAGACAAAACATTAAGTTGTGTACACAAATCTCAAACTGAGACAATACAAAATTTTCCCAGAGATAACAAGAAAAAAGGTTACAGAAGAAGAGATTCACTACGAGGTATTTGTTTAGTTCTACAGCTTAGTCTTCCTCTGCGCCTGCACCGGCGGCTGCTGCAGCGTCTCTCCTTGGTCCACCTGCTTGTTTTGCCATTATAATCTGCACATTTTACATACACCAGACCAGAGTATAAATATGTAGGGAGCTCTACTCATTGAGATCGATGCAATGGAAAACGAATGTTGAATCTAAGGCTTTGATTGAAGCAAAACCACCCTGAGATATAACTAAAATGGGAGCCTGGTTGGTTCACTAAAAAAACTAAATCAAGTAGGTGTGAGCATACCTGGTCTACGCGAAGCACTGTGCATGCAGCATCGGAGGCATACTTGAGAGCAAATAACCTGCACAGAGACTTACTGTCTTAGTTATAAAGAAAATGAAACAGTACAGAAAAATTTACTTCATTTTTTTAGTGGAACAACTGCTACGCAATTGCAGAGAAGTATGGTAGAAAGATCTAATGGATGAAAGACAGTGGGAAACATACTTGGTTGAAAAAAGATCCCACACTTTTGTCTCTGTGACATCTTTACAAGCACCTTCCTCCAAGTCAATGCCTAGCTTTGTGTTTCCAGATCCGTGTCCAGTGTACAGAGAGGCAATGATTTCCATCGCATTGAGGCCAGCGTTATCTGCAAGGGTTTTGGGTACAAACTCGAAGCTCTCTGCGTATTTGGAGATGGCATATTTGTCCAACCTGAATAATCGAAGTAAGATCCAATTTTGAGCCACCAAAACATCGACCGTTTTGGTATCAGAAGCTATCCTTTGCAATAATAATATCTTATATATGAAAACTGACTAAAAGAAATTACCCTGTTTCTGCGTTGGCATATTCCTTCAATCTCTGAGCCAGTTCTATTTCAGTAGCTGCAGCCCCAGGAACAATACGGCTGTCTCTGCACATGGCCTGAGAAGAAGTACACAAGCAAAAGTCAAAACAAATACGAAAATATTTAGAACAGGGGAAAAGATCTGCACTCCACCAAAGAATACCTTGTATGTATTAACTCCATCGTCAACTGCTCTTTCAAGGTCGTCCAAAATGCTATCTGTGCTTCCACGCAACACCACTGTCGAAATTGAGTTACCACCCTGCTCGTTTCTTGCAATAGTGACCTAAAGACATCACAAAAAGACACGGGAATTGCCGATGGTCCGTAAAAGGCAAATATAATGAAGCAGAAAGAAAGAAATTGATTTCAAAGGAGTAAGGAGTACTTACTGTCACACCACCAATCTCCTCAACTGATATGGAATCAACGTAGCCCAGATCATCAGGGCTTGGCCGGCTTAGTTTCAACTGTTTGATAACCATTTAAGTATTAAAAACACCATTAGATAATCATAAAGAATGTGAATGACAATCACTTACATGAGCGACAGCCCCAGCAGCCCGGCAGAAACGCCTCAGTTCAAACTTTGAGCTGATTTTCAAGACCATTATTCTGCCAAGAAAGGACGTTCATATTAGAAATGACAGTAAAAGACATGTTTACCATAAGCAGCAGGGGGATATCAAAAGTAAAAGCGTGAAAACAATTAAAAAGGATTAAGAAGATATTCGGGTCTATACATACTTGTAGCGCTCACAGAAATGCAATGCCATTTCACCAACTGATCCCCCGCTAACGATGACTTTGGCTCCTGATTCAGCAACAGCTTTAATTAGCTCTTCAACTTTAGCTTCCTCTGTCTTTGCATAGTTCTCTAGCTAGAAAACCAAAAATATATATAATATGGTTAACAACCCACAACCATACTTCAGAAGACAGATTAGTAATCCTCAGCTTTTTTTACCCTATCACATTGAAAGGGCAGGGTCAAAAAACTAACCTGCTCAGCACTATGGATCAAGACAGTTCCTTTGGTCTCTGTTGCAGTGGTATCGACGCCCCCAGCAAACACAGCAACCTGAAGAAAGTATTAAAAAGGTTTCAGGGATATTCAGCTATTGAAAACAGGAAAGACATAAACACAAAGCTATAATTCTCAAGGGTATAAATTCGATCAAATCAACCAAAAAAAATCTTGGACAACAAACATAAACAAAAGAAATCGATCTCACCTTTGCCTTCTCCATTCGCTTTATGCTCCCAACAGCATCACTTTTCAAGACCATACCACGGACTATGCAAGAGTTGTGCAATCCTCCTCCCAAAAGCTTGGCAACACGGACATTATCGACATTGAAGTTTGTTGGATTCTTCGGGCAGACTTGAATGCACGCCTGAAAAACAAAAACAAGTAAACTCATCAGTCTTCTATAAACATGAAGAAATAACAATCTGGAAAATGAAACAGGAACACTCACATCCGCAACTAATGAACATATAATTTCTTCTTGCCCAAACTGCTTGCTTGCAACAGCAGCTCTCATTCTAAATATGACTTCATCTTTGTTACGCACATCCATGGTCTCAGAACCACTCTCAACTAGTTGTTCAAGAATTTCAACAACCTGCACATAGATTCAACAATTACTTACACAAACAAAGAAAAACAAAAGTATCAACAATAATTCTAACAAGCCACCAACCAACCTTGATGATTGCTTTGTTATATCCACTGATGATCTCACTCGGATGCAGCCCCATCCTGATAAGCTCTTCGGCGTTTTGAAGAATCTCACCAGCAAAAGAGATAGTCAGGTTGGCTCCATCTCCAATTTCTTCTTGCTGAGCCTTCGCAGCTAGAACCAGGATTTTAGCAGCCGGGTGCTGAATCTCTAGCTCATTCACAATGGTTGCAGCGTCGTTTGTAACAAAGAGTTTATCTAAATGGTTTATAACCATTTTGTTCATTCCTGACAAACAAAGAGGGATATCAGATTCAAGTGTTGCTTTACACTACTCACACAATAGTAAACAGATCAAGCACTAAAGATCCTACTTAGAACAGTAAAAGAAAATGAGATTCATCAATTCAATCGAGAGTATGAGATCGATGAAAAATACTATATGAGATCCCATAAAAAATGAAACTTGAATCAATCCCAGAAAATAAAAATGAAACTTGAATCGACGAAACAGTACGAACCATTGGGACCGAGAGATGTGCGGGTAATGGTAGAGAGCTCCTTGCAAGCTTCAATGTTCTTAATTACTGCCTCATCTAGACCGGAGAGATGTCTGTAACCTTCCTTAAGCATCGATTGGATACCATACGGCTGCATTGACATACCCATTTTCTCCGATAACGATCTATACGCCTAGTACTTGCTTCACTGGAACAAAGAAGATCAAAAACCCTAAATGTCGAAGTGACGATGCTCTTGTGTGAGAGTAAGCTCTCGTGTGAGCAGAGACTTGGGCTCTTGGGCCTTAGCCGATGAAGTATGGGCTTTTGATAACTTGTTACAAAAACCAGGTTATGAACAAAATATAGGCATACATGTTAAAAAGAAAATTTATCACCTCCATTGGGGTTTAAAGGGTTCTTAGCTCTAATACTTCTGGGTAACACCAATGTATATATTCTAAGAGTGTATTTTTTTGGTGGAACCAAAAAAAGAGAGTATATATTGGTTTCCCCATTACCGCTGTGTTAAAAAGTTTATCGCTGCGGTAAGGAGTTTATTGCTGCAGTAAAGAGTTTATCGCTGTGGTAAGAAGTTTACCGCTGCGGTAAAGAGTTTAGTGACCGCTAGGGCTGGGCATAATACCCGGATCCGAAATACCGAACCGAACCCGAACCGAAAAAGTAGAACCGAACCTGAACCGACAAAATATCTGAACGGATCCTAAACTCCTATATCCGAAGAACCGAACCCGAACCCGACCCGAAACAAGAACCGAATGAATACCCGAAATATCTGAATTACAATTATATACCTAAATATTAATTATATTTAGATTTAATATAACAAAATTACAATTATAAACTTAAATATATTAGTTATTTTTAGGCTAAAATAATTAAATTGTCAAAAATAAACAAAATATATGAAGAGTTTTGATATATTTATCAAAATTTAACAAATTTTTATTTAAATATAACTAATTTTTATTTTTGTTTTATGTTTTTCGGGTACCCGAATCCGAACCGAACCCGAATGGAACCGAATCGAACCCGAACCGAAATTCTAAAATATCCGAATGGGTCTTATATCTCTAGACCCGAAAACCTGAAAATCCGAAAGACCCGAACCGAACCCGAACGAGTACCCGAACGCCCAGGCCTATTGACCGCTGCGGTACCCAATCAAAAAATCAATATCAATTTTTTCTCTCAGATTTTTTATATCACTTTCTGCAACCGTTTATTCTTACCTTTTTTCATTATTCTCTAATCGTTTGTTGCTTCCACTTACCGTTAAAGTTACCGTTTACTTTTGTTCATCAGTTGAATCTATTAAGATCTAGACGTTCCGATTCGGATTTGGTTCAATATTTTGGTTCTATATATTTTGTCCACGCCTAATTATATTGACAAAAAAATAAGTAATAAATAGCAGCCATAAAAACAAAATGCATGCGAGGATCCAAGCGGCGGTAGCCAATCAATGTGCGACCATTCGGCATCAGCCATTCCGGGAACACTAACGAACATTATTAATTAAAAAAGTTTACGTTGCAAAACTATTTTAGAAAGAAAATAAAATAGTTTAAATTCGTAAAATAATTAATATTACAGACAGAAAAAATAAAAAAAATTGAATCAAATCCATCTCCCAAGAAAAATAAATTTGTACCTCTTCTTCTTCATCTTCAGCTTCATCTTCTTCTTCTTCTTCATTATTAACCCTAAATCTAGCCGCAACTAACTCTCTCTCTATACATGTATCTATATCTCCGTTTCTTACTTCACAGCTGAGAATTTTCTCACATTCAAAATCGTCACTGTAGGAGGAGAAGGAGCTAATCGGTTTCTCATTTTTTGGAACTCGAGAAGGAGATCTGAAAGTTTTTTCTGGTTCTAGATCGATCCTGCTCCAGTCTCTTCATCGTCCGATCGTCGTTATTATTGAAGTATTTTCTAGAATCGATCTTCTGGTAAATAGACTTTTGACATCTTCGATTCGATTCCTGTTGTGGTGGTGGTTGTTGTGGTGGGGCTTTTCTTATGACTAGCGAAAGATCGTGATTTTGGAAGATGATTGAGCTTACGTTATGATACTGAGGAATGGTTACAGTTAGCTTTTCTCGAATCTATGTTACTTTTTTTGCTTTGGATTTGTATGTGCCTGTGGATTAGTGAGATTCAATAGGAGTTTGTGTTGGTCGATCTAGGGAATATTATGATACACAAAACCTCACACTCTCTCTTTTCATGTCACAGGTAATCTAAAGAGGTGACCGTAAAAATAAGATTTTTACATCTTACATGGAGTAAGAATGCCAGAGTTAAGAAGTGGAGCTAGGAGATCGAGACGCCTTGACGATCAGCCTAACCCTCAGCTAGTTGAACAAGCTGAAAATATTGTACTTCCTCCTCGGACCGCAACAAGGAGAAGAGGTGGTGGTAGAGGAAGGGGGAATGCTGCTTTAGCTAAAGGTGCGGTACCTCCAAGACCAACTGCTGCCGGTAGGGGCAGGGGTATCAGGTTGACAGACTTAGAGCTAGCACCTTGTGAGGTTCGTCCAGCTGTGGGTGCTTTAGGGGCCACTGAACCTGCTTTAAATCGAGTTGGAGGGGTAGCTGATAAGGATATTGCTGCGGAAGGTGGTAGCGCAGAGAAAATAGCAGGCATGGAAGAAGATTCCAGCATGGCTCCAGTCCCTGAAAGGGTAACTTCTGTTAACCTTTTGACTTCAGTCACCGGATTTCTGCAAGGATACATCCATTCAAAACTCTAGGATATGTTTTGGAGTTCATCATATTAGTTTTTCAACATCATTCATCATCTTGGAACTCTTTTGATCTTTTGTTGATATGTGGTTTGCGAGCTATGCTAATTATTTGAGTACTTCATTTTCCTTTTGAGAGATTTACTATGACTTCATTTTTTGTGTAGGTACAAGTTGGAAATTCTCCTGTTTATAAGACGGAGAGGAAACTCGGTAAGGGTGGCTTTGGTCAGGTTTATGTTGGCAGAAGGGTGAGTGGTGGCAGTGATAGGATTGGAGCAGATGCAATTGAGGTACAGTAGAAAAAAGCCTTGTGAAATAGACAAAAAAAATGTGAAATTTATTAAAACGTTTATTCTTTTCCTTTTCAGGTAGCTCTGAAACTTGAGCACCGAAATAGTAAAGGATGTAATTTTGGCCCACCTTACGAGTGGCAAGTGTACAAGTAAGGCTTGCATACTCTAAATTTCCCGCCTAGTTTCTCTTCTCCTTATTTGTCACTACTTATTTGTTCTTTCTTCTCTTTCGGCTGTAAAGTACGCTCAATAGCTGTTATGGAATTCCTGCTGTACATCATAAGGGTCGTCAAGGAGATTTTTACATTCTGGTGAGCTTTTAGTATGAACCTGGTTACACGTTGAATTGATAAGGTATCTTAAAGAAGAAACATTTATAACTATTTCAGGTCATGGACATGCTTGGCCCTAGCCTCTGGGATGTTTGGAATACTTTGGCTCAATCGTATGCACTTTGATCATGATTTATTTTCACACCATAAATGCTCATGCAGATGTTTTTAAAAAATTTTTATCATGTGGTAGGATGTCCCCAAACATGGTAGCGTGCATTGCAGTGGAGGCAATATCTATTCTTGAGAAACTGCATATGAAGGGGTTAGTACAATTTTTGTTGTTTCCAACTTCTTAGCAAGTAATTCCATTTATTTCAAACAGAAAAAAATTTACATTTACAGCCAAATTCCCTGTCATTGAGCTGACTTTCATGCCATGTTCAATCCCTACGTTAAACAAGGTTTGTGCATGGAGATGTGAAACCAGAAAACTTTTTACTTGGTCAGCCTGGAACAGCAGACGAGAAGAAACTATACCTTATTGATCTTGGTCTGGGTGAGTTTCTGTAATAAACAGCCTGACGTGTTGTGTTTTTCAACTGATTTTCTCTCATATGCTCTGCAAAAATGTGTGTAATATCTGTAATCGTTTTTAACTATATCGTCTTTTATCTTAGCATCAAGATGGAAAGATTCCTCTGGCCAGCATGTTGAATATGATCAAAGACCAGATGTATTCAGGTATTATTGATTGGTGCATGTTATCTTCCTACTTTTTTTTTGTATTGACATAAATATGTTGCTTACATCTTTATTATGCTTCATATGCAGGGGAACGATAAGGTATGCAAGTTGCCATGCACACCTTGGTCGTACTGGAAGTCGGAGGGATGATCTGGAGTCATTGGCTTATACATTAATATTTCTGATGCGGGGAAGGTTGCCATGGCAAGGGTACCAGGTGAGTTTTCTATCTCTGTATTCACAACCTAAACCATTTAAGTTTCAATTCCAGTCAATGATATATTGTCTTTGTATGCAGGGTGACAACAAGAGCTTTCTTGTTTGCAAGAAAAAGATGTCAACCTCTCCTGAATTGATGTGCTGTTTCTGTCCTCCCCCATTCAAGCTGTTCCTCGAGGCAGTTACTAATATGAAGTTTGACGAGGAGCCCAACTATGGCAAGCTTATCTCGATATTTGATACTCTTATTGAGCCATGTGCTATATCTAGACCAATTAGAATTGATGGGGCTCTTAAGGTGGGTTGTCTTTGGTTACTATACTTATTTTTCACTATTTGTAAGTATTTTATCAAGTGCTGATATTTTGCTTTTGCATGAATAGGTTGGCCAAAAGAGAGGAAGATTGCTTATCAATTTGGAAGAGGATGAACAGCCGAGGAAGAAAATCAGAATCGGCAGTCCTGCTACCCAGTGGATTTCAGTCTACAATGCACGTCGACCTATGAAACAAAGGTAGCTACGACACATTTGAATGTTTGAGAGGGCAAAAGGTTTCGCTTGAGAGTTTTAAAGATTGAGTTTGGCTACAGGATGCAACTTTAAGTCCTAAAAGTAAAAATCTTTGTTTTTTGTTACATTGCATGGCTTTCTTTTGCGTAACCGGTCAATCTTTGTTGCTCTTGTAGATATCATTACAATGTTGCAGACACAAGGCTGAACCAGCATGTAAAGAAAGGTAACGAGGATGGCCTTTTTATAAGCTGTGTAGCATCAGCAGCTAGTCTCTGGGCCCTCATTATGGATGCTGGGACTGGGTTCAGCTCTCAAGTTTATGAATTGTCCACAGTCTTCTTACACAAGGTAAATTCAGCTGAAGCATTCTATCTGCCCAGACCTATGCTCCACTCCAGCACCTCACTATTTGTTTCTTGATTCTTTGCAGGATTGGATCATGGAACAATGGGAAAAGAACTACTATATAAGTTCCATAGCTGGTGCTACTAACGGGAGCTCGTTGGTCGTTATGTCGAAAGGTTGGTATTCATGCCTAACGATTACTTACTGATTCTTGGGGGGCATGAAGCTACCGTTTTACTTATTATACTTCATGTAATGTGATAGGAACTCCTTATACTCAGCAATCTTACAAAGTCAGCGACTCATTCCCATTCAAATGGATAAATAAAAAGTGGAAAGAAGGATTTCATGTAACCTCCATGACCACTGCTGGGAGTCGTTGGGGTGTAGTAATGTCCAGGAACTCGGGCTATTCCGAACAGGTGAGTTACTTCAACTTTTTTTTTTGCTGGGGCGGTATAATGTAACAATGGTGTTCATGTTGTGTGTATATATTAAGGTGGTGGAGCTCGACTTTTTGTACCCAAGTGAAGGAATCCATCGAAGATGGGAGAGTGGATTCAGGATAACATCAATGGCTGCAACAGCAGATCAAGCAGCTCTGATATTGAGTATACCGAAACGAAAAATAACTGATGAAACCCAAGAAACTCTACGAACTTCTGCTTTCCCTAGCACCCATGTCAAGGTTTTGTTCTTAGCCATATCACTGTTTCAGGTTGGACTCTTCTCCATTGGTTTGTTTCTATGTACTGAGTTGAAATCTTTTACTTTTGGTTTTCAGGAAAAATGGGCGAAAAATCTGTACATTGCATCAATATGTTATGGTCGGACCGTTTGCTGAATAAACGGCCGAGTATACTGTTTCAACCTCTCTCACTTTTGTTATAGGTTTCAGGGATGATCTTCTCTAGACGCCTGCTTCGGTTTTAGGTAAACCTTAACCAGGAGCCAACCTATGTGACTGTGTAATGAAATGATAACTGTGTCTCGTATGTATGTAGTAAGTACAAGATAAAAGTAACATGAAAAGGGAGATGCATTCCCTTAAATAGAATTGAAGAGCTGGAAGAAATTATGCAGCTTCTGGCTTATTATTGCTAAAAACCTGATGTGTTGTGTAAAGAATCAGGATGCAGCAACACGTTTGTTATAATGAAAGTCTTTCATCTTTTGGTCTCAAGTTTTTGCTCTCGAGTTTTTATTTATCATCACTTTGTGCTTTACACAAAAAAATATTATAAAGGGTTTATTATTTTGTGTAATTCTTTATCAATTAGAATTCATAATTTTTTTTTTTAATCATATTCAAATATAAAGTAAGGTTAGAAGGGTTAAACCAATCTTGAAACTCTAAAAATGACAAGCTTTTATTCTCAATCATACTTTTTAACTTTAAAGTTTTCTTTTGATAAGTGACTAACAAAGTAAATGCATTTTGGTAATATATGTATCCAAATCAATTTAAAAAAAAAATTCCTTACATATATCACAAATCAGGATGTTATTGATTTATATTAAAATTGGTTGGTTGTTCAGTAACTCAAATACTCCATCTGTTTCAAAATGTAAGTAGTTTTGGTTAAAAGCACAAAGATTAAGAAACTTACTTTTTAATTTAAAAATACTAATAAAAATATAATTAAAAACAATTTAACCAATCATAAAAATAAATCATAAATTACAATTGGGTATACAGTTTTTGATAAAGCTAAAAGTTGTCTAGAAATATGAAAACAACTTATAATATGAAACAAACAAAAATAGCTAAAACTACTTATATTATGAAACAGAGGGAGTAATATATAGTAGTAGCCTTGTGTATCAAAACATAATGTTCTATCATATCTATTGTCAGCAACTTCACAACGTTAAGCTCAGGCTCTCTCGGAAGAATCAAACTGTTTTATAAAGGAACAGAGTTGAACCGGGACGGTTATCTGTAAGACTAATTCCCGGTTTATTAAACAGATTCCGGTCAAGTAGTTACAGAAAACCCTAAATACCCGCTTATTCTGCGGTGTCGTTCAGTTAAACCCTAAAGGCTAAAAGACTTCGACTGAAGACAGAGGAAAAAAACGCAGTCTTTGTAGAATCTATCGAAGGAGCAAAAATGAGACCACCGATGGGAGGAGGCGGGTTCAGAGGGAGGGGAGGAAGAGACGGCGGTGGCGGTCGATTTGGTGGAGGAGGACGATTTGGCGGTGGTGGACGATCTGGTGGCGGCGGACGCGGAGGCGGTCGTTTTGGTGGGTTTAGAGACGAAGGGCCTCCTAGCGAAGTCGTGGGTTGGTTTCTATCCTTGAAAATGCATAGACAAAGAACTATGTAAGTTGCTTGAGCTTGACTCAGTTGTGACGAGGTTTGTTTATTTGGTTACAGAGGTTGCAACTTTCCTCCATGCTTGTGAGGGAGATGCTGTGACCAAACTCTCACATGAGAAGATTCCTTATTTTAATGCACCAATCTACTTACAGAACAAGACTCAGATTGGCAAAGTAGATGAAATCTTTGGCCCCATCAATGAATCTGTATGCTCTCCATCTATGTTGTCTTCCTTCTCCAGTTGTATCCAACCAAACTAGAGATTTCATATGTTAATAATGTTTTGTTGTTCTACAGTTGTTTTCTATCAAAATGATGGAAGGTATTGTAGCCACCTCGTATACTCCAGGAGATAAGTTCTTCATCGACCCAGCAAAGCTTTTGCCTCTCGCTAGATTCCTCCCTCAGCCAAAGTAAGTTGCACTAAGCTCACACACTGTTAACATCAGCTGTTAGTTTAGTTTCCGTGTGAAAAATGGAGGCTTGAGATACTGATAAACGTATTAGCTGAGGCCTGAGAGTTGTTCATCTCTGCTAAACTATGTCTTTGTTTTTGCAGGGGTCAATCAGCAGGTGGCCGTGGTGGAGGTCGTGGTGGAGGATTTTCAAGAGGTAGAGGTAGAGGCCCTCCAAGAGGTGGAGGATTTTCCAGAGGTAGAGGTCCTCCAAGAGGCGGTGGTGGAGGATTTTCCAGAGGTAGAGGTGGTGGTCGTGGAGGTTCCAGAGGCCGAGGATACTAGATTCTTCTCCTACTCTATAAGCTTTATCCAACTTGTGCCCTTTATTTTGTCAATGACTATCCTTGTCCTAGATTCTCAACTTTTGATACTTTGGTTTTATCAATGGAGTAAAAGAAATGCATCTAATTGAATGAGTTCATAGAGCAAATCAACAATACAGAAGGGATTGTATGAGTTCTTATTATTGAGCTCTTAAGTGAATCTCAAGATCCCCAGCCTCTGATAATCGTTGCTTGAGCCACACGGTTAACACCGAGGGTGAAAGCTCCCATACGAAGATCACAGGAGTGAGTCTTACACATCTCTTTCAAGTCTTTAAAGCCACGAGTCATGTAATTCTTTAGCTCCTTGTTCACCTTCTCCTCATCCCACATGAATCCTTGTATGTTCTGCACACAAACATTACATAAATCAGTGTTCTGATCGATTGAGTTAGGTCATACATTCTTGGTTTGAGTGTCGTACCTGAACCCACTCGAAGTAACTTACAGTAACTCCTCCTGAGTTTGCGTATATATCTGGGAGGATCACTACACCCTTCTTCCTCAAGATCTACAGAGAAGGATAATACAGAGTCTCTGTTAGGCCTTAGCTCAGGATCGAACAAAGAATCGAATTTTCGAACCTCGTCAGCTTCAGGATCAGTTGGATGATTAGCACCTTCAATAATGAACTTTGCTTTGATCTCATTTGCATTTTCCCTACACAATCAAACTAGTTTCAGAAGGAAGTTCGAGAGGAAAGGTTAACTTATGTTGCAAGAAACTAAAGGACCTGTGGATGACGCCCCCTAGAGCTGCAGGAACAAGGACATCACAATCTTCAGCAAGGATTGAATCAGGATCAATAGAATCAGCACCATCAAACCCTTTGATTCCTCTGTTTTCTTCAGTGTGCTCGAGCAAACCAGATATATCGATACCATTCTTGTTCTTGATTGCTCCTGTGACATCGCTCACCGCCACAATCTTCCCACCTTTTTCATTTATCAACTTCGCCGCCCAAGAACCCACATTTCCAAAACCCTAAAAGACAGAGACAGTATGAGTGACTTCACACACAAGCAATCTCTTGAGAAACTGAAAACTTCTTATACCTGGATGATGAATCGCTGTCCAGCTATGCTCTTTCCATGTTCATTGAGTAAAGCTTCTGTTGCAAACAACACTCCTCTCCCTGTAGCAGCATCTCTCCCAAGAGATCCACCAAGATCCTGCTCAAAACATCATCCTCAATGAACATGTCTAATTTCAGGTTTAGATTGGTTAGGACAGCGACTTACAATGGGTTTTCCGGTCACAACAGCAGGGGAGTGTCCGTAGAATTTCGAGTACTCATCAAGTATCCATGCCATTGTCTTAAAAATGTATCATTATATTTCAGACAACAACACATAAGAACTCCAAGAAGAAGATTTTAAAGATGATGTTTACAAAACCTGAGAACCGGTTCCCATATCAGGAGCTGGAACATCGGTATGAATCCCAATGAGATCATGGATCTTCTGTGTGAAAACTCTAGTCAAACGTTCGAGCTCCGAGATGCTTAGCTCGCTTGGGTCACAACCAATCCCTCCTTTGGCTCCACCGTAAGGTATCTTAGCCACTGCGGTTTTCCATGTCATTAGTTGTGCCAAAGCGTTTACTTCATCCGGTTCAACCTATAAATAACCGTAATCCGGTTTAGTTCATACCAAAATCGAAGTTGCTTTGGTTTAAATGAAAGCAAACCTCTGGATGAAATCTGATGCCACCTTTCATGGGACCTCTTGAGTTGTCGTGTTGGACTCTGAATCCAACGAATGATGCAAGAGTTCCATCGTCTTTCGGTATGGTACATTCCACCTGCAACAATTGGTTATATTCCGGTTTAGTGATCTCTAACCGGATCAATCCGCAGAGATCTGTTGTTATAGATGGAACAAAATAGACATACCTTGATTTCTCTGAAGGGGATGAGAAGACTTTTCTCGAGCTTTGAATCCAAACCAAGAAGCCTAGAAGCTAGCTTGAAGTTTCTGTTGGTTGCTGCTAAAGCATTCATGGTGTTCTTAATTTTTTAATATGAAAGCTCTTAGGAAAATGTGATTCTTGCTTATGATATTACAAGTGTGTGTGTATATATATAGAGAGATACCTACACACTTCGTGTTTGTGTGTGTGTATATGTGCTTCATAAATTAGAACAAGAAAGCTATAAATGGTAATTTTGGTGGTAAATAAATGAGAATTTGTATAAGGAAAATGAATAACTTATATTATATGTTACCCATAATTGATCCTTATTTTGAATGGTTATTGGTAATGGTCTAGCTAGAGGTCCACCTAATATATACCGCGCTTTAATTGAGCATGCACTAGAATAGACTAGATGAATACTACATTTCTAATTCTTGAATAAAATTGTTGTCATATTGTATGACTTTTTGTGTGTGTGTTAAAGATCATATTGTAAGACATTAATGTGGCACGATAATACATCATATTTTGCTTATATTATATATTTCTTTCAATCATTTACATATTGGTGATATTCAGTCTCCAATGAATCTTGCATGTCATGAGATCTTTACGTGTTATGAACTTATTCTACCCTAATAGTCCCTACGTATACACTTTTGTGAGTAGTGACAAATAAAAACGTATACACTTAGTGAGTTAGAGGCACAAAAAAACGTATACACTTATTATACATATATAATATTCAGTTTTTATTGTAAATATTCTTAGCATAATTATATAAAATATTGTTTCTAGATACTCGAATCAGAATCTTTAGAGAATTAGAGGAGTACACGAGAGGATGCAACAAATCAAGAAACATAAAGAATTACAAGATTCCACCATCAAAGAATCTTTTGGAAAAAGATTCCCCCCATGATTTATGCTTCCACACTAATTAATTGAATTTTCTGTAGATCTCCACCAAGATTTCTTTCTCTTTCACTTTCCAAAAGAAGACATTAAATTTCGTTAGAACAATAACCGTAACTTGTGTTCTAAATTTGATCCAACATCTTTAGTCAAACCAATAAAAATATGATAACCCAAATAAAGTTCGGTTTAGAGTGGCTATGAGCCTATAATGTCATGGGCAACGTTTACCGATCCGAACATCGAACCAAACTGTCTTCCTAATTATTGAAGCAACCACGGATTAATCGTGGATCATAAATAAATGAGATTTATATATATTGTTGAAACTATTCAATCTTTCAATAATAATCTATTATAATAAAATAATGAACAAATCATATTAAAATATACCATTTGCATTATTTTAATTATTACCTAATTTATTAACAAAATATGAATTTAGAAATTTTAAATTACATCAGCGATCTGAGCAAAAAACCATGCACTAAAAAATAAGAGAAAAATTAAAATTTCTAAACCGTAACTATAACGAGTAAACTACGAATGATGAAAATAAAATAAAGACGGATGACAACTAATATATTTTTTCAACGTCTCCCCCGAAAAAGATAATGGTTCAATTACTAAAACCCTATATTTTTATCACAATCAAACCTTCTCTTTAGTTTGAAGTTAAAAAATATTCAATACTCAGGTTGATCGGTTCGACGGTCCACCGAATCATATAGAAACCACAAGTTTTTTTAGGTTTTTAGCTTGACGGTTTTGCATATGACCCAACCCTAAATATTTATCAGATAGCCGAGTTTACTGGTCCAACCGCAAATCCGGTTAGGATTTCAAAACATTGTTCACGAGAATTATTTTATTTTATTTTTGTATACCTTGTGCAGTTATGCATTAGCAAATATTTTAAAAATAACTAAATAAAAAGAACTCAGACAAATTGTTTTTTTGTCAACAACTCAAACAAATTGATTAATTTCATTTTAGAAATTGTGAATAAATGGGTTTCAGAAGGAAGTTTTTTATTTAAAGAAAACATTTGAATATTTCGCAAAACTAAAGGGTTTGTTTGTTATTTCCCCGTGTTATCAGATCGTGAGTTCTGCAAAACAAAAAAACAAAACTCGAAACAGAACTCGATCCCTGGGAAATTTTTAGAGAGAGAGAGATATGGTGTTGAATAGTAGATTGGTGGAGACAACAGTGAATCTATCAACAGATCTATGGCAATATGTAGCTTGTAATCCCGAGAGACTTCCTCGCGATACCGTGCTCCGTTTCATCTTCTGCATCCCTCTCCTCCAGCTCCGCCGCCTCGCTTTCTCTCTCGGATCCTACCTCCGCTTCGATTCCGCCACCGGAATCGATCGAAATACTCACTCCGATTAATTTCCATGGCCACGGATCGTCAAATTTGCTCCTTTGATTCAATTATTATACGTCTCTTCGTCTTTTACTAGTTTCATTTCGACTTTGATTTTTGTTTTCGGTTCTGTAATTTGTGTGTTTGTAACCGAAATGGAACATTATTAAAAGTTGAATACCAGAATAAACCGGAAATTTCAAAAGAAACCAAACCGGATTGTGAGGAAATTGCGTTTCTGACCCACGTCTCTGTGGACCCCACATACATCTCTGATCTGTGCGAAAACGCCAATTTCCGTTAAGTATCCGTTAAATTAAGCAGACGGCAGCTCAATAACTCTACTTTTTCCGTTAAATATAGCAATTTTCCGTCAATATATTTGTAAGATTTGGTAATGGGCCAAACATGGGATAATAGTTGGGCCTCCTTGAGAACGACCATCCAAAATTTCTGAACGATCTATTAAAGTAAAAAAACACGAACTTTCTCATGTAATGAGAAATTACATTTGGGAAAAGGAAAAAAAAAACTACATGAATTGAAATATTAATTATAAAAAAATCACAAAAGATATAACAGCAATCAAAGTTACGTGAAATTTCATAATGATCTATTAACAGCACACAATTAATCTGATTTTAACAAAAATAATTTAATTTACAGAGTTTTGTTGACGATAATCATGCATGACACTATAAACTATTGAACTTATGAAGCTGGTGGATGGGGTACTCTCGATCTGACCCGTTGATTCGACAGAGAATTATAATGGACAGCTGAGATTTAAAGTCCATCATCGTAGTAACCTCCAAAAGAGATTTGAGCTCTTACGACAGGAACATCTTTCATGGCAAAGATTGCTTCATTAAGCTTTGTTCCATGATTAACAACTTCCTTCATCCTCTACACTCAATAATAAATAAGTAATTCTTTAATCAATAAGTTGGATATGTTTTACCAAAAAAAAATATAAGTTGGATATGTATTTTAGGGTTCGTTGTGAAATAAGTTTTATATTTTAATAAACCAAGAACCAGTCTTTTCAACTACAGAGATTATCCACTTAAACACGTAAGCTTCACCTTATTTATTTAGTTAGATTATAAAATACTCAAATATGTTTCTGTAGTTTAATCAAAAGTTACTAATCATCTAATCACAGTTTCTAGAATAAATCACAAAAATCAAGATTGCAAAGTTGATAATAATTGTATCAAGTAGACAATTACCAACTACGGTATAATCTTCATAAATTATTCGGTAAATTAATATAAAAAAATTTGATCTCAAATTAACTTTTTAATTATACGATAAATTAGTATCGCACTAACTTAATAAAATATTATTATTAATTTATAGAGATTTTACTGTATAATCTTAAAAATTTAAGTTACCTTATTATCATCGGAGTAAACCTGAAACCTAAGATTCTGGTTCTTGTTCTTACAAACTTTGATGTTGTTGTGTCCGAGGAATAAGACACATACGGTAGCAGCAGCAGCTGCAACACCAAATGAGCAAATTGTTCCAATCCCATTAAGACCAATCTTCCACAGGTTCAACTTCTCACCACCATGATCACTCGTCACTTCATTTTCTTTCTCCCAACTAACTTCTTTCTTCTCTCGCAAGTCATCACCGGAGGGCTTGGCAGCATCTATCGAAGACCTAGGACTCGTGATCCTCGCTGGTGGGTTAACTTTCATGTCGGCAAATTCTGTTTCCTTCGTTTTCATGAAGGATACTCTTGGTGACGGGACAGAGTCCGTCAAAAGGGTCTGTTTTGGATCCGGGTCAAGCTCCGGGTCATTGGGTATCTTCTTGTTCTCGTGATCCAACACGGGTTCCCAAGCTATGGGAACTTGGAGGAGCTTTGTGGGGACAACTCTGGATCTTGGAGGAAGATCTTGAGTAGATGGGCAGAGGATGTAATCCATCATCACGGCTCCATGATGACCCTCGTCGTGATCAAGATCATTGAAGCCGTTTTTAGGGAGTAACTCCCATTCCTCGAGATCCATCTCTCCTTGAGCCGATCTCATTGGAGCTTCCATCAGGGTTTGAGAAGCTCTAGAAACAAAGAGAAGATTTTATTTGTTTGAAATTTATTTGTGAAAGTGAGATGTTTTGAATTATTGGAGCCAAGTGGGTTTAGGTCTTCTCATGGAGTAATATCTCTCTCTCTTTCTCTCTCTCTCTCTCTCTCTCTC